>JBAIZZ010000219.1:254151-330330 GCA_037355905.1 Heliconius aoede | reverse complement strand
ACCGCCTACACTTGTTAATGTTGGCTTCGAACGTATATGTAAGTAATGTACATGAAAACTTAATTCATATATATTCATATGACATTGGATAAATAGTAGCCACTGTGACACAATGGAACAGTGTATATATAAATTATATTTATTTTCCTGCACTGGAAAGACAAAACGATATGTTAAAAAAAGCATAGTAGTTCAAAAACATAAATGAATAAACATATGAAGTCATAGTGACAATGTTCAGAAGCATCTGACAGAACATAGTGGCTGCGAGTACATAGTCACTGAATCTAGAATGACCACTTGCTACATCATTGCTATCTATCTCGCTTATTAAAATTATTTCACTTCTATTCATTTTAATGTATACAAGAATGATAATTAGCAGCCATATCGTTTGTAAGTCTAAATAAATTTTACAAGAAAAACTAGACTAAAGAGATATTTAATTTTAATTTTAAGTCTCAACTAGTTAACGAAAATATAGTTGCTCTGCGCTCTCATTGTAGTTGAAAATCAAAATAAAAGTTTTCCATTCGAATGTATTCAAAAATTGTATGAAAAAGGGTTCGTATTTTTGACTTTATTACATAACTTTTTACTTGAATTGCCACAGTGGGTAGAGTTAGTTGGATTAAATAATATTACTTCACTTACTGGTACATATTCAAATTGTAATTATTTCTAAAATAAAAATTAAATACATTCATAATATGTAGCTTTTGATGACTTCTTTTTAAGGAAAATTGTCTCATACAGAATTCATATTATCAACACTTTTCAGTGGCCGCGCCTTTCAGAGGGTAAGATTTTCCAACCTTTTTCAAAATGTATGACGGTTATTACTATGTAATTTTGGTGTGTATGATTCCTTTACTTAGAATGTATCGCGTGTTATGTATACTAGTATACATAAAAGATAGTTCGTCGTACTTTTAGTAATCAGACTTGATTTATTATAATAAGTAAACGTACAAATTGAAAGTACATGTACAAAATAAAATATCTTTATTTTAAATTTATTAGCTTTACTACAATTATCTTATAATATTCCTTATTATGTACAACAAATATTTAATCTTTGATTGTATATAAAAGTTATACAAAATCACAGTTCAATAGACTGAAAATTTCAATCTTAAAATGATTATTTATTCAACTCGATCCTAACAAACTCTTGACGTCAGAACTTATTGAAATTTAAAGACGCCGACAGAGCAAAGTTTTTTAAAGAGCCTATCATCGTTTCATTCCCAAAAAGTACCTCCATTAAGCAGAATAATAAACGTGTTGTTTGTTCCAGTGCGGAGCGCGAGCGGGGCGTCTACATTAAGTATGATGTTGTTAACACTTTCACTTTACCAACTTATAAGTTCTTTAACGTGATAAATTATATTTCATCTTATCATTAACTTCGTTAATACACTGTCTGATAACATAATGCGAAGGACAATCGTTAAGGCACTACAGATAATTGTGTTTGTAAGTAATGACGTAGGTAAGTTACTTTTTCCCCTTACTTAAGTGTTCTATCCCGTTTTAGCAAGATCATAGTGTTTGTTCATATCAAATACATATCTACATTTAATTAAGTCATTGACGCTTGTTTGTCTTTGAATATAGTTGATTTTTTTTATAGAGAATGATGTCAATTTGTGTTATCAATTTGAAAGAGAAGCTTTTTATTATTATTGTAATCAAAATTTTGTGATTGTATATACATCTTTAGGAACGCCTTCTTAGATAATATTAAAAACATGTTGTAAATAATATAATTGATGAACTTTTTTGTATTATTATTGCATCTACTAGTCATTATGACATGTACGTATATATAATTATTGGAATGTTAACATTATGAATTCAATATGTGTTTGTTCTTTATTATTTTATTAAATTTGATAATATTAAGTCTATAAAAGGTGTTTTATTTTCGTTTACCATAAAAAATACAGAAAAATAATAGACAACATCTATTCTATTCCTCATATTTATTTTTAGAAATCTATCTTACAATGTTACATGTCGTGTGCAAAACGCGTGAAGCTGTAGAAAATGTGTCTATTATAGACATATAAGTTGAATAATTCTGAAATTAGGTACGTATGAGTTAAGTTATTATAGACATGAGTCGAAAAACTTCATTGAAACTTGCAGTTAATGGGTACCCATGTGACAGTACTATAATTAATTCAACAGAGCAAAGTTAAGTTGCACTCGGATCTATTTAACGAAAGTTGAGTCAGAGAGAAATGTTTAATATTTAAAATTAGATAAGTTTTAAAAGTATAGAAGCATTTTCTGTACAAGACTTTCCTTTTAAAATTAGCCTGTAAGATCATTCCTTATATGTACAGAAAATCTGCAACTATTGTACACATATATATGAAAATGAATCAGCGAAATATATTATATACATGTTCATAATATTTGGTGTGATGAGCGTATATTTATAACATATACATGAAAGGAGTTTCAATGGTAAACATAAATAGCTCTAACAGACTATAAGCTGTTGATAAAGCACCGTTTCCATATTTTGGATGCGGTGCTTAAGCAGCCTCATAAGCGTTATTGGCGACATACAAAATTTAAAAATAAACTAATTAAAAAAATATACCAAAATCTAAAGCAGGACTCCATTAGCCAGGACAGGTAAACTAATCTAAAATTAAGTATATAGAGCCATAGCAATAATTATAAAGCCGGATGACATGTGAAGATCAGTTTTGTGATAAAAATACAGTATATTTTCTATACATGGCTTCTATGTAATAATTGCTTAATCAGGTGAGTATTTGTTTTTAATATAGAAAAATTATAAGTTATGAATATCTCTAGGAGACACTCAACACGCAATGCCCCCAGAATTCGTTGGAAAATGGGGAACGGAGTGTCTTAACACTATGTTCCCTCTGCTTACCCTGTGACGTGTAGAATGATTAAATGTAATATTATTACTTATATTTTTTTTACCTTCACGCTGTAATTCCCGCATTCCCGGTTAGGTAAAAGGAATCTAGTGTTATGACACTCCGTTCCTCATTAAGACACATCCGTTCCGCTGAACTTCCGGGGTTCCCCTCTTACTATTTATTTATGCATTTCTACTCTCTTTTAATTTCGTATGAAAATTATTTACAGAGAACAAAAACGTAAAAACAACAGTTAATACATCAAAAGCTTGGTTTGCATTCGAAAGTCATATGCCATTGTGGGGAACTTAACCCACGCTAAAATACTATTGTATAAAATATTCAACTTAAACGTGATTAAACTGCCGTAAGTCACGCAATCATTGAGTCTCTTTAGTAAAAATATTTTGATATTAATCTACATCTTTATTACCAACTGCCAGCCATTTTTCAGCGTTGTGTATATAAATTTTAAGTCAAATAATTTACGATAAAAATTAAAGTTTGATATGAATTTGTTTATATCAATTTCTAGGCTAATACTTTTGTGTCAAATTTCAATTTTCAATTCTCTGAAAAGATTGAGTTTTAAGAAATAGGAAGACTGTTTATTTGAATTTTTTTTATGGTAAACGACACACAAATGACAAAAAAAAACAATTTTTTCCAGTAGTTTAAAAGATGTGCGTGTACCAATAAAAAAAAACAAAATTTTTCGAACATTATTATTTTTACAAATATTCAGAATGTGAAATCATTTTTTACTGTGTTATTATAAGTAGGCATTAGACATTTATTTTCGCTTTATACTCGTTTTTGTGCTTCTAACATGTAGAAAGTAGAAATCTGAAAACAAAAAAAAAATTAAAGGTATTTTGTCGACTTGTCTATGAGTAAATATAGATAAGCTGGTGTTAAATCGCTCCGATCTCAACTTTCCCCACAATTTCGCTACATTTGCTTTGTCTGAAATATTTGCTTTATCTTAACAGACGAGATAAAGTATATAAATAAAAAAAATATATTTAAACTGAGTGTTGATCGCATCTTTTAATAGATGTTTCAGCCGGACGAAATAGTGTTTTTACTTAAAAAAGTAGATTTAATATATAAATATTAACGCATTTAAGGAGTAATTATTTACAGTATTTTAATAAAGAGAAAAACTTGTCTATTTACAATTTAATAAATATCTATTTGGAAAAGCGAGCTCAAACACACCAACGAAATATTGTTTATTCAGTAATTTCATTCAACGGATGCGAGGTCTCAACATTAATATTATGAACAAATGTTATTTATTTTTAAAGTATTCAAATATTTAAAAAGACCAAAATATTATACAATATCAATGTATCACGAGGATAAGTTTTTTTATGTGAAACACGAGACATACAAGAGCGTTACTAAAGTTAATATATATTTTTGTTTATATGATATTATATGTATTATTTTAAACATAAACATTCTAAATATTTCTAATGCTTCTAGGCAACTTCGTTTTCGTAGATTTTATGACGTAAAACTTAATACTATCAGTAAATATTCTCTAAATGTTCCCCTATAAACGGAACACTACATATATGAGAAGTTTCAGCTTTCTTCGTTGCGTACTTTCGGCTGTGCCACGTATGTCAGTTAACTACATTGAGTTTGACGTTTGAAGCACTTAACTCTACGATTGTAAATAAACTAAGTATAGTATTCACCTATCAGTTGATACAACTCACATTATTAATACTGGAGTTCCAACGTGAAAATTGAGTTCAAGACGACGCTTACAAAATGGGTTCAAAAAATCGAAAACCCAAACATTGGTAAAAATGGTAATCGTTTCTAAAACAAACGGAACTTACAATTTTAATTTTTAAGTATTTATTTTACATTATAATATATACATTATACAAAATTTACTTTACTCGACACGCATAACCGGAAAATTAGAATTAGATGTAAAATGGTGAACGGAAGTGTCTTAATGGGAACGGAGTGGCTTAACACTAGGTTTCCAGATTCCCTCTGCCTACCCTACTTTGTGCGGAATTCAGCATGAAACTAATAAGACAACAAAAAAAATCATATAAATATTTTACATTACTCGCATCCCAATCCGTTGTTGCTTTCTATTAAAAAGTTTATGTTGAAAATGTTTCTGTTGTCTAACAAAAAGGAGTATTTATTTCGCCAGGAACAAAGCTTTATTTATCAAGATAGCGCTTGTCATTTTTTTTATGAAAATTACGCTCTGATTTATGTTTACAAAGTTTATGCAGTTTTCCACGAAATGAGATATAATAACAAATCTTTTCTGTATTCAATAATAATTCACATATAATATACAAACGGTTACAAAAGACAAAGAACATATTTTTATAAAAAATAAAATAGTTATTTTTAATTCTGAAAACTAAAATAAATAAAATTACTTCATTATATATTTGTTAAGGTTTTTTTAATATTATATTTTTAATGTTTTGAACTTTTACGAAATCTACTTTATGCTATGTTTAAATAAACTGACATTTGACTTCTAATTATATATGTCACCCTTTAACAAAGTAATAAAATATAGGGTAGGGCCAGTTAGAACAAATAATAACAAGTTTCGTCAATAAAACCGTCCCTTCAAAGTGACTTGTCCGCGTTACATTGCGTGACCAGTCCATGATCAGATTTTATGTCTATTAGCTTATTTACAGTTAGGTCAGTCATATTTTTCTGCCTAGAAGATTAGGTTCTAAACTATACACACTCGTAAGGAAGAAAACATAGAAATTTATATCAAAGTAATTGTTTTTTTTGTATAATTTATTTATTTTGTTATATATTTTTTGTATATATTTATTACAATACTCCTTACCCCATTTTTCGCCGGATTTCGGAGGTATTGCGTGTGTTTTTAGTGGCGGAACTTTGCCTTAACACCACTAATTTTAAAAGGATTAAAGCGTATAATAAAATTAAATAATCAATTTCAGCTAATAATAAGGTCACACCCGTATGCCCCTGTGGGACACAGCGGTGTGACTGTAACGCGATGGTTTTAGGTTCGATCTCCACTTGAAGGAATCCATTATTTTTTATTAATGTTTTCATTTATTCGCTCTGGCAACAAAAGGGAAATAAAAAAGTCCGCCGTTGAGTTCTATCAACACGTAATGCTTTGAAAAATTCGGCAGAAAGTGGAAAAAGGAGTGTGTTAACACTACGTTTCCTCTGCCTTTCCTGCTATATGCAAGATAGAGTGTGAAGCTGATTTTAGTTAATAATATAATATATTTTATTCAACATTTTATTACAGACGCGGAACTTCGATATAATCTAAAATGCTTATCCGAAATAGAGTCCACTCAATGCGGCTATTAACTCTATAATTGCTACACAAAGCGCCTCGTACTATCTAAAGTGGTACATATTATCTTGGATCTAATTACAAATTAGTATATTCACAGAATCGAAATTGAAATCTAATTTGTAATTTAAATTAACATAAATACAATCGAGGTTACTTATAACTCAATTCCAATTTATCTACTGAGTAACAAACTAATGTGAAATCAATTATTTTGCCTAATGCTTTTCTTAGTAAGAATTATTTTAGGTTTACGCTTTACCCTCATAAAGAAGGGTAGGCGTAGTAGGTTTGTACCGCCTATCCTGCTATAAGACTGTGAGTTAAGACACATTTTTCCCTATTTTCCGGCCAGACATCCCAGAGCAAGAAAATAAAAATAGTGATTCCGACCGGTGGAAATCGAACCCAAAAACCTCACACCTCACTCAATTGTGCTGCTGCGCCCACTTTTATGTGCATCCAAAATATTTATCAGTAGACTCTTATATACTAATAATAAGCGAAGGACAAAAGGTGACTGATTTCAAGGTTATAATTGATTATACTACATAAATATCTAATTATTTCCATTAACGCTTATAGTACGATGTACATTATTTTATAGAAAAATTAGATAATATAATATCAGTTAAATAATAATGAAGCCGTCGTGGCGCCGGGATACAACCGCGCCACTCTACTCTCGGCTATGAGTTTGGAGCTTATGCGGGAAAAACTTACCGTACACGGTAGTTACGGTCTACCTAAATACCGTATAATCAAATATTTTTCTTTAAATACAACAAATTTTCCTGAGTATAAAATATATAAAGCGCTATGTGCGTTGTATGTACTTGTATATATAAAGGTAGGTGTAGCTAGAGCTACGAAAGGATTATTTGGCGAGTGGTTTTATTGGATTACTGCCAAGTTTTCTTACGTGCCCTGGGAAAGTAATTAATTTGGTAATGCAATTCATTATCATTTAATCTGCGATTAAAGTACTTGTTATAATTAGTTTTTAATTATATATTTACTTATTTTATACTTCTTTTGGTCGTATTAAATGAACATAATTAAAAATGTATAGAATGCAATATTGATTAATAAAAATGAATAAACAAAATTACCAACCGAATATATTACAATACTTGTTCGTTATCTACTATATTAGTTCATATCGCTTCATTTCATTGTGATGATGCATTTGCGTATGCTCGTATGATGCAGCAAATGGTGGAACCTTGCCAACTTGGTACTAATGTTAAAAATTAAGGGAAAATTGCACTATAGATATCTTACAAACTTATGATCCTTTAATGAACCTCAAGTTTCCTAACTTTTTGTATTAATATCATGTTTTGGTTGATATTTAAAGAATATTTTCGATGTCTTTTCAGAAAGGTAACAGACATTTTCACCTTTTGCAAATATTTTATATTATGTTTCGTAATGTTTACTCATTCTTTTTTTGTTGTATAATGCCTACTTGTATTACATTACTAAAATAAATTCAATATACTGTCAATACAAATATTCCATTGTTAAGGAAAACTATTTTGTATAAAAATATTCAACGTAGCCGGATTTGAACCTGCGCCTCTTAGAGTCAGTCATAGGGTCAATAATATACTATACCTAAAAATATTTATTTACGGGCGGTTAATTGTAAGGCTAGTTCCGTATAACATCATAAAACAAATTAAGCGATTATATTTTAAGTTGAACTTATTAACATTATTAATTATATCATTAACTTATTATCTTGTAATCTCCACTTTGACGTGTCCTATTGCCTTTTGAATGGCATGTGGCGAGAGTATTACTAAGATTTAATTGGTAGTGTCGCAACACGAACTGCGATTTAATAACTAGGGACACGCAAAAGGGCGTAGGTGGCGTCCTTTTGAGTAATTCACGTGAATTTTAAACAAATATTCCATGTACGAACATACTTACTGCAATTAAAAATAACTTGTCAACGTAAATAAAATGTGACTTTATTTTTATTACAGTACTTGGTTAATTAAGACCTTACTTAGGTGAAAACTATACGCATGCATAAGTGTAATACACACATATTCTATACTAGCGACGCACTCGCGGCTGCGCCAACTTGAACTGCATCATTAAATTATTACTTTAAAGACAATATCTATTTTTACATTGAAAACTAAAGTTTCAGCTTACTTAAAAATAATTTAAAAATAATAGATTTTCACATTTATCTTTCGTGTACGACAGACAGTGATAAAGATACAAATTTATAATATGTCTACATTTATATAAGAGGTTTCTCATATAAGCGTAGAATTGAATTTCATTCCTGTAGAGTATTTTCTGATTTATTATTCACACAACTTCCTTTCAAATCTCATTGTATATTTATGTTAAGCAAGGAAGTCGTGTGAAGATAATACAATTAGGTAGTAAAGTACAGATTTATCAACAAAAGAGAAAAGTACTTTATAAAAGATAATTAAAATTTTCATATGTAAAATATACGCATCTAAGGATAATGTTCTACCAAATAACGCTACCTATCTAGTCTCTTATTTCCTTCTCTACAATAACAAGATTTATTTTCAAATTCAATCTGATGTTTCAAGTTCTATTACTCAGAAAGTCGTCGAGTTAAAAGAGTAAATCCCTCTAAGGTTCACAAAGCACATTTTTATCCTGACCATCTCGTACAAATCGCTGAAGCTCTATCTCTTAGGTTCTTTTGTCAGCAAATTTTACACTTATGTATTTCGGCCCATTAAAATTATACATATATTTTGTTATCTTATTTTTAATACCTTTATTATTAAAATGTATGATAAAGTAAAAAAAAAGTATGTTTCTTTCCTAAATATGGAATAACACTTTTAAAAAAATATGCAAAATTATTAAACAATATGTTAATTTTATAATAAATATTTTGATCGTGGTTTAAATTCCACTTATGGTATTTAGTGCTAGAGTTGATGCCAGCCGTGGCGCACGGGTAGAAAGTGTGACTGTACTCGCGACTGTTTGAGGGTTCTATCTCCACTCGAGGAAATGAAATATTTATTTAAATTGGAGGAAGGCAAAGTGCGGCGTTGAGTTCCACCACTTAACACGTAATGCCTCCAGAATTCAGCTTAAAGTGGGGAACGTAGTGTCTTAACCACTAGGTTTCGTCTGCCTACCCTACAGTTAACTATTAAAACACGAAAGTAATTTAGATTAATTAAATTTAAATAATTGTGTAGTTCAAATGGACGAATCCGCAAGCGGACCGCTAGTCTTAAGTAAAATACGCTTATATTACTCGCACTGTTCTTTATCATCATACTAAATTTAAATATAAATTGTCCACTGTTGCTTACCTTGTTAGTGTAGGAAGTGACCACATCGATTGATCGTAAATGTTTGCACAGTTTTAGTACATTCTGTCAGTGATAAAGGAAGTACGGTGGCCAAATGGGTAGATAATCTGATTAGGTACAACCTAGTAGAGCCTTGTCACGCAACACGAAGCCAGTGAGGGCAGCATTTCTATCGCCGAAAAAGTTTTCTTTTGATATTCTTCACAGCGAAATAGTCTTCAATACTTTAGTATTATAAATATTGCGTTAGCCTCTGGCTCAAATTTATAATTGTATTAGATAAAAAGTACGAGAGGAAAGTTGTTTTATATTCTTTTGTAAGCAAATATTTTATCTTAAATGATTTTGTTAAAGAAAACAAGGTAATATTTATTAACAATGAGCCAAGTTAACGAGAAATTACAATTCATACCTGTCTACTTTATAGCGTCTGTTACTGCAGACTGCTTGGTATAGAACCGCGGCAGTAGATATAGAATATACTTTTTATTTATAATGTACTGAATAATATATTAGCTTATTTAAATTATGTTATTTCCATAACCTGACTAAATTTAAATAATTAAAGTAAAATGTGAATATGTCTGTGTAATTTCAAGCGAAATATTATATATATTTATATGTTTTGATGGCAATTATTTATACCGTCACATTTTGTGCCCCTGCGCCATGAATGGCCTCCAAATATTAATAAATTATTTCCCCAAGTGGATACTAAACCCACATTTGTCGTATTTAAAGTCACACGCTTGTGCCACTGCGCAGATTAAGTATTTGTAGATATTAAATATTTGTAGTCTTTCGTCTGTTTTTACTTGCGCGTGCATCGAAAGCGCAGTTTTTTCCGCATATAATAATTATAATATTTTAATCTATTACCATCATATCATCATACAAAATTCAAGTTAAAATTAATTGAATGGAATCTCATCCGATATGGTTGTGGCGCTCCTTTTAGAAATCGTCGATATCCGAGAGCGCTGTAAAATATGTTTCGTTCTCCCAGTTTGAGATACAATATGAAGCCCGCAAGCCGCTCACAAAAGAAAGTAATTCGTCGCATATGGCGCGCACACAAAGAACTGAATATTTCTGAAGATCCAATAACACAGATAATTCAGTTGACAATAGTATCCTATCTTACAATTTGATTTATTGATATTTAGATGTTCAACGATGCCGCCCTGGTCGCCCTGATGCAGAGTCGGTACGTACTACGTGACTATCTAGACGAATTATTTGTTGATTTAAACATTGTAATGTTACGAGGTATAGTTAAAGAATATACGACGTATATTGTTAACGTCGAATTTTTGAAATTGGAAATTTCATTATAGTTATTTATTTATTTTTTCAAGAAAATGCAATAATATAAGTGTTGAAATAATTATCAAACGAATACAAGTTAGGTAATTTCTTGTAGTACACCCTTAAATGTTATAGCAGAATAGAAGTTATTTGGTGAATGGCTTTGTCGAGAGCGTAGAGAACTTGCATTGTATTGCATATGTATGCGGTAGACACGTTGAGCTATTCTATTGATCCTACGTACCATTCTAGGTTCTATTTAGACTACCGACACCTAAACGCTTTACGGCGTCTTTAGTTCCTCGTTGAGTGGAATGAATATTTCATTACTTGACTTCATTTATTACTTAATATTTACAAAAACTTTATTCCATTTCTTAGGTTAGGTTACATGAATCGAGTATACTAGAATTTAGTTTTTTTTTTATATAAAAAAACTTCGCTTTATTGTAAAAAGAATTTGTAGTAAGGAACAAACATATAGGTAATATTCATATTTGTGAAGCTTAAAAGCATTTATTATTTCTCTTAGAACAGCCCTGATTTATTATATGAAGCAATTCTGATATTCTTGTAACATTTGCAACTATGAGTAGGTATATTCATTATTTGATGGAAACGAAATGTGGGCGTATTGTACAATTTGATAAATTATACTCGATGAAAAGATTTCTTAAGAAGCAAGTGAAAATATTATACTAATAATATGCTG
This sequence comes from Heliconius aoede, assembly GCA_037355905.1. Classification (NCBI taxonomy): domain Eukaryota; kingdom Metazoa; phylum Arthropoda; class Insecta; order Lepidoptera; family Nymphalidae; genus Heliconius; species Heliconius aoede. Next base: position 318,708 of record JBAIZZ010000219.1, on the reverse strand, counting down.
TAAGAATTACAGCTGTAATTTCCACTACTTACATTGAAATTATTATTTAAAGGTTATTTAATTCTTTTTTTATCAACGGAGTTTTTTTAATGTTATTTCTTCCTTATCATGAGGCCGTCGTGGCGTCGCGGCACATGGGTGTGACTGTAACGCGACGGTTGTGGGTTCGATCCTCCTCGATGAAGTGAAATATTTATTTTACGTTCATATTTCCATTTCTTCGCTCTGGTATCGAGGCAAAGGGCGGCGTTGAGTTCTGCCACTCAACACGCAATGCCTCCAGAATCCGTCTGAGAGTGGGTGAGTGTTTTAACACTAAGTTCCCTCTGCCTACCCTGTTGTGTGCGGGATACAGCGAGAAATGAATATATTAGTCTATTTTGTAATAAAAACAAATATCAGCAGAAATTTCATTTGAATTTGAATAAAGTTTCTATATTTAAACAATCAAATAACACACCAATCAAACCAAATAAAGGACGAAATGCCAAAAACCTACAAAAACCACTTTCGTTGTTAAAGGGCGGTTCGTGTGAAAAAAAATGTCCTTCGCACCGTATCTCAAGAAGAGTGATCAATGGTTAGCGGTCACGCAGAAGTGTTGCACGCGACCCTCCGTTCATTCCTTGGTTCACCTTCTGACGCTTCGTTTTGTAGATTACACACATAAAAATACCCGCCGAGCCTCTTCATTACGGACTACTTAATTTAATAGAATAGTATCTACATTCCTTGCACAGAGTAACAAATTAAAGGGAAAATACAACAATCTTTAATTTCGTATTTCAAGAATTATTTTGGGCTTTATAAATAAAAATAAATTAAATGAATAGCTTCATTAATTAAATTAAGCTCACATAGTATGCAGAGGGAAACTAATGCAAAGACACTCCGAAAGGAAAGGAATTGCGTGTTGAGTAGTGGAACTTAACGACGCGCTTTGTTTTTTACCAGAGCGAGAAAATAAAAATATTAAAAAATTGCTGGTATCGAACCCACAACCGTCGCGCTTACAGTCATACGCTTGTCTCATTGGGCCGCGGTGTCCTCATGGCTTAGAATATGTAAGTAGGAAAAATAATTTTTTTACTTTCTAATTTCCAATTCCAAAGGATTGTCAAGGTCCTTTCCAATCTAAACATCAATTTTAATAATATTATAGGAATAGTAGTACTCTCTATACATATTAAAATGAACTTCGACGAAAAATGATACAGATATTATATATAAGCTACTAAGGAACAATATACATTCTGTTTTTAGAAATTATTGTTTTTAGAAATTGTTGTCGTTAGTATTTTCTACGTATTCGTAAATCCTGTCTAAATCTATAATTAAAAAACATTAAGAGCAGAAATTGATGTTAAGATCTACTACAACAGTTTCTATCAAAAGAGTACAATAAATGTACATTTATTTTCACGCTCTATCCCGCAAATGAAAAATCGGCGTAGGTGGAGAAAACCTATTAAGACAAGCGTGGGTTCAAATCCTGCAAAGTTCAAATTTTTATACGTTTCTAAAATAATATTATTTTATAAATATATTATATTATTCATTATTCGAAGGGACATATGTACATACCAAAAATATTTTAACGTGAAAAACAGTGCCAATACAAGAATTAGAACGCTAAACTCAATAATTATTTTCTCTAGCAATTCCCTTTCCAAATATATTTTAATCTAAGGATGCAAAATACTAAAATGGTAGTGGTGAATAGCTTCGTTGCATGCACTTAGGTAAGTTAGAATTCAATGTAAGAGAAGATTGTTTGGTCTGTGGTTTAGTTGAACGTCTGCCAAATTTGAGTGTATATGCTAAAATAATCATTTTATCTATCTATTTAAGATAGTTTTTATGTTTTCTTTATTAATATTCTATATACAATATTGCTAGTATTGTATGCAATAGCAGATAAGATAATGTATTTAAATATTTTTGCATTTTCTTTTATAATCTGCTATTTCAAAACTTTTAGGCTTTATGCAATGCTTGCTATTCCTTTCGGAACGTCACAGAATTTGAACTGGGCCTCTTAGAAGCCGTCCAATTGCTACGATCACTAGGCCATATATGTTCTCTCGAGCTACGATGAAATTTTTGCACGCTTGTTACAACTTATTTATGTCTCATTTAAGTTTTTTTAAATTGAATGAGTTATTAATTCACAGTCAGACATTTAAATTTTATTAATATGTATAGATAATTCTTCAGCAAAAGAAACAATCATACTGTATTTAATTTTAATTTCAATTTCATTTAAATATCCACCTTACTATATGTGGGTAGTAAGACCTCATTATAACATCATCGGATTCATCACCGATAAGGCTGTATTTTCTGCTCAACCGCTTATTTTAATTAAGCTTTGTTTGGTAATTTTCGTATTATACACGTAATTCAATAATTCTGAAAGGCGTCTTTTGACAATTTCGCAACGCAGTTAAAATGTAAATATATAATTGACGCATTATTCATTTAATAAGATAGAATATTTCGCCGTTTTTAATTAAATGAATGAAAGAAATACATATTTACATAGAGTGAAGAAAATATATTGTTTCACTGTTGAAAGTAAAAATATCTTAATACAATAGACGGCAAAGACGATTGCTCGTTAAGGCTTCACAATCTAGACAGTAGGACATTTTTTTTCTGATATTGTATTATATAAAATGTTTTCATATTGAATTCTGTTCATTTGTTATGATAAATTTTAGATTTAATAACAATTAATATTTAACTTAACTAAGATTTAACCTTTTTAAATAATGATATTTAAATAATTTAAATTAAATAAAACTTGGAGTTCAATATTGCTAGATAGTTTGCGTTGAAATTAAAAAGAAATATTTATTAATATATTTAAATGTCATATACATATACAGTCTCACGCCGTATCTCCCATAAAGCATGGTAGGATAGAAAAACCTTAGGTTCTTCTCTCACTTCGTTCCCTATTGTCGGCGGAACTGAGTGCCGCTTAATATAACTTTATAAATATTTTTTTTAATAATATTATATTTTCACAAAATTATTATGGTAAATAAAAGTGAAAATTCTTCTATAATAAGCATTACGCAAAAAGTTGTAGTATGTAAGTATATTACAGAAATTCTATATTAAACTATAATTAAAATTATTTTAGCACTCTATACTAATATCCACAAAAACATTAATTTCTAGAATAAACTGCTTTAAAGGCTTTCATACAACCTTTAAGTTAGCTTGACATTTATTTGAATTCATTTTACCCTATGGAAAGTGTCATTAAAATAAATTTAGAACTAACATTAGAGTAGAAGCTGTGGTGGGATTTATAATAGACAAATATTATCTGACTTAGCCTAAATATACATTGTACGTATACGTACGTAAAAGTTGACCGACCAACGTGAGATGAAACATAAAAGCTTCCAATGACAGGTTTCTTAAGAATAAAGAATTTTGCAATGTCATACATTTTCTATATTCTGAGAAATAAACAGAAAGTTAAGTTGCTCTGTTTTCAAATATTTATGATTTGGAGATATTCTGTATCTTCTAATTTTTATCATTCACTTGGGAAGCGTAATGAAGAAACTATCATGTCATGTCATTCTCGTTAAAATAAAATCATGTATACCTACCCTACTACCCTACCCCATATGTAATAAATATTATCATGCCACTTCGGAAATGAAGAACTACCTTCTCTCTACTGTGTGCAGTTTGTTTTTTTTTATTTATTGGTTAATTTACTAATATGATAATTTACTTCTATGAAAATAAAGAGAAGATATTTTTAAAGTTTAATTATTTTAATTAATAACATTATTTTAGTAACTTTGCCTTTTCACAGACACCATAGAGCCGCGCTGCGTCAATGTGAACGTGTCAGCTTTTAACATTCAGCCCAGTGTACATAAACTCTAACCGTCATTTATTCATTTCTCGTACTCATTAAAATTTCAAGAGAAAGCTCGTCTCACATAAATCCACACGTGGCGTGATGTCATTAGACACTGATAATGTCACGCGAGATTATTTTTATGTATATTGTATTACTAGAAATAAAGTATTCGAGATGTTGAGAAAAATTTTCTGTTTTATTTTATTTATTATAAAATCTTATTATATCTTTCGTAGAGAAGATTTAGAATTACCTAAATACGATGAAGTAATGAACAAGAGAATGATGTAGCTGTATTATAGTATTATTTACTTTAATAAAAAATATAATGGTACTTTTATATACTATATAACTATACATAATATTATGTCACGTAATATTGACATTTCTACCATATCTGAAAATAGAATTTTGCATAGAAGTGAAAGGTCGATATAAATTCTAAAGGCAACTTGAAATAAAAATATACATTTGACTTGATGTTGCAAGTAAAAGTACAAATGAGTAAGGGCTTCACATAGGTAATTGCGCCGACTCCGCAAATCTTCTGCGAATGGGGATCACATGATCATTAAGGTCTGAGCCGCCCTCGAGACGGCGCTTACTGTGCGGCTCCTTTGTAATCTTTTGTAATTAATAGACTTATTATTTTATATATTCCTAAGGATTTTCACTAATTTTCCTCCTGGTGATTGATAGAATGTTTTATTATATTGATAGAATCTTTGGCTACAATCTTGATTTTAGCCAAGGATTCTATCAATATTTTTATATCTATCATTTTTTTATCAATCAATTTAAATTTAATTCTATTCAAATTTAATTTTGAATAAACTCATTCACTTATTATGGCAAATTGAGATAGAATAGAGACGTTAAGGTAAAGTGTAAAAATCAAATGTTTTTTTTTATAAAATGTAAATTATTTCTGTATTTTGCATAAGCTGATGAGACTATCTAAAGGGTTCGTCCCTTTAGATAGTTAAAACTATATTTCATTAAATTACTTTTACACAGAAAAGAAGACATGACTATATTTAATTTTCAAGAGTACTGAAAGATATTCTGAAACATCCAATTTAAATTTTGTTGTGCTCTTTGATAAATTAGGGTAATACAACTTGAAATGGGAACTTACTTGATGTAACTAAAAGCAACTTTTTCCCAAATCGAGGTTTTATTTTTCTTCTGCATATTTCAAGAATAAATTTAAAATTTTAATTTTAAATTAAGTGCTTCTACATATACGAGTATATTTAAATATGGTAAATATGTATATGAATACGATATGCTTGACCTATATTTTTCACGTTAAGTGGTGGTTTTAAAAATAGCCTTAATGGGTTTTTCTCGTGTTTACTTATAAGATACAAAAGACTTATTCCAGTTGATCAGAACGCTAAGTGGACTTATCTGAAATACGATACTACAAAACCTGCCTATCAAATTCTGTGGCACGCAAAGGGGCCAAGACCAAATAGTTCGACAAGATAAGGATCACCCTTGAGGGCGTTTAAATTGGACTTATTTGTTAACGTAATAATCATAATAAGACCTGTGCTTCTTTTTGTAATTCGTTTAAAACTATGATTTATTAAATTTTTATGATGAAATTTTATAGTTATATCGTAAAAATCTTGTTCTCTTTAATAATATTATTATGTTGTTTGTTCCAAAAATTGACCATTATTATTTATTTTCCGGATTTTTTTTCTTAACTTTGTATATTAAGATACCCATGTCTACATTATCATATCAGCTTCAGAAGCAAATATTCTATCATCCTAATATAAAAATAGACTAATATTAATAAGTAAATAAAAATATATCCAAGTATCTTACCGTTGCTTATATCTTATGAGCCGCTGGAAATTTTTAGCTAAGAGCAAAAAGAAACTGCAGCGTAACTATTAACTATGTATCTTCAGGTTGTAACTGCTAAATAATTTAAGACAAGACAGTCACGTAATTTTCAAGGAGCTCCCGTCCATTTTAGTCCGCTTTAGTTTATGAATAAATAAAAAGAAAAATGTTTGAGGCAATTGAAGGATAGTTCGCAAGAATACGTTAATTTTTTAAATTTGACAGTACTCATTTATTTTTTACCCAAAATCTAGTTTAAAAAGTAAAGGAATTGTTAGGTATATATGAAACCACACAATATCGATAAATATATAAGATGTGAAGAATAGTGATATTTTTTTTCCTTTTACTCCACTTATTACATACGATTCTTGAAAAATGAAAAAAAGACCTACTCATAAGGCCTGACTTAATTAAAGTCCCAAGCTTACTTTAAATCCCCAGATACGAGTCAATCATGTTTACACCGGTAATATGTACACCAACTACAGGGTAATAACAATCGGAAACTTGTAGTAGAATTATAGGGGCGGGCCGGCTTCTATTGCTTCTTGGGCAAACAAAGATGCAATAAACCCTAGCAAGACGTCCTTTCTGTCCCGTTCATGGCGATCAGAACGACTGTACGATATTCCACTGTATAGATATTTAGATGGAATTTTGCCTCAGAGCTCAATTTTATATCGTTTGATTTCATTTGGAAAATAATATCATCGGCAAATTGGAAATATAATATATATTGGCTTAACTTTATAGTATATTTATACGTACTGTAATGTATTTTTTCATAAAGAACCTACTTTCTAAGTCTTACTCTACTTCCATGACAAAATTATCTAAAAAGAAATTAAAATAATTATTTTGTAATTTTGTATTCTAAAATTTTATAGCTGACGAATTCAAAAGTTTTATTTTTTATTTCGTAATTTTTATATATAATCGAAACATTTGCAGTATTATAGAACTTTAATTGGACCTTAATATTTCTGACATGACTATTTATAGACCATTGGATGGTAAATAACCATTAGATATATTTAATTCTTCTTATCGGCCTTTAGCCTTTCATTTAAAGTTGGTATTATTATTACTCAAATAGACCACATCAAAGTACTGCAGTACTATTTTTAATGTATATTTACTATACATTTATTATTGCTTCTTTAGCATTTAAAATATGTGCTTTCATTTAATATAAAGCGAACAACATTTTTTTCCTTTATTTGTATTGTAAGTTTTCACTTCATGCCAAGTTTCATAATTGTGGGTCTACGGGAAGTGCTCTCTAGGTTTTGATTACGCGGCAATTTTCATACAAAATCCAGAAAAACGATGCATAAACGCTTGTATCGCTTGATTGATGTGCTTTAAGATATTTTACATCAATTTCACCTAGATTCCTATCCACAATATCGAGCTAAATGGTCAACGATGGAATCTGTGTTATCCTTTCAAGGTACAATATCCTTAAAATTAAAACCTTTTTAAAATATGCAAATTATTTCAGACACTAATTAAAAGAGATGGAAAAAATATTGATCCAAATATAATAAAACAAGATATGATCTAAAAAAAATCGATAAAATGCGAATCAGACTTACATACCTGAAGTTGATACAGACTGTATAAATTTCAGGATTGTATGGCAACGGGAAGTACAATTTATAAGATTTGACAAACTTAAGGTGGCGTAAATTTCCAATTTTTTCTTTTGCTAATTTTTTTCTATAATACAATTATAAACTTGTAATCTATGAAATATATTATCATTGTATGAAATATCTATAAAGTTTCATTTTTTAAATTTCTCTTTATTTGTATTGCACACACTTGACAAATATTCACACGAAGTACGCGTTAAGGTTATGATTACACGGAAAGTTTTATATAAAATGCAGCAAAAACGATGCATAAGCGCTTGTATCTTTTAATTGTGTTGACTTACTCGAAGATGCTTTAACGTAAGGCTTAGCGGCCAGAGCGCTTGGACGGTTTCCACGAGACTCGGGTTCAAATCCCGATACGTAAAAATTTTTAGTTTACTAAAAAGTATTAGAAGTATTATTTATGTATTTAAATGAAAAATAAATTTAAAAACGTATAATCTCTAGATGTATGAACGAGAACAAAACAACTCACTATGATGAGAAAGCGCGGCATTGAGAGGCAAAGTGCGGCATTGAGTTCCGCTACTAAACACGAGAAATAATATGTAATTTTTATTTTAATTATTAAATAAAGACGAAAGCATTTATGTCGAATCGATATAAAAAAGTATTTATAATTTTATTTAGCTGCAATTAAATCTTTTAATGTATACACATTTTGAAATTACAGAACATTAGTTGTAATGAACGAACAGAATTATTTGACTACACCACATCTATGTCATGTACACCGGACTGCTCGACAAGACATGTTTTCAACATTTCCTGCGAAATAAATTACAGTTAGCAACTGCTTGTCTGCTAGTAGTTAGTTTTTCTTTCAGTATATTAATGAAGTCTCCACATAGAATCCCAGGCGATATCTAAATAATTTATAGTGAAACCAGGTGTCGCCTCGAAAGGAAAATATATAACTGAGGAACGTTCACGGCCGAAGGCAAACTTTATCGTATCGTAGGTATCTTTAGTGGAACGGAATATTGTACAACAAATACAAGTTAAATTTCATTAACTTTCTGCAGTTTAAGTTTTTAAACATAATATACGTCTGAATGTTTCATTATACGAATAGTTGCTGGAAGATGTTTCTTAAGTGGTCAAATTTTATTGAGAACTTTGATATTGAGCTATATAAATATTGGCATGTCGCTCGAAAGAATTTAATTTTTATTATTTTGGGCTTTTTGCTTGGTGTTCATTCAAATTCTTCTATTTACATATAAAATAAGTGCTACGGAATTAATTTAAGTACATTAATTAAAGCATTTTATAGCATTATTTTCTTGAATTTGTAAAACTTGCACTTACAAGTACAAATGCGTTGTAAAAAATAATAAAAAATATTCTTTAATCCTAGAATTATCTTTTTAATTCAAAAAAGTTTTTTTTTTTATTTTTACGTTTCTCATATTTTTACAGAACGTGGGTACGAATGTAAGCAAAACCAAGAGTTGGCAGACGTAAGAGCACTTACTCTGACAAGAGACGCAAGTGCCATTTTGTCAGCTCTAAGAACCTGCTTGAAAGGTTTGCGTGTCTTCCGGTTTATTCATTACAAAATATCAACAACAAATAAATAAAATATTTTTATCGTTTACTATTATATATAATGCTTTTATTACATTGTCAAAATTATTATTATTTTTTATTTTCATGGATTCCGCGTTAAAAAAGTTGCAGCACTCTTTTGTCTACTTACCATCAATTTAGAGACAATATATTGGATGCGGAAATCAACATTGCTCTTTATCTAACTAGACTTGGGAAAGAAACCGTTTTTTTTTTAATATAAAAATTATAATTTTTTCCAATAACAAACTGGCCAACATGGGTTTGCTAACTTTATTTGCTGCGTAATTAAGATCTAGGGTATGTCCCGTAGACCTACAATAATAAAATTTAGCAAGAATTGAAAAACCTAAAAAAATATTGACCTTTATTTAACATTACGGTCACTCATATGTGGAATATGGTAATTTAATATTGAGACATTCAGCTCTCCACTTCACACTCAATTCCGAGTTCTTCCAACGTCTTTATTTATGTATACTTTATTGTATATCACAAATGGAAATACAAGCAAAATTCTAATTCACAACTTTAACTCCACTTTCTGTCAAAGAGTTACGTAGATATGAAAAAAAGTTACAGTGGTCGTCTAGAAAATCCTAATGGGAGGAAAAAAGCAAGGAAATAAGGAGCCAAGATGTGTATGTGTAATTACTGCAGACAGCTCGCACGGTGTACAAGACAGCGAGAAGGTGAAGTACCTATTTTAAAGTAAAAGTTGCGTCTTTGGCATAAGACTCTTAAAAGATTTAGTGCGATTTTTCTATTTGAATTTATTTTATTTTATATTGTGTGCTTAGTATAATATTTCATTTAATTTACATACGCACACACACCTACAATAATACGGGGAATGAATATACAATTATTACGTTTTCTCCCTCTGGCATTAAGACAAAAAGCCCGACGTTGCTTCAGATACTTTCCAAATTTTACAAGGTATTTTATACCCTAAGACATTAAGGACCCTAAGACCTATAAGGAAACGAAATTATAACTATTGCTAGTTATCTATTATATCTTATTTTTTCTATTAAAACACTTAAGCCTTAATATACAGAACTAACTAGTTAAAAGTTGTGCACCTGTACTTTGGGAATCATAATATTTATTTTCATTTTTCACCAATTTTAGACATATTATTGTATGCCGATACACAATACCAAGCTTTTATTAATCCAAAAAAACAAATATACTGTTAAATTGAATACATTGCATTCTCCGATAAGTTTCTAAATTATAACATTCTTGCATAGAGCGGGAAGCTCTCCAACGTCACTATGATGACATTAAGCGTTGAGAAGGTTCCAGGTAGAGTTCCATAAGCCACATGCTTGAAGCGTAATTAAAAGAAAAGGCTAAATTCTTGTATAAATTTAACCCTGTAGACAATTAAACTTATCGCATTTGCATATAACTGTTGTATATAGACAATAAAGGTAAAATAATCGTAAAAATACTACGTGAGGTATTTCTCACCTAACTTAATACACAAATAAAAAATAGTGTTATGCTTATATTTTAAGCATATAGCCATTTATTTATAACAAAATACATATTATAGAACACAAGTTATGGCAGAAATTAGTTAATTATAACCGGTACTTACCTAGAAATGCCTAGAAATGAGATTAAAATAAATTACCTGTATAATAACAGTATTTATTCAGTTGCAAATTGCTGAAACCAGATATCAATTAAAATTCTAATGTAATCCAAACGAATGGTAAACCTATTAAACTAATGGATTATTTTCCGATTTGTTAGAGCGTTTATATCGCTTAGAGATTAGAGGTTTCAATTATTTTAGTCCCTTTGTTGAAACTAATATACATATATCAAAACATTATAGTTTATAGTGTAGTTAAACAAATGAAATCTTTACAGCTTCACGATTTATCTCACAAACAGCAGGGTAGGCAGAAAGAAACTAGTGTCAATACTCTCTGCTTTTCGTTTTTCGCCCGAATCCGAGATATTGTTGAGTGGCGCTCAACGCCGCGCTCTTGTTATATTTAATAATTTTGTCGTCTCTCAGCATGGTTTAGCTAGACGAGACAATTAATAGACAACCTAAAATATGTGTATACACATACGTAAGAGTAGAAGACGAAAGAAAGAATATGTACTATTGAGAAAATACATTAAAAAAATACAAATTTTATGTTAATAATTTTATATAACTATAAGTAAAGAAACTTTTACAAAATAGTATTTACCCCTCGTAACGGCATTTCACTCTGAAATGTCAATCTAATTAATTTGCTGAACTAAAAACGTATTTTCAATTAAAATTAGAAAAGCGCGGTCACAGTATAAATAAAACAAAGTAAATTGTTGTGTAAAATTTGAATTAGACATAATGATTATTTGTACACTGTACCTCTTTAGCCCTCTTACCCTCTTCCATTTATACAGCCTTCAACGTTCAAGTTTATTTAATATATGCAAATGTATCACTGGAATGTTGTTTATTTAAGAATAGTGGTATCGAGTTTGAGCTTTAAAGTTAATGTATGATTTATGGCTTACAGAAAACTAACATAATTACTCGTAAATGGTGTCATGTTAAAAGTATATTTGTATAAAGTTGTTTTATTTGTTTTATTTCAGCCTCACGTCGTATTACCCATATAGATGGAGAGAATTTAACATCACAGCACTACGGTCTCAGCTTTTTGTCTGATTTCGAAAAAATACGTGTTGAGCGGCTCTAGGCTTTATTTGGTCTTTCAAGAGCAGAGAAATGAAAATAATCCAAATTATGAATATACTTTGCATGCAATCTTTGTTTAATTTGCCATCGAAAAAAAAATTTTTTTGCAGGAAATTGAAAGCATATACACTCTATTTTACGAGTATTTTACCTACGAAATATTTGTACTTTTACAACGTTACTTCCTTTGATGGCATTCAACCATTGTTTGTTTATAGGACACTTTCTCACCGCAGTCACGGAATAATAAATCGAAGCTCGCGTGATACCAAAATATAAAATGTAACACCTCCCAGGGACATTTGTTTTCGTTAGGTGCCGTACTTCTTATTAGGATATAGAGGGCTGGCACGCCAACAATTAGCGCTGATGAGTAAATATTGTGTTTGTACAGATAGACCGCAGATAAGAATATACAATTAAATTTCAGGAAACTTCAAAAGAATATATAACTTTTTGTTTTTTTACATAACAATTAAATTAACAAAGTATCTTGCTTACATATTAAAATATTTAATATAAGCTATTAAATCAAATTAAATAGACAGAGGGCGTTAAGACACTCCGTTCCTGACTTTCCGCCGAATTCTGGAGTTATTACGAATTGAGTGGCGGAACGAAATGCTGCGCTTCGTCTTGACACCAGAATAAAGCAATGAAAATATATTGACTATGCCATATCTATATAATTAGTGTACTATTAATTATTAATAATATAAGCATATATGGGGAAATAATAATTATATTTCAATATAATAATTGTGAACGTCTTAGTAATCGGTTGCTCTAATATATCAAATAATTCGATATTAATAACAAGTTTATTTGGGAATAACTGATATTGGAAAGCAATCATACGCCTATTAGTATTATGATTAATTGTGTTACTAAATAACGTGATCATATTGAACGCGAATGTTAAATGATTTAAGTAAAGTTCAGAAACATAAACTTTCGGATTCATAAGGAAATATAGATCAAACGTTTAACATATTTTAATCACGTATTTAGAAAGGGATGTTTTTGTGATTTTCATTTTTGTATCTAATTCTAGTTTTTTAATTGTTAATTGTTGTAATTTTAAAGGATTAAATTATATAATTTAAACAGTAAAGAACTTAATACTACATATTAGGTTCTACTGTTTGTGCTAGTATCTGCAGTTACTTAACAGATAATCTTATTGATGGTTGATCACTTGCCATTATTTTATATTGAATTACATGTTAAACCTGCATATTATTATTTTTTTTCAGCTTCACGCTGTATCCAGCACACAGCAGGCTAGGCAGAGGGAGCCTCGGTGTTAAGACACTCCGTTCCCCACTTTCTGCCAAATTCTGGAAGCATTGCGTGTTGAGTGGCAGAACTCGCCACGCTTTGCCTCGACACCAGAGCGAAGAAAAATGGAAATATAAACGTAAATAAATATTTCACTTCTTCGAGTGGTAATCGAACCCACAACCTTCGCGTTTACGGGCGGCACCGTTGATCACTGCGCCACGACGGCCTTATTTATTTATTCATTACTAAAATACAATATATATTGCAATAATATAAAGAAAGGAAGATTAAAACTATTTTATCTGTAAGTATCTTCCATTTCGTATTATGATTGCTATAGCGAAACGAACCTTCCTCAAAGCTTCACTATTTCCTGTCATAGTTTGGCTAAGATTAATACGTTCGCCGTGTGCGCTGAAATAATCTGAATATTTTTTTCTATTACGAAAACAACAAAGGCATTATTCGTACATCATTCATATTCGATTCGGTTTTCGGAAAGATGAAATATCGATTGCGAGAAAACACCGCATATCGTTTTGTGTAGCTCGCAAATAAATGAACAGGATAGGCGGCAAATTTCAAAAGTTTGTGATTTATCATAATCCCTATTCCCATTTGGTAAGCGACTGCTCCATTATTCTACGTCAGAGACACGGCGAAGGGTGCGTGCGTGGCAAAAACACACATGCGAAAAGTAAAGGAATTTTTAGGATTTTGTTAATGGGTTTCATAATTAATGATTTTATCATTTAAGTGCTTCAATATAAATTATCTTTCTTTTACTTAGTTGCTTTCTTAATATAATTTTTTTATTAATTGTTTTGCTCGTCTCCTTATACTGTAATTAGTTTTATATATTTTGAAATATTAGATAATTATAAATTATTATTATTTCAAAATAATAACTTTAATCATAAAAAAACTATTTTAATTTAATGTAACAAAATATTAATTCCAGACATCGCAAAAGCATAATGAGATCTCTCTTGTATTTAGAATCTGCGTCGTTATTCGTTGTTTAGTAACTTGTTATTTATTAACAAGAGTGAATTCAGAGTGAAACAGTTCTTTCCAGACGTCATAATAAACCAGTATCCACTTAAATTACAAAGCATATAAAATATGCGTTACCGCAGGGAAATCTTGCCTACACTAGATAGTAGTCGCCTCGTAAAACCATCTAACGAAGCTCCTCTGAGAAAACATTCCTTATTTTCGACAAAAAAGGACATCCTTGTGCGAATTCATGCATAAAAAGAAACAAATGACACTGTTATAATATTAATTTATAAGAATTTCACGTTGAAGTGGGTCTAGAGATATACTTACGTAATGACGTGCTTCAAATGTCAATGCAGAATATTCAGTTGACATTCTGGATTAAAGAAAAACTATGCTATAAAATAATACAGGTAAAGTATTGTGTTCCATTTGCATGTATGACAATAATTAGAGAATCAGGCGAATGTGAAAATTTTATTCCATTAAAAATATAAATGTGAAATGAGAGCCAAGTTCAATGTTTAGAGTAAGTAAAGTGTCGTTCTTGACTTCATCGACAGAAGAGTCGGAGATTTATATGGTTGCCGAATTTCACTCAACAATTTTTTACGTAGTCATTAAATTAAATTTGCAAGTTGGTATACTTGCAGCTTGTACTAGTCTTAAATTATTCCATCTATCCGTCTTTTGAAGTCTACTCCTGGACATAGACCTGCCCTAACGCTCACCACTCTATTCGGTTTACGCAGGAGCGTAAAATACATAACTATACATAAAAATCCAGCGTATCCCCGTTATCTTCTTTAGATCGTCAGTGGAGGGAGTGGAGGGCGGCTTGCCTCCTCTTGCCAAGACGTAAAACGTACATACTTATACTATTATATTCTATTATATTGATATATTTGGTTTGGTCAAATTTTTGTTATTGTTTGAGTGATTAAATCAGGTTAAAAACGCCAGTTAAAATAATAAATCAATAAACGTTTAACTGAATTATTTGAATTTTAAATATTTCATATGCTAGTGAGTTTTAATAAATATTTCAAACTTTATTTTTTCTAACTTTAAGTAGTTTACGAGAGCGGTTCCTGCAAAATTCACTGTGCGCTTTTTCAGCTTTCTAACTTGCGCGTTGCGCTGGAAACACTTGCGCGTGTCTTAATTTCCAAGAGACAAATATAACACTTTTTTTTTTGTTTTGTTAACAAAAATTAAAAAGTTTTTTGTTGCTGATAATATTTAAGTAACAACTCAAAATTAGCAGTCTGGGTTAGCCACTATATTTACTACTTGTAAAACTCAACATAATATTTTTTCCGGAATATAAATTAAAAAAAACTTCTAAAATATAAAACATTTAATTTAGTTTTAAGGAAAGTTCGTTAAAAGAAAGTTAACAAATGTCATGAATAATATCACCGGCTGCTTATTGCAGTAATTTATCGTTGAACTTCTGTTCCCAAAACTCACAACTGTGCGCATAAATATCTACTTGTTCGCTGAAATAAACCAATAAATTTTTAAAGCACAATAAAACACGCTTTTTGTCATCCGCCCTTTATTTTTGTACCGTTATATCACTCAATAATATGCTATTTGATTATTTCTGAATAATAAATAAATATACGAGTATGTATACGACTTCCACTATCAATGTTCTTTGAAATTCTTCATTTTTATTAAATTCAAAGGAAAATCAAACACGAACAAAAATTTACGGTGAAAAACTTTTCAAAGGCGTCCTCATTTTTATGAACAATTTATTATGATTTTTAAAAAGTTTGCATTGTAGTTATTTTTAGTCTGTATGAGTGCATTTCTGCACTGTGTGTCGCTTTATTAGAATAAGAGAAGTAAAACAAGCTTTATTCATTCTTTTCCTGACTTTGAAAAAGGAGAGTGCCAATTCTCCCATTTCAAAGTTAATATTACGTTGAATGGAAAACACACGAGAAAAATTAACCGGTATATAAGAGATTAACAAAACTTCAATTTAATACCTCCACGCTACCTCGAGATAAATGGTATAGACGTCCAAATAAGTGTAAAAAAATATTCCGTTTTTATCTTTTGAGGTACGGGACCCTAAAGATCAAAGATAAGTACAATATTTTCTTTCAAATTATTATGTGTAAGGTATATCTCTTTCTTACAAAAATAAAACGTTCGTATAACTTTGTGGAGAATTTATCAAGTCAACGTTTCAAGTTCCGGGAATTATTTGGATACTTTGTCGTCCCTTCTAAGTTTTATGACTTCTCAAAACAATTACTCGACGGTAGAACAAGTTACGACAACTAAATAAATACGTAATGCATCTGAACTCCCGGCTTTGAGAGATTAAGTTTCTTGTCTACAAAGCCGCCACTAATCGAGGCTTATATTGGAAACTTCAGTTTTCTATCGGTACTAATCGACGAGAGCTCCAGGCTGCTCTTAAGAGATAATCAAAGGTTTAACGTGATGACGTACTGTATAATTATCGAATAATTAACTAAGGATTACAGTAAAATTATAAAATTATTAATATATAAAAAAATATAATATAGCTCTCAGATGCAGAATAATTTATGATTATATATTTTTTTTAAGTTCACGCTGAATCCCGCACAGAACAAGTTACTCCGTTCCCCACTTTTAGCTGAATTCTGGAGGCTGAGTGGTCTGCGTGTTGAGTGGCGGAACTCGACGCAGCGCCGCGAGTGAGAATTGAACGACCTGTCGCATTAACAGTCGCATGCTTGTGCCCTTGCACCACAACTGGTTACAATAACTTACGATTATCACAATTATTAATAAAGTTTACTTATTGTTTAATTTATAACCGTTAAATCAAATACGTCGTTTAATATCATGAATGAAATGAACGTATGAACGTCATTTGTGTTAAAGTACCAAAGTAAGTAATACAAAATTACGTTTAAAAGATCACACTATAGATAAACGGGTCTATTCATGCCAACCACTACAGCGCGTTTAGTGCCTCTAGTACTCTTCTAGGCTTTCTTTGAACGAGTTGCCGACAATACAACATCCCATTCATATTCTGATAGGGTTGCTCAGCGGTGCATATCATTGCTCATGAATATCAGATATTTAGGTAGCTCGCAGGATCGGATGCTAGTGCTGGGTGTTTTGAATTCATTTCCGGCCATTTGCGGAAACGGAAATAGAGTCGAGTATCGCCGGAATTCCATTCGCTTGCAGACGTATTGTAGCTGTAGATATGATAATTACATCTGGTTAGATCCAAGCTTGAAAGCTCCCGATGAATACTGGACAATAGTTAGATTCAGATGGGTGTGATATGATATTGGAAATTCACATCAATACACTGGTCGTTGCAAGCACCTTCTACATTAAACAACTATAAAGTACAGTCATTCTAGAAGTTTTACTTTAAATGTCCATATTTTATGTACATGACGTCAAATTTTCTAAACCATACAAGGAAAGTGTTCTACGAATATCTATATTGATGATTGGTCATATATTGATTATATTTACATATGCTTATCCCCTGCAGTTTTGTTTACTAACATTGTTATGCTATTGTGAGTAGAGAGTAAGTACAAATATAAGTATAACATATCATTCAGCATGATTTTGAGGCCTTCGTGGCACAAGAGTGTTACTGTATTATAAATTTTGTAAGATAAATTTTAAGCTTAAACCTAAGCTCAGTATACAGTACACGCATATGTGTCTAAACACAGGAATCTACCCCTGTACTCTTATAATCCGTTGGGATCTCAATTCGATACGACCAGAGAAGTCAGGCGCTAAATAGCTTTCCAGTCCTCTTAGGGATATGGTATGGCGTTGATTCTAAGCAATACTTGTCGACTTTATTGGGTATTTGAACTTAAAACTTTATGTTCCGATTCAACACAGTATTGCTTATGCACTGATGTAGAAAAGAAATTGTCAGTTTAGAAAATATTTAAAGGACACTGAAACGATTGCATACATTCTCCGGCCCGGAATGTAAAAAGATGAAAATAGTATGATTTAACAGATTCAGGTACATCATTCTCTTCCTGAAAATTCTGTCAGTTACGACAACCTGAGAGCCGAGTTATTAGAGAGTAGGAAAAATGACTTTTAGTTCACAGCACAATCAAACTCCAATAAAATAGGTGATTACTGAGAAAAAAATTGTGAAAAAAAGTTAACTTAATTAAAATGAACAAATATTTTATTTTCGTTTCATAATCGATTGTTGATAGGCGAAACTTAACGCCGCCGTTCAGACATAACATTTTTAACTATTTCTTTAAATTTAGATAGGAAATTACTGTAAATTCAAAAGTATTTCTTCATAAATCGTATAATAAACATGCAAAAAAAAATTCCGGCTGTTTTCTTAAATATACGACATTTTTTAAATTTTTTCTATACCACTTCCATGTGAATTGCCAAAAATGTTTTCTACTTTACAGGATGATTGATGCCAAAAGTGTTCGTTGCAAACGAGTTAACGCACTCAACCAGTCAACCCGAAAGCCAACTGTCCGTCCGTTCCCACACCATTTGCTTTTAAACAAGCTTACCGTACATTATATATAAAGCTTACTACACTTTGCATTATCTTCGTTTATGTGTTAGATATATATATATCAGCTTCACGCTGTATCCTACACAGAGCAGAGTAGGCAGAGGGAATTTCGGTGTTAAGATACTCCGTTCCCCAATTTCAGCCGAATTCTGGAGGCATTGCGTGCTGAGTGGTCAACGCTGCGCTTTGCCTCGACACCAGAGCGAAGAAAATGGAAATATAAACGTAAATAAATATTTCACTTCATCGAGTGGGAATCAAACCCACAACCATTGCGTTACAGTCGAACCCTTGCGCCACGTTCACGTTCAAGTATAAATTACTAGGGCACGCAAGCGGGGTTAGCCTCGCGACGCAGTCGAGCGCATTAAAATTCAGAGTGAAAAAGCGATATTTATGTATGAATGTAAATTATGATTAGATGTAATTATGATTTAATAAAAAATCCATATAGTAACAAAGAATTTCGATAAGTTTAGTAAAGTAACATAAGGTAGCGCGCGCGAGAAAAAAACGTTCTATATGTTAAGTTTATGGGACACATTTCATCAATTATCTCAAAAATTACAATCATAATTTGGTTGATTTTCAGTCCAGGATAAATTTACATCAACTTATTGATGTGTGCGAAATGTCATATATGTAGCTCGAAAATAGACTAGTAAAGAGCTTCGCTTCGCTCGATGCGAGCAATAAGCTCGCAGCTCAATAAGAGCAGAAAGTATAATATTTATATATACTTTCTGCTCTGTAGCACAGAGAAATGGCAGGTTAGCACAGGGACATAATTAAATAATCAACAAAAAGTTTATTTATTCCGTCGAGGGAAGATTCGTTAATCTTTTAGAATTATGCTTCAAGCGATTTCATCTATTTGAAAGAAAGTTGGAACACATAACAATGAAAGAACATAACATTAACATCCAATAAACTAAAGGAAACACACGAAACATGCTGTCAGTTTTGACACGGGCGGCTAAAAATCACAAAAAATGCCAAACTAAAATAGTATGAAGCTGACGTAGCGAACCGACAGACCCTCATCCGAGCCTCGCCGACTACTATACGCAGGAAATGAGATGGATGCCGACGAAACAGCCTCACGATCCATTTCGGTGAGAATGCAAATTGATCTTCCGCTACCACAAACAGCCTACAGCTACGACCGTGATATGTTGGCGCTATAGGAAATATATTCTTAAATATGTTTTTCTCTGTACTTTTCTTTTGGTGATTGGTGATGTAAATATTTTTTTGAATTTATGGTGTCGAGTATACAGCTACTTTGTTGACGTATTGTGTTATTATTTCATCCTCCATTACCCCGTTTCTGGTTCAAAATTTATAGAAGTCGTTTTTTTAAGATTTAAATAAAAAAAAAAAAATCTTCTGTTTTTAAAAATATAAAGATTTTTTTTCTTATTCTTTCAAGTAAAGTTTATTTTATGTCGTACAATAAATAGCCTTATTATATAAAAATATTGCCAATTTTTATTTTTGGATATTTTTACATCCAAAAATAACACATTTCTAAACTTTATATATTTAGATTTTCTAAACTGTAAAGTAAGATTCACGTATAAAATTTTGCTTAATTTAGTTGCTTGAATTTTATTAACAGAATAACATATTCAATTTGTATGTGCCTCGACCTTGCATAATACCGGATTAAGGGGCCTACCAAACGAAGCTAGTTAGGTATTCTAACCTGAATTATGTATCAAAAAAATGTTTATCAAATCAACATATGATGTATATACAAAGCTCTAATGAAATTGCAATTTTATTAATATTTACAATGACCATAAGTAGTAAGAAAATGGAAAATAACTACTTACATAATAAATAGCACTGGATTATCTCCTCTGGTGTTGCACGGGATCGAAGGCGGTGGTGATCACTTACCATCAGGTGGTCCGAACGCTAGTTTACCTTGTCCTGTTCCATAAAAAAATATAATATACTCTGTTTCCATTAAGACACATATATTCCCACTAACCGTCGATGGGCGAAGACGGAGTGGCGAAACTCAACGCCACACTTTGCCTTTTTACCAGAACAAGGAAATGAAAATATTAATTCTTATAAAGAACTTTTTTTATAAAAGCACTACATATACACTTATCCCATAACAGGGAACGTAGGGGGGGCCTAGCTTTAATACATTCCATATAAAGGAGCGGATTCAACGTCTCACTTTGGGGGACCACTGACGCCTGAACAGGGAAATAAAAATACATAATTTAAATATTATCATTCCTAATTATCTCCCAATTGCGCCACGAAAGCCTAGATTTAATACATAATAGTGAAAAGCCAAGTAAAAACCATCTTAATTAACATATTGAAAATTGACAGGCACAGAAATGAAATAACCTCTTATATAATTGTAATGATCGACCGTCGCCGGTACCGATAATTGGAAGGTTGAAGAACTTGCATCCGGTGAATAAATAAGCTCGACTTCGAAATTGCGGCTTAAGATTAAGTTTCTGCATCCAAAGCCGTCTTTTATAATAAATACTAGTTAATGTCGAAAACAAATTATAGAGGAAAAAACCGAATTCAATTTTTATATATAGAAATAAGTAATGATAATTTTTTCTGCCTTATGACTTTCTTGTATATTTTCAGGGCAAAAAACCTTGATAGTATTAAATTTTTGCTCTTTATTTACTATCAAGTTTGGAATACTGAAAGTTGAATGTTGAAAATATATTACTGTTGAAAATATATACTATAAAATATAGTATTATTTACATTAGAGAAAAATCTAAATTGAGAACATTAGCATACTTAAGAGTTCATTTTTATGATTATTTTTTTATGTATTATTATTTATTTAAGTAGTGATAGGATATTTTACAGTACCACTAAAGCAAATCCTTCACACATTCAATATTAAATAAGATATATACATATTAAATTTTGTATGTTCTATTTTATTTCCCCTCTCACTATTAATTAATTTGTTCCAATTTTTTTTTGTTATTATTGCCAGTGCGTTGCGTATGTTATTTAAGCAATGGTGACAGATTTTGTAAAATTTTCTATGTATACATTTTTTTTTATATGTATACCGTCGCGTTAACAGTCGGATGTTTATGCCCCTTCACTACGGCGGCGTTTAGTGGCTAAAAAATATTTGAAATATTGTTTTATATCCATAGTGTAATAAACATACAGACAACCGAATAAATTTTATGTTCTTTTTTAATTACTTCCAAATACAGATTTTTTTTGTGTATGCATACATTTGACAATATTTCGCATAGCCAAGCAATCAATTCCATTGTTTTATTGTTTTAAATTATATTTTATGTTAAAAAAAACACACACAAAAACAAGATAAAGAAATATATCTTCAACATGTTTCTAAATGATTCGGAAAGAGGTTCTACGTAAATGTAGGTGATAGCTATCACCCAATAACAATACTCCACACGAGTTTCCGTCCGATAAGAGCAAGCAACTGTCCCCGATTAACTTTATTTTTACGAATGGACTTTATTGCTGGACTGGTCTTGAC
This sequence comes from Heliconius aoede, assembly GCA_037355905.1. Taxonomy (NCBI): domain Eukaryota; kingdom Metazoa; phylum Arthropoda; class Insecta; order Lepidoptera; family Nymphalidae; genus Heliconius; species Heliconius aoede. Next base: position 296,622 of record JBAIZZ010000219.1, on the reverse strand, counting down.
AGCGTCACCGGACGGGGTCCCCGATTAATACAATTCCACTGCTTTTATAGTCTTTTTCACCTACTTGTAACCTCTTTTAGACGAGTACGCTAACAATAGTGTTACATATACCTAGGTGCTAAGTGGTTTTATTTTCTAGTGTAAGCCATATTTGATTTCCTTGCCATAAGTAAATATATTTTTATAATTTAAAAAATTACCAATATTTATACTACTATCACAAATTAGAAGACTTTGCTTGGTTGAAAGCTCTAATTGTTTTTAACAGAACAATTAGAGCTTTCAATCAAACAAAGTTTTCAACCAAAAAAAGTATTTTGTTGAAAAATGTTTATGTTTTGGATAATCTATTTGTCAAAGAAGGCTATTACTTACTTACTTAACTTTACGCTTTATCCCTAGCGGGGTAGTGAGAGAGAACGGAGCGCCCAACGCTACATACCTCGACTGCCCGGTAAATCAGTCGCGTCATTGCCCTTTCATTTGGTCTCAGTCACAGAAATGACATCCAAATCTCTATCATCCATCACATCTAATAATTCATTCATCTTTTCTTCCATCCCTCCTCTTACATTCCACGTAGCTATTTGTACCTCCGGCCACCTCCCGCCATTTTGGACAAGCACTGGTGCGCGTCGCCTTGGGGGGACGCCCTATCAGTGCGCTCTCTCAGTGTGTACGTGGCGGATGGAACGTAATATAACAGCCCCCGTAAGGGCTGGCAGGGGTTGCTGCGAGCAAGTCTTCCATCGTGAACCCCCCTATTCATTTGATGTAATAGCCCATATTACGTCACGTTAACTAATAGTTTAGTGAGACCCACTGTATCAGTGTGGTCAGAATATCCTGACACAATTACTATCTTTACTTAGTCCCATTGAACCACCATGGAGTCGGAGATAAAAGCCAGTCATATAAAACAACTGATGGTTCATTTTCTTTACAAAATACGTTGAATATACTTTTGAAGTAAAATTGTAGTAGAAGGTGAGATAATTTAAAAATATATGACAAATGAATGTAGTATTTAATTGTTTTTAAATTTGTCCAGTAAGCGTCAATGAAAATAATATTTTAAAGTACAGCGTGTGCTATTTTCACGAAATTTTAAATCGGACAGACGTATCGCTAATGTGCGAATTCGATCTCACGGTTGAACGAGTGATGCATATTTGATTTGTTTTCGATCCATCCACCGTGCACAGTAGTATCGATATTATAGGTACTTTTGATTATTTCTATAAAATTTAAGCTTTGCGTAGAGTTGTTTTGTACTTACAATGATTTTTATATTAAAAGAATCCAGCTAAGCGCGAGTCAGACTCGGCCACAAAAGGTTCCGTACCAATTTCAGGATTATTAGTATTATACTTTATTACGTCAACATAAATAAACCCAAAAATGTGAGTGTAGGTCAACGGAAAGTAAAACGTATAAAAGTTAACCAGCATAGGCCTGTGGACATATGCGCTTATTTCATATGAAATGTATTATAAATGTAAGTTAAGATCTATAAAAAATCCCTTTTTGAATTTTTATTTGTACAGTAAGTTCTCACTTTGTAATAGTGATGGGACCGTACTATATACGTTTTGCGGAACGCGGCGAATTTCACAAAAAATGCAGAAAAATAGATATCATATTCTAATATAATAGTAATCTTGATGATAATATAATTGATAATATAGTAGTGAGCTTGATGCCTCTATTCAATCTCGAGATAAATGGTCTTGACAGACGGACAAAAAAGGGATCGCATGAGAGTTCCGTTTTTACCTTTTGATGTACGGAACCCAAAAAATTATAAAATATTTAATTGGTCAACCTATAACATCAACCAGATTGATGGGATTAAAGTATTTCATAATTTAACCAGATTCTTAAATTAATCGTTGTGTTTATTCTTAACCCTGCGTTCTATTTCACCGTACCGAATTGAACTACCCCTAATTATGTCTCAAGTATCGATATTCTCCCGAGTTGTATCGAAATCGATAATTTGTCCAACAATAGCGTCAATGTACACTTTATCACTAGGACAATATCTTGTAATAAGATACAGGATATAAAAAACTTGGTTGTAATTTAAATAGTAAAATGTGATTAAATAAAAAATATAATTTCACTCTATCGCTGTTATTATCCATTTTGTTAATTGAAGCTCCGACTCGGTCACGCGAAAACCCGATTACGGCCTGTCTCAGTTCTGAATTGAGTGGGACTAATCATGAATTCAAATGACGAATATTTACTATTCGCGTCAATCAGTCTTATTCAAATCCATTGATAAGATAAAAGAAAAATATATATTTTTTGTTTGCAGAATAAATATAGATAATAAATTATTCTGTTAAAACACAATTTCCCTTGTTTTCTGTAACGAGGTAAAATAAATTTAGCTACAGTGATACAACAATCACGTCAATCTTCAAGTTCTTTCCAGATTTTTTTATTTATAATCAATCATATTATCATATAAATATTATTATTATTAGTTATACGATTTAGACTAGGCGAAAAACGGAGAACGGAGAGTCATAACACTAGGTTTTCTTTGTCTAGTAGTTAAATAAAATTAAATTTTACGTTATAAAATTGATAAAAAATATACTTATTTAAGTAAATTTTCATGTAGTCTTGGTCTGAAATTTTGAATGTGTTTACTTTGAAATTATTACGCAAGATTTGTATTTTATTATATGCTAATAGGAATAGAGTTGTAGATCAAAATGTTAGGGATGAAAGCTGTTGATATTATAAAGTCAGTCGATACAAATGTTTAATGCTTCATTTTATTTTACTTTAAGTACGATATTATAATATGCAAGAAAGATTAAAAAATTGATAGACTTCCTTCCATCTTGAATATAAGTAAAACTTTGAAACTGCTGACTTTAGATTAAGTTCTTCGTCTACAAAGCTGCCAATACTTGTGGCGTACTTTGGAAACTTTGATTTTATAACTAAACAAATCGATTAATGAAATTCGAAGCAGCAAGTTCAAGCTGGTCAGAGTTTATAAATTATTGAAATAATATTATGAATTTATTAGCAGCAATGAGAAAGGCAAGACATAATTAAAACAAAAATAAAATAAATGTAGAAAGGAACGGTCTTAACATTAGGTTCCATCCGATTAGGTACCCTACTGTGTGCGGGATACAGTGTGAAGCTAACTTAAAAAATAAAAAGAACTAGTATATTTTACTATAATATATTTAAGGAAGAGTAATACTTTCTTTGCATTCAATTGTGACTTCAAATATTCCATATATGTACAGAGAGACCAGTAGTGGCGCAGGGGCACAAAGTGTGACTATAAGCGCCACTGATTGTGGGTTCGATCCCCATTCGAAGAAATGAAATATTTATTTAAAATGTATATTTGTATTTCTTCGCTTTGGCGTCGAGGCAATGTGCAGCGCTGATTTCTACCACTCAACACGCAATTCCATCACAGTTCGACGGAAAGTGGGGAACAGAGTATCTTAACACTAGATTCATTCTACCTATACTGCTGTGTGCCCGTTACAGCGCGAAGCTGAAGAAAAATAAGAAATAAATGTTCTCTATCTCAATATCTCACGAATGGCCATCGAACCCACAACCATCGACTTTATAACCAGATATTGTCCTACTGCACCACGACGGCCTCTACAATTTATTGTACATTTTCCTATTTTACATAAAATTTCAATTATTTTCTATAATTTTACTCCATTTATATCTTAATATCCACAAAGTGCAAATGAATCGTGTAGACGAGAGCTTTTGATAATGTAACACGTCAATGCTGGTCAGCTTGATGAATCCATTATTGCAACATGTATACGGTTATGACGATATACATATGCAATTTGACCTTACTATTTGTTTACAACTATGACATGTATTAATAAGAAACATAACACTATTATATAGTATTTTATATAAAAAAAATATTAATGTTTTCATAAAATAGATATAATAAAAAACATCAACTTAATATATTTAGTAAATTAAATAATATATAAGTATATTATATTTGACTAAATATAATATACGCGTTCAATTTTGTACATTATACAAAATTAAAAAAAAAATTGTAGAGTTATTAAAATAGTGAACTATAAATGTAAAAGGACTATTTAAATAAATTCCAAACTAAAACTCTGACATTCAGTCAAATACATTATAGCTATGTTATGATGAACATTACATATATAACGCTATTTTGTATACACTTAAAGAAAATCGAATAAAAATATCAACTAATTAGTAGAATCTGCTCAACTCGAACGTCTTCATCTTAACTGATGGGAAAATTAGTTCCAATTCGGAGATAGTATTGTCATGTACAGTAATGGTATACGCGCTCGTTAGCGCTCCCTTTCCGCGCACTGTAGTCATCGGATTTCATTGGTGTTTTGGACAAATTTGCGGTCCGTTACGCGTCGTATCGACTTACAGGCTCTACTGAATTCTTGAAGACTCCTTCAAGAATAGTAAAGCGTATTATATAAATTGTGTTCAAATAAATTAGTTTTATATTTTCTATTTTATGTATATGAAATACTGCGTTAATGTTTTTTTTATTGATTTATAGTATTTTAGAATTTACAGTTTATCTATATGGTTAATGGTACACCATTTCTTCTGTCTATATAAACACATTTTTTTTTAGTTTAAGGTATTACAAATATATGTAAGTTCAATAATTTGTAAAAACCCAATATTATAATCAACAAAGGATGAAACTTATAGAATATAATTTAACGTTGATAACGAGTGGTCAAATTGTATAATTAGATGTAAATTTGAATGAACTAGTCATTATCAATGCGGCTTACACCTTATACTCATATATTTCAATTCATAATACCAAAATACAGTTATCGCCTAGCCTCGCATTTATACGGATGATCCCAATATTTATGTACATAGACAGAAATATAAATTCGACTGTTTGTATAACTTAATATATATAAGCACCGAGCCAAATAAATGTTAACCTTCAAAAATTATTTAATAAAAATGAAAAGTTGTCATTGAGCGAAGATTCTTTGAAACCTACAAACGAAACCTACTAAGACTTTGAAATCGGATTCATTGAACCTAAAGATATTTTCTTTTATCAAATATTTGTTTTATATAATATATAAGAACATTTAACTATATATAAATACCTAATGAAGGCCTGTACCTGTTGTCTACGTCGTAGATCTTTAGTGGAATTCATTCTATGCTTCGAGTTCATCTCTGAATGCGGCTCGTATTGTAACTTTGATGATATCAAAGTTCAGAAAATTATATGTTTTGAAGAATTTAAGTTATAATTATAAATTAAAATTAAAATATTACAACAAGATATTAAAATATAATATTTTTATTCCCATTTAAAAATATCAAAATTCTAAATGGGATGAAAAAAATAGTATTCGCATTAGCGTCTTGCAAGGTAACCTAGTAGCCTAGTGTTAAGAATTCCTATTTTAGAACATCCGTTCCCGGTACCTATATTATAAATATTAAACGTAACACTAGTTAAATCTACCAGCCACCAATAAGAGCTTATGTATGCATGAATTACCTATATTAATTTAAATGCTGATTGATAAATGTATATTAGTGGGGACATATGTGTTAAAACTGTTAGACAGAAAATATCGTTGCCAACGGGTGACCAATGGTTGGCTTTTCGATTTATTATTTGAATGTGCTAATTTGTATCCAGCTTAGCTGTTAATCTACTCATATATTGACAGTAATATAGGACTTACGAATACATAGAGTAACGTTTGAGTAAATTTTCACTTGAAATTGACATGTCTCATTTTAGCTTTGGCTGCATTATGCCCATTTTGTATGGGCATAATGCAGCCAAAGCCAAATATTTTGTATTGTATCTTATGTCACTGTAATAATGTGTAGTTGAGTTACTATTTGAAATACCATTATGAATATATCTTAAGTGATACACTATCTATTATGATTTTGAGAGCTTTGCATATAATTTTCCCTTATAAATGACTGTAATAACACGGCGGTGAGGTCAAAATTTATGATGATACTCTAAAGAGTATAATAAATTACATCCCCAAATATATAATTATTTTCCTTATGGACAATGAGTTTATTATGATCTCGCTGCACTATGTTACTTTTTTCAGTATTGATTTCGTTTCGTAGCAAAATCTAACGCCGCGCTTTGCCTCGACACGAGAGCGAAGCGCGTCGTATTGTTATATATAAATGTTAAATAGTAATATTTTCTCGAGTGGGAATCGAACCCACAATCGTGCTAACAGACTTTTGCGCCTCGACTAGTTTCTAAGAACGTGTTAAAAAGGCCAATAAATATATATATTTTGGATCAGGTCACATATGACTTTTATTAGTAAAAAAAGTAAAAGTACCCCTATAAATATGTCGCTGTCAGTTGATATTTTTTATTTAGACTTTTTTATTTCTATTAAAAAGTTTCGTATTGAAAATCTAAATGGCGAAACTAACAGTATAATTTCTGAATAAAGCAGTATAATTTCTGAAATAAAAATAACCTGTTGATAATATTTTTATTTATTTAATTTCATAATATTTTACAGTGTTGTTCTTGTACTTGTTAATCTTTAATGAAATATGTATAGTCAAGTCTTATCTATGTTCAAGAAAATATAATAATTAATGGACTATACTTTTTCTTTTTTTAGCTTCACGCTATATCCCGCACATAGCCCCTGCTGGGTAGGTAGAGGTAACTTGAAAACTCCACTCCGTTCTCATTAAAAACATTTCAATTCCCCACTTTCTTCTAAATTCTGGAATCATTGCGTGTTGAGTGGCGGAAGTCTACGCTTACAGTCACACCCTTATGCCACCGAGCCACGATGGTCTAAAAACTACGTTTTTCACGTTATGAAAACTTAAAACTAACTTTTTTATAATATTTTTACTCGTGTTAACACATGCGTTCTAATGTTTGTCTTAAAAGCAACTTATCAAAAAAGTCTTAAAAGACAAGTTGCATTAGAACGCCTGTGCATCTAAGTGCTATCTACATATCTATCTAAAATTATTTCGTTCGGTTATACCGATGTCACAGCGTTCTGCTAACATCTGTACAAACAAATGTAGCAGTTAATTGCAGGGGCTACGCATGTGTTTGTTGCGGTTTCTTGTCCCGCGTATCCGAGTTGAAGGAACTATTTAGGACAATATATTACACTTTGCAAGAATTTCACAATTCTCGGCTCAAGCGTGCGACCGTAAGCGCAGCGGGTTATAGGTTCAATTTCCAATCCAAGAAATTATATATTTAATATTTTAATTTCCTAGCTCTAACTAGCTTAGCGCGGCGTTGAGTACCGTCACTCAATGCTTCCAGTTTGGCGGAGAGTGGGGAACGGAAGTATCTTAATGAGTACGGATTATCTTAACATTAGGTTCTCAGGTTTAATAACTATATAAGCTTTTGTTAAAATAGAAGGGCAGACGAAATCGAATGCCGAGACGGATTTTCTTTTATTATACAAAAATAAATTTTATTAATAATCATATTTACGAAACTGTATAGTATATAAATGTACCTACGTGTTTTGTAAGATGGGTACTTTTTAAGCAACATATGAAATTCTTGTAAATAATGTTCAATTTCATTAAACAATTGAATTTATCAATATTAAAGCAAGGTTTCACATGCCTTTATAATTTAGAGATATTTTCATATAATTTTCCGTAATAAATTACTGCGGTAACGATTTATGAGGAACATTACACCGGGATCATGGAGACCAATTTGTTTTCTTGATAGGTTAAACAATGTATATATTTATTCTGTTAATAAATAATATTGCGAACATTTGCAATAACATCGGTTAGATTTCATAAATATTATATTATTTTGGCTTTTTGGTTTAGCGAGCTGTAATTTTTGAAGAAGAAGAAGAAGAAATATTGGTTTGTAAACTACGAAAGACTACTCGTCTCACTTACCTAATATTTTGATTTATTACATTTGATAATTTTTATTTATTGCACGTTGCAAAAGAATTAAAGATTTATTCAAGACTATATTATATAATAAATAAAAATAATACCTATCTACATTTTAATATATATATAATATATATATTAAAAAGTCAGTGGGAATATCTCCTATTCCCACTGACTGAGCTGAGACGTACACTTACAGCCGTAAGCGCTGTGCGTAGAAACGTGAAATTTGGAAAGATGTTTTTAATTTTGTAATATAAACAACCAACAAGAAAGTATTTTGAAAAATTTTAACCCTAAAGGGATGAAAGAAGCTCTGAAAGTTTATATGAAAAAATCTTTAAATCACCACCAATTTTTATAAAAAAATTATATTCAGAATCTTAAAAATATTTCATTGAACTCGTATTTCGTGGTTTTTTAGAATTCACTGTCTAAACTGAAATAATTTCATTAACATATTTAATATATACTAAAACGGGCGAAGCCTTCCAGGCCAGTTAGTATTCAATAAATTAATTAATGAGATGTGTGTGATAGTAATGTATCATATGAAGACATGTGACAGTTGTTTGTAGAGGTCACGCGTTGTTTGTTGTGGTGAGAACGTTTTGCATATCTTCTGTTTGTTCAGGGAATTACTTAATGTAGGGGTCAAACGATAGATAATATATATGGATTTTATTTAAAAATTTCCTTCTCAACTGTAATGGGTATAAGTTTTTTAAAACGGTTAAAATAATTTTATACTATTAATTCTTTAAGATATGATACGATATTTTATTATCTACACTGAAGTACAAGCTGTATCAGATAAACCTAGTGTTAAAACACTCTGTTTCCATTAAGACACTGCCGATCCTAACTTTTCACTAAATTTTAGACGCATTGCATGTTGAGTGGCGAAACCTAACGGCGCGCTTGCCACCACCACACCAGAGCGAAAAAATGAAAATATTACATATTCTGAAGATGGACCATCAGATTTCGTTTATATTTTTTTTTTCAATCAGTATAGAAACCAGGCGTAAAGGCCGAACTAAAGTAGTATATGACATATTTTACGTTAGTATTGAATAATTTTCTAGTGATCTATAATAATAATCGGCATAATGACTGTCGAGAATAATACATACGAGTATTTCAGCAATGTCCATCAGCAATTGTGGCATATTGGCGCAAGCTTGTGACATATTGGCTTGCCCCAATATGCCACAAGCTTTTGTTTTACTACATTTCGTTGAACAGTATAAAAGATTTAATCACTTACTATTGCGGATTTCATTTAGACCGACAAAATGAAAACATTTTGGGCTATTCCAGAAATTGCAACAAATTTCTTGTTAGATTTTTTTCGTAACGTAAAACAGCGATGGAACAGAAAAACTGGTATACGGTAGTCACGTTAACCGTTGATACAGCTGCATCCGGACTTTGTGTAGACGGTGAACAGGAAATGGGAAGGACGCCTACGAAATACTCTCTGGATTCTAACCGTGAATTCAAATTAATCTCTACATCGGCTGCAACATGATTTTAAAGAATATATAATATGGCTTGATATTTAATGTGAGGCCAGTCGTGGCGCAGCGGCACAAGCTTGCGACTGTGTAAGCGTAACTGATTACGGATTCGATTCCCACTCCAGGATTACATACATGACACAGTGTGAAGCCGAGAAATTACTTTTATTTACTTATATATTGTTGCAATTTGCATGTCATATTTTTAGTGATGTCACTTTTTGAGACCAGACGTAGTGGAGAGAGAAAAGCGTGCGACTATAAATGCGATAGGTTATGGGTTCGATTTCCACTCAAGAAGAAATAAGATATTTAATAAATGTTATTTCCTCACTCTGGGAACGAGACAAAGTGTGGCGTTGAATCCCGCCACTCAATATGAAATACCTTCAGAATTCGGTGCAAAGTGGTTTAACGTTAACGGGTATGGAATGCCTTAATATTATGTTCTCAGTTTCTTTCTGCGTACCCTTGCTATGTGCGATATAACCGGTGTATCACCGATGTACCACGAGTGTGATGCGTCTGTTGATTCAGTGTATCACAGTCCGGACACTGGAACCACCCAACGCCACGCCTTGTTGTTGCAACGAGTAGTGGGTCATGGATATCCTACTGCATGCACTTTATTCAGGGTCTGGGTACCCTAGGAAAAACCACGGGGCACCCTGAAGGCACAATGACCTATAAAAGGCGGGCCAGGCCAAGCTATCCCGCAGCCGGTGTCTTATATTGGAGAGGGTTTCCGCTGGGTTTTAGTAGCCAGACAAGATTCACCGGTGAGCCCTACATTACCGTTTGTCTTTATTTAACATCCGCCCGGGCAGTTTGCCTAATTGCATTTCCTAGCGATGACAAAAGATACAGAAAATATTCAACAGTATATACATAACACCATCGTACTGTGCAAATGTTGCTCATATGTCATCGAAGTGAAGTACAATTTAATTGTGTAAGTAAAATAATACTTTACAATTTTTTAAATTTGTAAATCAAATTGGGCTACAAGGGTAGCTCTTTCTATAAATATATTTTAATTTATTCAATAAAACTCATCGCCTGCACGCATCATAGTGAATGCAAAATTGAATATTGATGCTTTCAAAATTGATTACAATATACCGTTAAATAATTTTGTATTCAAAATGTAAATTGTACTTATTTTAATAGTTTACAGACATTATTTTTGACCCAAGTCAAGCCATCAAGATGCATTCATTGCTTAAATAGTCAGTCATTCTGCTCTCAACTTGCAGAAGAGAGATTTCCTAGTAAAATAACAACAAAATATAATAAATAAAATAAAAACAAAAGTCCGCTTTAATCGAAAAATATATTCGCAATTTTACATAAACTAATCTTTAATTTTTATATTTCAATAGGAAATACCTTTCACACTTATCACAATATTTTCAATTATTCGCTTTGGTAACAAGGCAAAGCGCGGCGTTGAGTGCCGCCACTCAATACGCAATGCCTCGGAAATTTTAGTTGAGTTTGTGATATTGATATTGATATCTCAAATATCAATCTGAAATTAATAGAAGATATTCAGTTTTACAGATCCTTGAAACACAGAAATTAAGCTTCTAATACAATGCATTTAAAAGATATGAACATTTATGTATCGTTTTGCTTCATTTTGTATGAAATTTATGGCGTAGTTCCCCTATAGGAAGTCTATACATACAGTAATGAAATTTAGAACGAAACAAGATCTTACAATACAAATAAAAAAAAATGTCCGAAAATTAAAAAAGTTATAGATATTTCATAGAAACTGAAATTGCTACAAAAACATCAGCGGACGGGACCGATTCGCGTTTGGCTGGTTTTTTCTTAAATACATTGAAATAAACATTCGTATGTGTCAAGCGGGTGTAGTCGCACGGAGGCCGCTAGTTGTTTGAAGATAAAATACCATGCACTAATTTTTTGTATAATAAAATTCACACACTAAAAACACATTTTCTTTCACCTATATATTATGTTAAATTATTTAAGGTATAAAGTAACTGATAATAAAAATAAATTATCATTAATACGTGTACACTGGTACACTAAGTTAATATATAAATATTTTTTTATATATATGTATAAATTAGAAAATCACAGTATTTATTCTGAAAAATACTGTGTTATTAAAATTAAAATAAAATATAAACACTGTTTAAGCAATGCTATTGACTACACTTATCAAAATGCCAATCGTAAATTACCAAATCAACTTAATAAAATAAAGGATATATTTTATTATTATATATTTATATATTTTTCTTTGCTTATAATATATTTTTTTCTTTTGTTTCATATTATAAGCACCTTATGTTACTTGAGAACCTTTTTATGCACTACGAAATTCTCTGAAATACTTAAAACTTAACGACTTGAGAACATTCTCTCTTAGAAGTATAAGGAAGTACTATAACTTAGTAGAATATATTTGCTAAAATTTATTTAAGTTTGTAATACTTTTGTATCTTTAACGAAAAAAGTGTATTGTATTATATATTAATATATTTATATTTTACATAAAACATATTTAACAAGATAAAAAACTGTAGAAGAACACGATTGATAATTTTTTAAATACATATATCTGTACTAGTACTTAATTGAAGCAAATAATTATATTTAAATCGTATTTATTTCTCTACTTCAATACGACAAAGCGTAAGTTGCGAACTAACCCGCGGATATAAACGAAGAGCGGAGAATGGACACTACTCAATATGCTATAACGGGATTATAAATTATATGATATAGATGGAGCACGCATTACACGTAATAATATATAACGCGTATTTACATAGTAAATGGTACTTCAAGAGAAAAATCATTTATTATTATTTCAGCATCATAAGGTTTATATATTTATGAAAACGTTTTAAAAATTATGCTAATGAGAAGATTTGTTAAAGCAACCGCGTTTAATCACCACTTGAACTGTGTGTGCATTATATGTTGTAACTGCAAAGCTGCCAGCGTAGATTCAGATATTTTGCACTGAAGCTAAGTATGCCTTACATATTGTTTTGAAACTACTTAATACAGTTTCACGCTGTATCCCGCACATAGCATTATAGGCAGACTCCGTTCCCCTTTTTCCGCCGAATTTTTGCTTTGCTTTATTCCTAGCGGGGTAGTCAGAGAAAACGAAGCGTCAAACGCTACGGTCTCTACATACCTCTTTCGCCTCGTCCACTATCATCAACATCTTAATACATGCCCTCTGGGGGTCCTCATGCATTTTACGTGACCTTCCTTCAGTATCGTTGATGCTGTGCTTTCTAAGTTCAACCGAGGTCTCCCTCTACCTGTCTTACCAATTACTGTTCCTTCCACTTAAGTGAGGATCGAACTCACAATAAATTATATACAGTTGCGTTTACAGTCACACATCTGTGCCGCTGCGCCACAACTGGCCTCAACTTTCTTTTGAAACGTAACTTTTCTCGCAAATTTCGAAAACTCGCGAACTCGAGTGGAAAATGGTTTTATCTGCTTCTATATTTTTATGAATTAACTTTTCAAATAAATCAAACAAGGGCTTTAGCAATTTATAATATGTTTAAAGTTGAAATTTAAAATTTCAAATATCCATATTTCATTTAGCTAGCTATAACTGGAAGATAATATAATTTCACGAAGTTGAAAGTTAAAGAAACTTGTCACAGTGAGAGAGTCAATGTCACAGTGAGCCAGCAATGGCAACAGCATGGACAGATTTGCTTAAGACGTGCAGAGAAAAAGAGAAGCGGAGAGATGCCACATGCCACATCCATGCCACAGTCATCAAAAATAAAAATAATCTAGTCTTGTATGAAGTGTCTGCACTTATAGTGTCTTTGAACTGAAATAGAGGGGCACAAAGTGTTTCAATATCCATTCTGCATGCGATACAATCTCCGATACGAGTAAGCCGTCAAACAGCCAAAAGATTTTCCGTATTTCAAGAAAACTCAGTATTTCCAATCTCATGGCAACATTCAAATGAAATATTCTGTATACAATAACAATGACGTATTTATATATAATAATGACCTATTATAATAAATTTGAATGATTATTCGATATTTTTTATTTTCTTGATATATTTATAAAAGAACAATACCTATCTATAACTGAATAGGTATTATATCATAAATTATGAAATAAATATATGGTTATATAACCGTAGACAGCTTGCACAATATTTCGAATAAAAAAAAATATGTAGTTAGTGGTTATATAATAATTAATAAATGAGTATCGATCCCGTAGCCATTACACCATAACACTCTAATAATATCCTTAATGTAGATATCCCACTATGTGAATATTTATAATTTGAATAAAATATACATACCTACACGACAACGCCAGTGGAACAAGAGTGTGACTATCGCGACGATTGTGGGTTCAATTCCCACTTAGCGAAATGAATTATTATTTATTAATATTTTAATTTCTTCAAAGCCCTCAACACGCAATGGATCGAATAATATTATTTTATATATGTAAAAAATGGTTTTTTTTTGCAATATGACCGCATCCTTTTTCATATACTTTTGTACAAATCCAACATCAAAATAATCTTTTTAAATTTGCCTAGAGCGACACTGATACTAGAACAAATTATTAATACTACTACTAACTGTTGTTTATTAATATGCCTAGAGACATTTGACGTGATAATATTTTAATAGAATTATATTTTGTAGTAGATAAATATTTTTATACTAATAATATAAATAATATTTTTATACTAATAATATAAGTCAATTTTATTGATTAAGTTAAATATAAGTTTTCATTGACACAACCCTGAACACGATATATACGAGTACATTCAGAAAGTCAAAGACAGGCTTGCAATATTACGGCATTCTCGCGCTGCATTCTCCAAAGTGACGATACATGTTTCACGCCACATGGCTGTTGGCCACTCTTGTATTGTTTGTATTGTGCTCACGTATCCCTTTTCAACAAAGTCACTCACAATAATTTAAAATATTATATATCGCTTGAAATAATACTTTGACATTTTAAGCAATATAATCGCATAAGGGTTACGTAAAATATTACATTTTATTTTAGCGTTTTATCCGTTTAAGCTATTATTTATATTATTACAATTGCATTTACTGTTTTGGGTATGGTGAGCCTAGTAGTGGCTGTAGTAGTATACGTCGAAGACTGCCTGGTGATAAGGTAAGGAATTCGGTTTTGATTATGGACTGCATGATGTCTTGGGTTTCTCACGTCAACGAAGTTAGTTTTTTTTCTTTAGCTTCACGCTGTATCCCGCACACAACAGGGTAGGCAGAAGGAACCTCGGTATTAAGACACTCCATTCCGCACTTTCTGCCGAATTATGGAGGCATTGCGTGTTGAGTGGCAGAATTCAACGCCGCGCTTTGCCTCGCCAGAGCGAAGAAAATGGAAATATAAATGTAAACAAATAATTCACTTCCTCGAGTGGGAATCGAACCCACAACCATCGCGATACAGTCACACCCTTGTGCCACTGCGCCACAACGGCCTCACGCAGTTAGTTACTAAAAAGCACCTTGATTCTTATATAAAAAGCTCTAACCTCATACAGTAAAGAAAAATATTTTTTAAGAAAAGATATTTTTTAATAAATGTTGACTGCAGACGACATATTTATTTCATCAGGACCTAATAGAGCAAGCTTATTTATTATTATTGCGAAGGACCTAATGTTTCTAATTACTCGTAATGTTTCTGTGGTTCACTTTTTCACTTATTATTTTGTTAAGATTTAATTAATTATTATTTATCCAGGCTTAATGGAAAAATACGAGTATTTATTAAATCTATTTAAAGCTAGTAATTTATTGTAAGTTCACTCACTACATTATGGGAAAATAATACTTTTTAGATTTTACGTTCAATTGTATGCCTCGTAATCACATAGCACAAAAAAATGGAGTTCCTTACTTGATTTTTAGTGTTACGCTGTGTCGCACACAGCAGGGTCATCTATTCAGTTCTACATTTTCCACCGAATTCTGGAGGCATTGCGTGTTGCGTGGCAGCAGACCACGGAGGCCGCGGAGGCCTCAACACCAGGGTGAAGAAAATGGAAATATCAAATATAATAAAAAATCTGAATTGTTCATTTCGTATTTCAATTTGAAACTGCTATATGAACAAATGATAATCCATATTACGTAGGTATATTGCGAACTTAGTTTCATAAAGCGTTGACCGGTGGTTTTGCTTGCGTCATTGTGGTCAAATTCTATCACAAGCGTGCTGAATGAAAATGCAAATTAAATTAACTATTCTAATTCAACAATTAGAATTGATATAAACATGAGGTTATTTTATGATTGTTGTTATTGAAATCATAATAATCATAAAACTGCGTAGTGTTTATGTTATAATTATATATTGAAAGATCTAGTCTCAGTGCATTCTAATTTTTCAAATCGGCTGACACAAATATATCATTTGTAACCCATAATATCTAAAAATTTCATGGAAACACATTGTAAGAGTATAAAAACGATTACAAAATGTGTCGTCCAAAATGTTCAAAACTCGCGTTCCTGTAAAATATGACATAGATAGGAGTAATTGGCAGTACAAAACAATATTTGCCGACAAAGGTATTCCATGTATGCACGCACCTGCGTGAGCTGTGGCACAGTGTTAGCACTTACTCCCTGTAAGCGTTCTTGTTTACATACATCAGTAAAATTAATGTGCCAAATTAATTTTCCTAGAGTTATCTCTTGATGTAATAACATTATATGAATACATTATACTTAAGCCGTTGAATACTTAAAATATATAGAAAAACGGATGTACGAGTTTAATTTTATATATAAACATTCCGTAAAAGTCTAACTTTTATCGAATTCTATATATATTTTTTTATTCTTTAAATTTTTGATAAATCTTTTCTTTACAGATTTTTTTTCTCCTTATTAATTACTAAGAATTATAATGATGAAGTAGAGATGAAGAAGAGGATCTTTAAGGTTAATTTTTAATTGTTAATTTAACAAAGTAATTGTAAATCATCCTAGAATAGAAAATAGAAATATAGCACACAGCAGGGTAGGTAGAGGAAACCTAGTGTTAAGACACTCTGTTTCCCACATTCTGCCGTATTTTGGAGGCATTACGTGTTCAGTGGCAGTACTCAACGCCGCGCTTTACCTCAACACCACGGCGAAGAAATGGAAATACAAATTTAATACATTTTTCATCTCCAAGATTCTAAGTTTGTTGATTGTTCAGTTTTCGTTATATTGATGTTCTGGTGTTTTATATAACGAGTAAATCTTAACCAAGCAGCGTTTGCATATTTCTACGCCAAAGCAAAATCAATCGAAGATAACTCCCATACAAACACAATAATTGTTCGAACCATAGTATTTTACTTTTGTCAGAGCGACTGTACTGCAGAACCGTTCATGTTAGATTTGAAATTGAAACCCCTGTAAAGTTATCGTCAGTTTGCAATTTATATAAGCACTGCATTCACCAGGACCGATATTGTTGTACTAGTCTAGCTAGCGTGTGTTGGTATATTTAAGTTATTTACTTTTTGTGTGAACGAAGGATTTAATATAAGAGTGTAATAGTACTAAACTAAAAAAAATATTACATAAGTAAAATTATATTTATAACTTATTAATAAATATCAAATAAATATAAGAACTGTTAGTCATTTTTTAATATAACTTAGGGTGCCATAACTCAAAAGATTTTTATGTAATTGAATAATATTACTTTGACAGATTTTCGTGATAAAACAGCTACGTCAACTGAGGTCACCGTAATGTTCATTAAAAATATAATATTTCAACTTCTCAAAAATTCTAAGCTTGGCAGCTCTGAATTAACGAGTTTCTAATCCGGTTTAACCTTTTGATATATATTATTAAGAAAGTCTCAATTATTCCTTAAAATTAATTATTAAATTGAATATAAATTTAATAAGTTTCGTTTCCATTTTTAAAATATTCTAAGCAATGGTGGTAAAAAAAATGGTAGTAGAATAGATTGCTAACTTTTTACATTTAATATAAATTTATGTTAATATTTTTTTGTTAATAAAGCATAGACACGTGTGATTTTAGTGAATCCAAATTATTTGAAATGAATGATATAAAGAATCCAAGAATAATGGTTACCAGATATCGATCAATATATTTTTGCCTGTAAGTATCGCAGCCCACAACCTAACGTAGCAATCTTTTACATTGTCTTGTAAGCAATTGTCTTACTTAAAGCAAATATACAAGATAAACATACATAATCCCAAATTCTTTAAATTCTAAATATCCATATAATCGGTATATTTCGCAAAGACGAGAAACATTACATTCTACATAATAATAATATAATAATCTCAAGGAAACGGGGTCATGCTTAAAACAATTTGAACGTTGCTCTCAGGCAGAAGTAGGTATTATGAGTGAAATCATCTAAACTTAGTCAAACAATACATACTTACAGTTGAAGGCTCGTTTATGCTAAATGCAAGAAAGGCGGGGTTAAGTGTGTAATAAGTTAGCTATTGTGTGCTCGGGAAATAGGAAGGCAGCACGACGTTCTCCATGAAGGAATGTTACTTCACAAGGAGCATCACTTCAGTTTTGCTTGCTTGCTATATAAATAATTGAATTAATTTAGAATTCTCGCGTTAAAATATGAATGTGTATGTTTATTTGCACCTTGTGACATTTCTATTGCAGTATAGGAAGAGGGATCCTAGTGTAACACTCAGTTCCCCACTTTTTGCCAAATTTTGAAGGCATTGCGTGTTGAGTGGCAGAACTCAACGCCGCGCTCTGCTTCTACACCAGAGCGAAGAAATGGAAACATAAATTTGAATACATATTTCATCTCCTCGAGCATAGACGTGTGTTTCAACACATCTACTTGACAGTGCGCTCAATGGTTAAATGTTTCTTTCTATTCCCAGCTAAGATAACGGGTGGATTACGCTACGATGCCAGCTTACCGACCTGAATACTACTAATTGAGCTAAATGCAGTGCATTTGTAACAGCAGTGGGCCTGCTTCGGTTACACCCGGCGCAGTGAAATCTGATTAGCGGCGTGCACTGACACCCATTACGTAAATACCTCCAAGTTACGGTCAGCGTGTGACAGGCTCATGGCTCATTTGATAATTGCAAAACCCAAAGCCAACTTAGACTTGATAAATTGGTTGCACAATGTATTAAACGTTATGTTATTTGTTATTACAATCATTAAAAAAATATATCAGCTTCACGATATATCTAAGCTAAGGTAGGGTAGAGGGAACCTAGTGTTAATACGTTCCGTTTCCCATTTATTTAATATGCTTCATATTGTATGGTAACTAATTAGTGTATGTATATTCACTATATAGTCTTGATTTTTTTTATTTCTTTATTATTTCATTTCCTCGCTTTGGTGTCGAGACAAAGTGTTGAAGTAAAAAGCTTCCGACACCTGGCCCCACCTATGGCCTTGAGGTACATAATATTAAGTTGATAAGGCAGAAATTGGGAAAAGGAGGGTCTTAACAAGGTTCCCTCTGCCTACCTTGCTGTGTGTGAGATACATACAGCATGAAGCTGATTTTTTATCATTGTTCCGCTGTAATTCGCAAAAGTGTGCAGTCCTTCTATGTAAATTATAACTGTGCTAAATTTCACACTTCTCCGACCGCATAATTTTATAATAAAAAGAGTTACAAGGTTTTTGATTTACATATTAATATAAGTAATTTATCAAAAAACTGTAATACTTAAAAGTTTTACTGCCGTGGTAACTTCAACAAACGCATATCTTTGTTATTTTCTAGAGTTATGAGGTTTTTTATTTTCAGGGTTCCGTATCTCAAAAGGGAAAAACGCTATAGGGTCACTTGTCTGACGGACACACGGACATGTGTGTCCGTCAGACAAGACCATTTATCCGATGATCGCGTACAGCTATAAAACTAAAATTAACGTCAAATATCTACAGTCCGCTAGTGTATTGTTGTTGCAACCCTCGCATTCCAAATTAACCTGAAATTTTTACTTTCTAACTTTTAATACGCACGGCTGTCGGTACCTGTAAAAGATGTGTGTGATAGTGAAAGAGTGTGCTTAATATTTCTCGGCACTGGTGTCAACTTGATGTCCTTCATAGAAAAAAAACAACCTCTTCAAAGAGTTGTCTTGGAAGCTTCTGGTCTGCGGTGTGCACATTTTACTCTCAAGCAAAATTTTCTGTACGTTCTAACAACTCTCTAGAAGTTCTTTGGTTTTTGCCGTCATACTTATAACGACTATATGTTGTCTTCCCACACCCGGGGAACCGGGGAACCCGGTGACCGTTCCATAAAGCTATTTAGACACAAACTCTTTACGAACATTCTTTCCAGTATTATTAAGGTGCATTTGTCCAATGTATCATCGGCAGACGTGCTGAACTTGCATCCTGATCCTCTGATTTCCTGTTTATTCAACTCCACAAAACCAGATGTTGGACTATAAACAGCCATGTATTGTGTATAAGATTAAACACTTCCTGTGACGAGATGACAAACATGACCATTTGTAGCTGACTTCGTATAACAAAGACAAAGTTTTCAGTCAATTTTGTTATTTCTTTAATAATGTCATGCTATAGATACAGCAAACTCTCTTTTATTTTGAAACCAAGCTTACACGATAAAATAACAATTTAGTCCACACACTAGTTTTACGAATCCCCTTTAAGCTCGCTTTTTTGCTTAGCGTAAAAAAATATATATCTATACGCGACACAGTTTTTATAGTAGCTATTGAAAGTTCGATTTATTTTACATTCCATTAGAATAAATTCAAATCCATTTAATTGGACGGCAATGACTACAGCCGGATTCCGTTTCAAATTGCTCCGTATAACAATTGCCCTCTGTTTTATGAAGCTCGTATTTCTAAAATATCAGCGTTTGAATGAATTTCTATAAAGTTTCTCAAAGTGTTGCATTATTAAATGTGATTTTCAGTTATGACTTATTGCTTAGTATGACTTTAATAATAAATATATTTAATGGAGCAATCATTAAACACATTCTATTGTTTATGATAAAGTTATAATATTTCTATTTACTTTCTTAAGATATTATACTTTATTACAACTTAACAACAGTTTTGTGAAAATGAAATTTAAAAGAAGTCTTATTTTCTCTAAACACTCTTAACGCCTTTAGTTTACAGAAAAATTGTATAATATACGTTACCAAAATATAGGTATCTACAATATTATTTTAATATTAAATATAATTCAAAATACATATGCATATGTTATAATACGTCTAGTATCAGAATATATTAAATCTGTCAAGCAACGCTAACCATGCGCGGGTAATGCAAGTGAAAGCGTAATTTCCCTACGGGTGGTCGTCACAAGAGACGCTTGTTCCACCCGTAATATATTCACGAAATGCTGAACTCTATAACCCTTTAAATATGCACAGGTGTGATATATCGAGAGTGCTATAGTAAAAATGTTTCATTTATAAAATCAATGCGTTATCAAATTAACGCAAAATTATTAATGAGAATGTAATCTGAAGATCTGAATACTCTTCACTAGTGAGTGAATGAGTGAGTGAATGGTAGTTGTATTACCAAATACACTAACATGTTACGAAATCAAAGTTATGTCTATATTTCAACAAAATAGTAATTACTTTTACGTAAAACGTAAAAAGTTAAATTAAAAACAAAATACAGTTAAAACTATACAATAGTATTATACATAGATTTTTTTAAATGCATAATGCATATAAATTTAATTATAGTTTAATTTTATATCAAGTGTTTGTAATATTTTCAGTACATTAACAGTGGGTATGTATTCTGAATTCAAATAAATAATTCATGTAATATAGTATGTAGGTACATGGAGAGGTTATGCGACGTGTAAATGGAAATTACCATATAGTCGTCGACAAGTAAACACTGCATGATATGACCCATCCACCAAACCTGAATTATTGAAACACTAGAAATAATGGCTTAATAGTTTTCGCAGCTCTCTTGCTCTCTCGCTCTCTCGCTTTGTCACATTGTGAGACATGTGATAGTGCTTCACGCTAAAACACTCTTTTTTTCTACTTTACACCATTTTTTATAGATATTATGTGTTGAGTGGCGGACCTTAACGCCGCGACAACAATGATATGTAATAATTCGTTCCCCCGAGTAGAAATCGAACCGACAACCGTCGTGTTTACAGTCGGAGGCTATGCCGCTGCATAGGCGCAATTTTTACCACTCGCTTGCCTACAGGATAATTTTTTGATGATTAAAATCTTAAAATAATCACGAAAATAAAGATTGTTCTTATGTCATGAGAGAGTCATATACGAAAATTTAAAATGGAAGCGACGAGTATAGTGAAGAAGTGGATTCATTAGAAGAAGATCTTCATCAAGATAATCTCCAAAGTGTTGACGATTAAGAAGAACTTCTGTCTCATGAGGATACTTTGTAAGTGTTTGAAAATGACTGAGAAACCATTCCGTAAAAATTTAAAGTTCTGTTGAAAGTCACGCTTTTGTGATCTCTCCAAAAAACAAAAAAAAATGTATCAATTGAAAATAAAAAAATATACAATTAAGAATTAATTTTAGAACCTATTTAGTTAAATTAAAATATGTCTAAATAAATCATAGTAATACATATTTCGAAAACATTTAACTGTAGGTAGGTTTTGTAAACGAAAATATGTATATTATTTTTATCACGTATAAGCCAACATAATTTAGTAGTCCTCCAGGAGAACGATAACAGGATGATAAGAACACCACATATTTTCTCTTTCAAAAACAGAAAAAAATTAAAGAAATACATTAAAATAATGGTATGATAAACTGCTACACACTCGTATATATTATCTACTACAATGTATACTTTTGATATATTTTTAATAACATTTACAATACTATGTGTAAAGGAACATCATATTACATAAAATCGATACGTTGAGTTTGATCTAAAAAGTAAATCTCCGAGGTGGTACGTTTAAACTGTATGAGATAAACGAAATCTAGTTTTTTATACCACACCTACTTTGGTAACAATATTATTCTGCTTTCGTGCAACCGAGCATGTTTAGAACATTTCTCACCGCAGTAGTGCTGCACCTCCATTGGGAATGTAATTTATTGTATTGACAGTATAGTAACTCTAAACTAAAGTAAGGTCAGGTGGACTTTGTTCTAAGAAATGATGAAACATTTTTAATAAAGAAAAATCTATTAATGAAAGAATAAAACGAATATATACAATATTTTTTTTATCTTCTTATTTGCAGTTTCAATGTCCACTATAAGATTAGTTAGTGCACCTGAATCTGTTTATCGCTTCTGCCATTTGCCGCTAACTTAAATTATGCTCAGCGCTGGCACCGACTTCAAACTTATCAGAAGATAGCATATACTAATATTTATATTACAATTATTATTATAATATTTAATATTTATTGCGTTTAAATTTTAAAGATTTGCATAAGAAGTGTTCTAAATTAAATATTTATCAATTTATTTTATAATTTAATATTATTAGAACATAATGAATTATAATTTGTAACATACTATATTTTACTCAACAAATATTTTGATCCATTCCCACATAGATAATAATATGTTAGTTTACAAAATTTTTATTTCTTTTTAATGAAATATTCTTAGAAAATCTACAAAGACTTCAAGCACACGTGTATTGCAAGTGAGAGCATAATTTCCCAACGGGTGGCCGTCACGAGTGTCGCTTATTGCAGCACTAAGGTATTCACGAGGCACAATTCATAGTAGCACCTCAACTTATACTGCAATGTAATAGCTCGGTTGTCTAGAATTATACAGCGTTTCGATACAAGCATTTCTGCATCGTTTTTGCTGCATTTTGTATTGTATAATTCGCCGAGTAATCACAATTACAAATTTATAATTGTAGTTCAGTTCATACAAAATAAGTACATACGCCCGCAAATTTTCATTTCACAATTTTCATAAATTGTACTTCCTGGTGACCTACAATACTTAAATTAGTACGGGATTTTATTATTAATAAACTGTAAATCATTTTTCCATAGGTTTTCAGTTTCATCTACACCAATATATAACCCCCTGAATGTATTTTATTGAAATTATATATAATTATTATATATATAATATAATTTCAATAAAATCAATTCAAGGGGGTTTTAACCAGTTTTGTCTTAGGTAAGTGATATATACATACATATATTTATACATAATATGTTTACACATAGTAACAATCTATACTTATAAAAGAAATATAAATAAAGATTGTAACTTATTGACTGCTAAACTGAAGCGTCGAAATTCTCGAGCAGCCTATATAGGCTACATAGAAAACACACGTATGTATAATGATAGCCACCATCTACCTACAATCTACCATTTATTATTGACATAATGAGTTCCTTGGCTTAAACCATATATGTACACTTTCTAAAATAGGCCTGTTACATAGTACCTATCTTGATGACAGTAGCTCGTCGTTGGCATGCATGTGACATCTAAATTACCGTACTCACGCCAACAAGTAAACACTGCAATGGATTCAGTCGTATAATATGCTGTGGTGTGGTATCGTCGCCCCACTAGAATTATTATGTCACTAGCAAAATATTGTCATAACACATTGGGGTGTACGAACTTGAATTATATCTTGCTTTTACATAAAGTAGCACTTGTTTTGATTTTCTACCTCGATTACAAACGTTGTCTTTTGTGAAAAGAACCTCAGGGGATATTCGTCGTCTCTCGTTTACATTCTACTGTTACTAACATTGGCCAAAATAGAGAAGCTAATCTTAATAAAATGTAAATGTTTAATTTACATAATTAAAAACAATCCGTTCATTATGCTATTTTGTGATGCATATCACATATTCTCTCGCCTAACCTCTCTAGCCTCCCCTGGGAAATGATTTGTCTGTGACATAAGTAATTTATAATTTCTTATAAACGGTATTTACTAAATATTGATATCGTTAATGGACATAAATTGCACGGAGATATTTCGTATAATTTAATTAAGATATATTTCGAACGAACTAACTTTTCAACTAATAGGCAGTTTTGAGATTTCATGACGGCAGGGAAAACTTTGCATCAATCTATATATGTATATTTAAATAAAGATAGGCTATGATGGCTAATGATTTTCAATTTTTAATCTGAGTCGAAATATTTTTATTACCTCACCTATATCTTAATACTTTGTAAATTTAACTTGAAATATACTCATATGTATGTTTAATACATAATTATATAATAATTGGTTCTTTTGAAAAGCTACTGTGTTGAGTAGAAAGTTTCTATTCCAATATAACAAATCTTTTACATATCCCTAGTAATAAGTATTGGCCTTTTTTTCAACTCTACTTGTTTTGATACTCATTTTGCATCAAAAAAAGGATTAAAAGATATTTGTAATGTGACATGATTTGGCGTTATACACCTGTTGAATAGGTCATTTTACTGGTTAACACGCATGAACATAATTTGCATACTTAAGTGTGTTTATTTGACTGATATATATGTAAGTAAATCCCGAAGCTGTTCTTAGAATAAATATATATTCTATAATTAAATTTAATTATCCTTAAATAGAACGTGACCATTGCTTAAAGATACTCAATTTTGTATTTCTAGACACGTAAATACCCATCAATTGTCAGTGAATTCGAAATGAATTCGAGATCTAAATCCATTGCGAATAAGGGTCCAGCAGTCTGCCAGCTTTTATTGAATAAATTAACTTTTATTAAAATCCTGTTTGTGGCTGGTTCCGGTCTCCTCCAGTTCGATTTATCTATTTATGCGAGAAATAATGTTATTAGCGGAAAATATTTGATATTTCTACTATTTCTGCTGCCAAATACATGCCAGTGTGAAATATAAATTAAAAACTGAATAAATATTATTGTAACTTTCTGTGTTGTAAGTAAATTTCACTATTTTCGTGCCAACAAAAGCATTTATTTGTGTTATACTGGTTGAACAAAACGAGATAATGTTTTAAATCGTCCTCTAGGTATATAATGTCATAGAAGTTGTAATTATACGGATCGAATTCAATATATGCCTTAGAGGGCGCTGGCCCATCTGACAGTAAATGCGATGATTACCGTTGAGGGAGCAAGGATATTCACATTATTTTCATTGCCCGCCCTTGTAAACGAGAATTTGAGTTTTGCAAACTTCCGACGCTTAAATTGCACTGAAAAAATTACAGAGAAGTGGGGAACGGCCCTATCCTCTCCTTTGCGATATGCGGGAATAAACGTGAACCTATAACTTGATAAATTCTATTATTACAACCTGTCCAACCAACCAACCACGTAATATATTTAAAAGGTAAAAAGTGAAAAAAGAGCAATATTAGAGTAGAATCTCTATACTCTCTTTCTTCATAAAATACGAACAATTTGTATAAATTAAAAAAATACACCAAAAAAACAAACAATATTGCAGTAACATACCTAAATAATAAAATTAAGTATTTGTACAAAAAAAAGATTTTATTGCAGTATGTTACGATAACACGCTCTCGATTGCGATATGAAAACGCAGAGCAGATTAAATTAAATTGAACGTGTGCAGTGATTCACGTCATTCAAAATGGTTGCCAACAAGGAGGTTAGTCGATACATTTGTGCGCCTTTGTATATAATATATGTAAGGTAGCTTTGACTATAATCGTTTAACTATAAACTTTTCTCCTCTTATAGCATACGGTTAAAATTCTTACAAATAAGTCAAATTAAATGTAACAAAGTAGTTACGGTAGTTGTAAAGAAAATGTAACATTAGTAGTACTTCGTTAGTATTTTCATATTTTTTCATCATTTAGAAATAAAATAATATATAAAAACTTGTTCATAACATTTATAACTAATTTAATAAACACAGAATGGTTGTGATTTATGATTGACCTGGAGCTAGTTAAGCAAAGTCCAGCTCTAACTCATTATATGAGTAGAAATTTCAGTTCATTTTCTTCATACTGCTGGGACTAATCTCCGGTAAACTCTCTGATGTCTAATTATCTATGTACAGACATAAATATATACATATAAAAAGCTAAAATCATAGTCGTATGACGAGACAGTGAACAAAAGCAATAATCGTGGATTCAATACCTACTCCTATTCTGCCACTCGACAGCCTGATGAGGATTTTTGGATTATATATAAAAATTTCGAGTCATGTGCATTTAATGAGGAACTCTAAAAAAAGAATATATAATCTAAACAAGTTTAGTTTTGAGACCAATGCCTCCAGAATTTGGCAGAAAGTAGGAAACGGAGTGTCTTAACACTAGCTTCCCTCAGTCCCTGCTAAATATGGGACACAGCGTGAAGCTGGTATTTTTTTTTAAATTTTGTTTTCAACAAAGTATATCGAAATACTTATATGTAATTAATATTTTAGAAATCTAATTTTAATTGTGATGCTTTTTTTCTAGCAGGACAACTTCTGCTAGGTAATTTTTAAACCCTACCCTAACTAAATAACAGACATAATAAAAGAGGGTGAACATCTTAATAATTTTAATATTATATATTGTCCAAATTCTTATTTTTTTCTAAAAAGATCGATTTAGTAATTTTATATCATGTTCAACGTTAATATAAAATGTAATAAGAAAAGAATTTTCTAATATTAAGTTTAAGATTCCACGAATATTAATAATGTAACTCTATTATATTTTTTTGGTAAATATACGTCTAATATGTTATAACATTGAACAAAAAGTGGTCTTCTATTTATTTCTAAATATTATTAAAATTCAATTTAATTATAATAAGAGATCTTGAGAGCTTTAAGATAGATAGAAACAGATTTATTAAGAAGAAGTATTGTTTAAGAATACAAATGTCAAAAAGGGACAAAGTTCTAGTCATCCGAAATTGTGAAAAGCTTAATAGTAGCTTCACTGGATACGTTTTTGCATGTTTATAGCATATACTTGATTACTAACACTATTTTGTTTAGTTTTTTTCACTATTCCATGCATTACAAAGAAAGTGCAGTGACAAAACAAAACTATTCAGCTTCATGTTATATCCGATATAGGCCAACAGAAACTGGCCAGAACTCCGTCATATCCTTTAAGCTCGAATTGGAGAGGGCGAGATTTAACAGGGTGGTAGACAGAGGGAACCCAGTGTTAAGACACTCCCCAATTTCTGCCGAATTCTGGAGGCATTGCGAGTTGAGTAAGTAGTATTTAAAGGCGCACCTTGATTTATCAGAACGAGGAAATGAATCGCTGTCACACTCCGACACGATCGCCAGAAACAAAACTTTTCAGAATGATAATATTTTAGAGATTGTGACCGTGGGAGGAAGAAGTGCTACGTATTGAATAACTGTATTATCACTAATCATTACATTATTACGTTAATAGGTCTAGAACTATCAAGTGTTTCTCTATTTGTGATATGTACTGCAATAAACCTCTAACCTACTAAGATTGAAAGTAATTTAAATTTCACAATCAGGTGTATTCGATTGTTATTAAATTTGAAATATAAGTTATTTTACAAATAAATAAGAAATAGTAACGTGTTAATGTCAATTAAGGGTATCCATGAGACACAGTAACATAGAGCTTTTACAAAGAAGTTCCAAAGTTAGTCTTGACGTGGATTCCGAACGAGTGTCGCCTGAGAGTCGTTTGAATAAAGTTAACCCACTGATTTATGTGAAAACTTCACTACTCGGTCCTAAGATGTGTGCCCGTGTATTGTGTATTTGAATTATTCGCGAGTTACGATATATTTTCACATTTGTTCATATTTGAAGCTGTCGACTTGTATTCCAAAGACAGAATAATTTTAAACTTACAACGATATACGATCTTGTTTACTACAGCATGGTGTAAAAGGTCATGATAGAACAAAGAGGAATTTACTTACCTTACTAGTTTTCAAACACAGGATCACTTTTTTCTTATAGTTACAGTTTATTATTTCCCAATATATAAATTGGGCTACTGCTACTGTACGTAAATGTTTATAACGTATTTCACAATAAGAAGTACTCACAGTCACTCTCAAGTTTCAAATAGCACAATCCGAATCACATACATTTTATCTAACAGATTGACAAACTTAACCTTGTATAAACTTTGAACTTTTAAAGGAATTAGGCGTATCGAAATATGGGACTACGGCATGAGAAAAGAAATCTATATCAAAATCCCTTAAAAATATAGTATAACACGCTAAAATAGAAATCTAAAATACCATAATTATATTTAATAGGATAAAGGCAAACAATGGGTAGTTTTAATGTGAATAGATCATCGGCTGTTTCGCCTTACGTTTGATTTATCTGCTGAGAGGGATAAACTCTGGCATAATTCATAGAGGGGAATGCGAAAGCCTGTGCGCCGTTGGGTCTGAGGACTCTCGATAAGGTTCCCGTCACCATGTTTACACAGTGCACGCAAGCGTTGTTAATAGATATGGAGTGCCATAAACTTTGAAATTGTAATGAAGGTTTATGGAAATACATACAATGCTATTAATATTATATATGTACTTATTCATATTATATATTGTCATGTTTATGGTGATTAAACAATATTTAAATATAACTCTAACAATTTTTTATTTTCAAATGTGATTTCAGAAGGGCACTCAATTAAATATTCACCTCTTAATATATTTACAGGCTATTTGAAATTTCATAATTTGTGAAAATGTTCAAACTATTTAGTAAATATAAGATGGTTAGAGAAGAAAGCCGGTTGAGGTACAATTTACGGCCAAATCCCGTCCCGTCGCCGCTTTAATTCCACAGAGCTGCCAGATAACCGCTTCCACTCGATTTATTGCTTTAATCAAACGTACAACGCTGACAAAAAGTACGCTTAATGTAATATTGGCGCACTGGATACACGCATACCGTTAATCAAATAAAATAGCCCATCCTACATCTTTCGTCTGATTTGCGCCAGTTGAAATAAACTGTGCGAATTGTAACACTGCACTGTTGCTGTCTAATAAATTGCAACTGCATATTGCAGAATTTGTAACTTTATATAATAAATTTTAATAAAAACAAAAATGTCCAGAATTTCATTTTCTTTTTTGGATTCACACTGTATCTCTTTATATAACAGGGTAAGCAAAAGTAAACCAAGTGTAACGCACTCCATTTCCCATTTTCTCAAATTTTCGAGACATTTATTGAGTGGCGGAACTCGTCTGGTTATCAGAGCGAGGAAGTAAAAATATTGAATATTTAAATCAGGGAATCGAACCTAAAATCATGTTTATAGTCCCACGACCGTCTTAATAATGAATTAATTCAGTGTTTATTGCAGTCAAAATACACCTCGAACTGAAAGCTTTTGCATGGATGTACGCACGCAAGTAAATAACTAAACGAGCTAAAGTAATCAGGAGTAAAAGCTAGCATTTTACTTGAAAATCTCGCATTCAACGTATAACATCGCTTCGTTACCGGTTATTCATTGCGAGTCAGCGGTTAGCGCCTAGCTATTCACCTTCGACCCATATATTTTAACGTACAAGACTGTAAGTATAGTTAAAACGTGTATATTTAATGTAATGTTTCATTTCTTTTAACATACATATGTATTTACAATTATTATATATAATATGTATATCTGTTCTTAGCACTGTCTTATGTATCTAAGATTTATATATTTTCGACCACAAGGATTCCTTAATACAAGACAGAAACACGAACCTAAAAACCTACACATAAACATTGAAACCAAAGAAATGATCACCTATTTATGTATATATTCATTTCCTTTGCTATCTGATATTACAATATATATAATTAATAAGAGTCAATTTTAAGGTATCAAATTTAATTACTTTTCAGCTTCACACTGTATCCCGGATGCTGTAGGTTAACCAGAGAGAACCTAGACACTTCGTTTCCAACTTTCCGCGGAATTTTCGAAGCATTGAGCTTTGCTTTTGTTACTAGAATGAAGAAAAGAAATATAAACAGATAGTAATCAAATCCGTAGCTTTTACAGTCACACACTTGTGCCACTGCGCCACGATGGCCGCTTATTTATTTTATATATATATTATTCATTATGTAATTGTAATGAATAATGATTTAAATATTCCTCAAGTGCCGTCATTTATGTATCAAAGAAGAGTTATTCCCGTGGAACAACAGTAAAATGAGAGTTTCTATTTAGTCTGAAATCCGTATTGATCCCCCGATACGTGATCTAATCAAGGAGGGTCGCCTGAAAGTGGTTAATTAGGGAAATACAAAGTTTATAAACGTTTGTCTATATAAATCATTTATATTTAATTGCAAGTTATCTAAATTCCTAAATTGTATAGTTGTATATTATCAAGTCTGATGGAACGTGAGGGTTGTCAATTCGAATCTTTTTTTAGAGGTTTTCAAAGTGTTCGTTTTATGTAAGTTTAGTCATTAAGCACATTGTCATAGCTTTTAAGTTGCTGCTACTATATAAGTATATTAGTACCAGACATTTCTATTGAACAAATAAGAAATAGTTTACATCTCAGGAGTGAAGTGTCAGGGGCAGTACAAATTGCTCTCCTTGTAAAGTTACACTGCACTTATTGACAAGTTTATCGCCCGACATTCAGAGAAGTTCCTTTTCGCCTCATTATTTTTACACAAAAGAAGAGTTTTTATCCATCAATTCAACGTAAATAGAACCTTAGTAATTAAATTTATAAAATATTTTGTGATATTAGTCTGTATACTGAAAATGATGCGGGAAAAAAAATTAAGGCAATAATTTTTGTAGGATTGGGTATTTTTAATGCATAAGTGAATTAAGTGTTTTAAAGTGATTTAAGTGT
The DNA here is from genome assembly GCA_037355905.1 of Heliconius aoede. Taxonomy (NCBI): domain Eukaryota; kingdom Metazoa; phylum Arthropoda; class Insecta; order Lepidoptera; family Nymphalidae; genus Heliconius; species Heliconius aoede. The sequence continues at coordinate 265,250 of JBAIZZ010000219.1, read as the reverse complement.
GTTAAAATATGTTAAAATATGTGAAAATATAGAAGAGACAATTTGAAAATCCTAATTTCGATGCCCTAATTCCGAGCAAGATATACCTTTATATTATTTGTTCAGGTTTTTATTCCAAGTACACTCGACATAATCTCTAATAATAAATCCATGTCTATTTTACACGTCACGTTTTATATATTCTACTTTAGAATTACATATTTTATTTTTAGTATTATAATATTCTTAACAACACTATAATAATAACTAAAAAATTAACAATAATACGATAAACGTATAGTTTGAAGACACTGTCACGCGCATAAACTTCAAAAAGACAAACAAAACGAGATTCCCATTTGAAATGCAAATAATTAGAACAGATTTGAATTCTAAATTTAAACATAAATGCAATTTAAATTTTGAAATTTCTTCCTTTTAAAACGTGACTGCAATTTCCTATCCCACGTTAACTGTACGCCTGACACACTCATGCTTTAAATTATATTGACACAGGCGTCACGTACTGCGTCGGATTAAAGCCGCATCACTGCGACTCCGCAGCTATTCTCCTTTGTATAGCAAACGAAAAAGTTTTCCTCGCTAAAGAAAATAACTAAGATGTCAATGGAATTTAAGATAAGAATTGGCTTTTTGTCTTTCGTTGTGGTAAATTGAAATTTACTTAAATTATATATATTAATTTACATTTTTAAGTTAAAATATAACAAGTAAGTATGTATTTTTTTTCTTATAAAACGCATTTCCTACGAAAGATCATGTAACAAAACTTTGAAGGGTGTTAAGAATTAAGAAAACAGCTCAAACCGAAATAATAACTCATTAAGCTCAAAGAGGTTTCAAACTTCTCTGTATAAGAGGCGAGTTATGCTGTATAATACTCGTATATCTTGGGTGCAATAAGCATTCTGTCGACAGTTGGCACGTGCCTTTCCCTTGTTCTTGTGATGGCTGACTCGTTTCATGATCATGCCGCTTGATTATTATATCATTAATTAAAGAGTTTATTATATTATTATTAAAGCGATTTTAATGACTTTTTAATGTAGCTTAAGTAAATAGAAATCATTTTTTAGGGCAGATTACCTATACTAATTTTAACTGTAATTTAAAAAAATATAAATATCTTTTTTAGCTGCACGCTCCCGCATGTAGCAGGTTAGGAGAAGAAATGGAAACCTAGTGTTAAGATACTCCTTTCAAGGAAGCGCCTAATTTTCGAGATATTATGTGTTGAATAGCAGAACTCAACGCTGCGTATTGATATGATTATGTAAAAACTAAAATATGGTTGTAACTACTATTATTTTTTAGACTATTTAGATAGCAAATTCTTTTATTTTGATAGGTAGTAATAAGATCTATTAACTTAAAATTGTAGATCCTATGGGTATACTATTTATAGCATAAGTCTGCTCTAACAAATATTACAACAAATCTTTATAAAAGAGGCTGTCGTGGCGCATTGGCACAAGGGTGCCCCCCGCAAATGCGGCGGTTGTGAGTTCGATTCCCACTCGAGGAAGTAAAATATTTCTTTACGTTTATATTTCCATTTTTCTTCGCCCTGATGTCAAGGATAAGCGCGGCGTTGAATTCGACAGAAAGTGGGGGTTTTGTAATTTTGACAGCAAAATCAAATCAGCTTCGTGCTGTATCCCGCAAACAGCAGGGTAGGCAGAGGAATCCTAGTGTGAAGACACTCCTTTCCCCACTTTCTGTCGAATTCTAGAGGCTTTGCATATTGAGTGGAAGAACTCAATGCCGAATTTCAGAATAATGACGCTTCTTCATTATTTAGGTATATAGAATTCTTTAAAAAATACATACTATAGTATGGCGTACTTAGGCAGCTATATCAACACAAGTCACGTAACACGTTGGATTCAACCGCGGTTTCTGCACGCAGCCTCTTTGTTGAGGAAAAACTTTGCGAGGAAACACAATGGAATCGTTGCCAGTTACTTAAATAGGTAATTTAACGATAGTAGTAACCAGATCGAACAAGGTGAAAGATGGCTGGAGGTTTAACTCACCTAACGCGGTGTTGAGTTCCGGAACTCTTCACTCAATATCTTTAAGTGGAACAGGAAGAGGAAAAAATATAATTACTAGATTTTTTAATTTATTCTGATTATATATATAATCAGAATAAATTATAATAAAAGGCCGTAGTGGCGCCACTGCGTCACGACGCTTGAGGTTGAGTTCTGCCACTCAACGCCGCTCTAGCCTTAACACTAGGCTCCCTCTGCCTACCCTGCTGTGTGTGAGGTACATCGTGAACTGATTTTTATATATATATATAATAAAGAAAAATTTTTTTTTTTTTTTTATGGGAGAGGACAAGGCAAACGAGCGTTCGGGTCACCTGATGGTAAGTGATCACCGCCGCCCACGACCCCTGAAACACCAGAGGAGCTACAGGTGCGTTGCCAGCCTTTAAGGTGGAGATGAAGGGCACCAGGGCCCGGCATTACCTAATGCGAAACGCAGTGGCAAGGGCCACTACTTCACGCCGGTTTAAAATGCCGGGGGTGGTATTAAACCCGGTCGAGTCTGCCCATGCGTGTTGCCATTACTGGCGACGTGACTCTACCACACGTACTTTAGTCGCCTCTTACGACACCAACAGTACCAGGGTGATCCTATTCTAAGCCGGGACCACACGGCTAAAAATTTATGTTTGAATTTAACAATAAAGTAGACATGTATATGCTACAATTTATTATATGATCCTAGAATAGTATAAAAAATATACACTAAGTTATTTTTGGTTCAGTGGCACAGCGTTAGACTCTCCACAGTTGTGGGTTCACTCAGGTTGTATTAAACGAAATATTAAGATCATAAGGCTTTGTTCAGGTATCGGAAAACAGAGAAGCTGTACGTGCCGACTGTCGACTGAATGTTTATTGCAGCAGTAAATATTATGACGTAGCTTGTCTCTTACAAAAGATACTAATGTTTTTTGACGAATACAATAATAGAAGCCTGATTTTTTGTCCTTCTAGAAAATATAAACCTAAAACATGAAACATAGACCTAAATATATGGTATTAATTTCAGCTTGAATCATTTACGCGGTCTCGAGATAAATAATCTTGACAGGCGGATGGACGGACGGAAAACAAAGTGATCCTCGAAGGGTTCCGTTTTTTCCTGTCGAGGTACGTAGCCCTGAATACATATTTCACCGTACATACTTTACAAAAGTACCGAATATGATACATATTTTACAGAAATACCGAATTAACCACCACCGTATAGTTAAGAGAAGCATATTACAATACTTATAAAATATACCTAAAATAAATAAATCATTCTTATCTATATCTTTATCTACAAGACCGAGTTTAATAAAAGAAACCCGCTTAAAATGCGTACAAAGGTAGTACTTACCGCTAATACTGACCTTGCGTGATGAAAAATATATTTTCATAAAATAAGAATGAAATTATAGAAATAATTTATATAATTTTGCTTAATATTTAACTGTTCTTGATAATAACCATACATTAAATTATGTGTATAATTGTATAGATATTAGTACAGGTATAGCAAAGGTACATATAAGTACTATAAAAATAATTATAACTACCTACATTATTATAATAATTTTGGTCTAAAAGCGACAAAATGATATATATAGTATATACACGTATAACTTATTTCATTTCATGTCTTAAGAATTATCTATGTGTGCCTTCAATATAATTAATTAATAATAATATGTCTTCAATGTATGGTAAAGCGACACAAAGTCTGACTACTAAAGAATGCTTTTCGCTGGCATGTACCAAGGATAATACTTTATAAAAATAATATTTAAAAAAACAGAGAGAGAGGAGATTCCTGTTTTCCTTATGACGTACAGAACCCTAAAACCTAATATACAAAAAAGTCATCGTGGCGCCTTGGCACAAGTGATGGTTATAGGTTCGATCCCCCTGGGGGGAATGAAATATTTAAATTAATATTTTCATTTCTCTGGTAACGAAGCAAATCGAGGCGTTAAGTTCCGACACTGAACATATAATTCCTGTTTAAATAGAAAATTGAGTGTATTAACACCAGATTCCCAGATTCCTTCTGCCTACCTTGCTACATGAGGGATGCCGTGCAGCTAAAAAAATGTCAAATTCAATAATTATAAAAAATATATTATCATGCTTCTATATGTAGATAGGTTTACAAAGCCTTGTCTTCGTAATAGAGTACTAACCGTAGCTGCCTAATTGCCTGTAAGCTAAGGCTTAACATATTCAAATTTTTAACACGAACTAAACCTTTATTTTTTAAAGAAAACTTTTTACATTGTGAGTGGTATTCATTTAAAAATGAGGCTCTTTTATTATATCTATACATAAGTACTCGTAGATATACAAGTATTGTAGAAATATATATATATATATATATTTCTGTAATACTTGTGTGTTACGTATTGAAAACAACGTAAGGAATTTTATTGTTTTGCTATAAGCAAGAAAATAAAGATAAACAGACAAACATTTTGTTCAATGAATATGTAACACTTGTATTTTCAAGGACCTTTTTATGTTAAGTAGCCTTAAAATTAAGGTTGAAAAAACCACCATAAGATGTGACTTATAAAAACTTAAACCTAATATGAGCTTGGTTTTTCTCGTTCTTTATAATGTGTTTTATCGCATTTAAAACTTATTTCTTGTTATATTTGTGAAAGTTACAAATTTGTGAAAGTTCCCGTGAATGAAATTTGAAATATTTTCAAAATTAAATAATTTACTTAAATTGCTTTCAAATAAATTACTGAAGTTCGGGGGACACATAAAATTAAGCTTCGTACTTAATATTTTATATCACGTATATTATACACTGTAGTGTAATACCGTCCTAAGCCCAGATTTTCTGGTGTCAATTAAGGTCTTAACGCTCTCAAGCGATTAATTGTCAGACGACTTTTATCAATGAACTAGTGGTATCGTTTGGTTAGCGTTCAAAAAGATTTTCTTTTTATTTAAGCTTATATTTAAATAGAAAATGATAGTTAAATAGTAAAACAGTTTATTATTACATTATGTATATATAAAGTGTTAGGCAGGCAGGCATAAGACCCACAGGCAGGTTGTGGGTTCATTTTTTACTTTAGAAAGCAATAAAAAATATATATAAAATATGTACGCTCTTGTTGTCTACATTCTTAGGTGTAGAATTTAAAAAATATCTTTATAAATGTTCATTTAGATATTTTAAGTAATTCACCCGTATTTAATATTTCAAAGTGTGACAGGCAATCTTAGTTAATATATTTGCAATATAAATAGAACTGCGATCGTACTTTTATTGGGCTCACATTGAGGCTGCATACACTAAGGATGCCGGTCGTAAAAGTGCGACCGGACATATCTATAAAGGACGCTTTTCAGGTGCAAATGGGGCCACTGAGACGCCAAATTTACGACTTCAACCAACCTACAACATCCTATTTAAAGGAAATAAAAGTATGTTTGATTGTCTACAATAGGGAACATTTTAATGTAAAAATTAATTAAGGCTTGAGGGCAGTCGTGGCGCGGGGGCACAAGTTTGTTCTGTAAACGCGACTGGGAACCTAGGGTTAAGACACCGTTGTCCCTTTTCCGGCGAATTTTCAAAGCATTGCGGTGAGTGGTGGAACTTAACGCTTTTGCCTTGAAGCCCCCACCAGAGCGAAGAAATGTAAATATTAATGAATAATAATTCATTACTTTAAGTGGGAATCGAACACAGAGATCATACACATATAAATCAATTGTTTTTAAGTTTTTTTCACATTATTTTTGCAAAGAGTATATTTTTTTAACTATTTTATAGAAGATCATGTTGCTTTATAATTCATTAGATCAGACATCATATGTCAGCCGATTTTTCACCAAAATATTATATTACATTCAAATTATTTCTTATATTTTTGCGTCCGTTTCATCTCGTACAATTATGAGCAATTATTTACTCTGAGATTTAATTAAAATTTTAATAAGATTCCATTTTAAGAGCGTCTTGGAATAAATGATGGCGCATCGTAACGTAACGAGGATGGAAAATGTAATCAAATGTTAATTGCGCGACCGCGACCTTAAGTTTATTTTGAATTCTTATCTTACAAGATATCGTCGTTGTGTAGGGGCACAAACTGTGACTGTAAACGTGACAGGTTTTGAGTTCGATTCCCACTCGAGTAAATGAAGTATCAAATATTTTAATACCTTCGCTCTGATATTAAGACAAAGTGCGGCTTTGAGCTCTGCCTCAAAATGCAATGCCGCCAGACGTCGTCGGAAAATATGGAACGGAGTGTTTTAACACTAGATTCCTTCTGCCTATATGTACACTGCTGTGCACAACAAGACACTAAAAAAAGTAAGAGATAATTATAAAATGCATCATTTGAATGCTTTTTCTGAAATTAAGGCTTAGCTTAGCCAAAGTCTTTTCATCTGATACCTCACTTTAACTAGCGGCCTTAATACCAAACTTTGTCCCCCTTTTAAGGTTATTATTTTTAGTATTTAACTTTACTACTTGTAAATGCTACCTGTCAAATTGCTCAATTCTATATTATTTAGGTATTAATTACCCTATTAATTTTGATTCCCTTCATAGTATCGAAATAGGCATTTTTTGCGATGTAAACGGCCAAATCTTTTTTTAAAGTAAATATAGAAATATGTTTTTTCAGAAAATCATGGAGTCGTAGATTTTGAGTATATGGTTTGAATTTCAACCCGATATCTCCAAGCGCTCCTGAGATAAAGGGTCACACAGACAGTCCGACAGAGTGATCTTATAAGGTTTCCTTTTTTCCTTAAAAAGTACGGAACCCTACAAAACAATAATAAAAAAATGTGTAAAAAAGGACGAGACTAATTTTAAAGAATATCATCCGTAGTATGTGACAGCCTCAGGCCCGATGGACGCTGGGATAAATTGAATAAAAATGATGCAAAACGAGTTGTCAAAATTTGAATAAAAATTTATATAAAATAGCATAGCTTGGATATTTTATTCCACACGTTCCCCACGAGTGTGGGTAAAATGTTCCAGATTGTACATTTCTTTATGAATTTATGTTAAAAAGATTACATTTTGTTAGAGTTAGTCAGTTTTCATGAATTTACATTATCTTCTTCCTGGAAGTTTTATTTAACAACAAAACTATATCTGTGATAAAATTGTAACTGCTCGCTGTCTATAAATGTATTATATATATTTTTTTAATTTTTATCTATAAGTCTAATTGTCGGTTTGTCTGTTTGTTTTGACGGTACGGAACCCTTAAAAAATTTTGCTTGATATAATTGCAAAATAACAATTATTTTGCAAAAATTTTTTGCAATAATTGAAATTTTTGTTTTTTATATATGGATATTGTCTTTAAAATGATAATGTTATTAAGCCCCGAAAGAATTCAGTCGCGAGCGGGTCGCTAGTTGTTATATAAATTTAACACTGCTAACTGGATTAAAAGAAATATTTATTATACAATAGAATCTTATAAACGGAATACATTTATTTCTCATCAATGTACAAACAACGTTGATAATGATAATGAAAATGCGGATTTTTGGACAAATTTATTATAACAGACAGCAATAATAAAACTGTTGTTAATCTTTCAATGTTAACTATGAAGTACAAAATATAAAATAATTATACACGCATTATTGACTTGTAAGTTTAAAGTTACATGCGATGTTAACTTAAAATAAAAAACTAATTTAATAATAACAATTTTGCTTAAATTAACATTCAATACACTTTTGATTGATTTTGTAACAAAATTTAATTGGATAGACATCGAATGAAAATAAAAATATTGGCAGCTCTTCAAACTCGTTGCCAACGCGGCAATCAGCTAGATCAGCTGCCGTAGTGCATATCCGACGAATTTTTACGAGATGTGATGAATATACCAGTTTTATGCGGGTCGAGTTTTACATACCTTTTGGGAATACCAGTGAATCCTACTTAGACAGTTACATTCAATCGCTTAGTTTTGGTAAAGTCATGTTAAGTTTTTTCCCTTTATCTCATTCACCAGGATGAGGCCTGTTGAGCTGGAGGGTTTCGATCTCCACTCGAGGAAATTAAATATTTATTAAATTTTATATTTTCATTTCATCGCACTGGTGTCGAGAACCTCCAGAATTCGACGGAAAGTGGGGAACAGGATGTCTTAATACAAGGTTCCCTCTGCCTACCCTGCTGGGTGTGGAATACAGCGTGAAGCTGATTTAAATAAAATTCTGTGCTAAGATAAGAGTGAAGTTTTTTTTTTCTAATTTAATCCATGGGCTATTTCACCTTGACTTGAAATAGTCCGAACGGAAACATTCACTGGGCCTTATTCTATTCTGTTGCAAAGGTTTTGAACATTTAATCCACACTAAGCCAAAATTGAGTATCTATTTAGATTATTCTTTAATTAAATAATATGAAACGTCGAGACAATTCCCGTGACTCCAGATCGTCTAAGCTTATGTTCACTAAATAATGATCTCTCCTTCGGGAGGGTGAAGGTTATCAGACTCTCAACCTTAATAATTTTATTACTTTATTATTTTTGGATTAAAATAATAATAAATATATATTTAAATTATTTGGATTTAAGAAATACATTTATTTAAATCAACTTCACGCACAGAGCAGGGTAGCCTGGGGGAACCTAGTGTTAAGAGACAGTGTTCCCCACTTTCCGCCAAATTCTGGAAGAATTGCGTGTTAAGTTAATTCCATTTCCTTGAGTGGGGATCGAACTCACAACCAGTCGCGTTTACACACTACGCGTTTACACTTTGTGCCTCTGTGCCACGACTGGCCTCAACATATTTATTATATATTATACAACATATTTATTTAGTAACATAATAATAGATAACTTAATTCGAAAATACTGGCTTACAAATTTAACTTTTCTTTATACGAGTATTAAGGGAATTTCTATTCAATTTCCCTTGATAATACGTTATTGAAGTACTTTAGCAGTAAGCTTTAATAGTAGAATTAAGTCTTGTAGTTATAAGCTTTGAGACTCTGCCTAGTGAGCGCAAATATTTCATGGAATTTACAATTTTCTTAATTCAAAAGGTTCTTGATTCTAATAGAGTTCTGCCACTCAACACGCAATGCCTCCAGAATTCGGCAGAAAGTGGGAAACGGAGTGTCTTTACACCGAAGTTCCCTCTGCCTACCCTGCAGTGTGCAGGGTACAGCGTGAAGCTAAAAGAAATACTCTGTCTTACTATAAACGTAAATATTTGGTATTCATTTTAGATTGATACATATCTCGAGATAAATGGTCGTGATAGAAGAACAGACAGATAGCAATAATGATCCTATAACTGTTCCATTTCTTCCTATTGAGGTTCGGAACCTTAAAAAGGAAGCAATATTCAATGAATAAGAATAAATGTACGCGGCATGTAATGTATTCAATGATGTTTAAAATAAATATTAATATATATATTTCTTTGATTTTATAGATATTTTTTAAGTTAAAAACAAATTACCCTAATATTTACCTATCACGTTTGAAAGAGTAATCGAATAAAAAAATATACAGTCAAAATGATAGTCTTCTTCTTTTTGAAATTGCTAAAAAAAACTATTTTCCACGCCTGATTTTAAAATAAAAATTATACCAATTTCATTAAGACCGTAGAGTTGTAAGTCGTAACTTCACACTGAAGACACACCACACATCCAATCAAGAAAGATCAAGGGATATGCAACTGTCTCCAGCGGGATTCCGACTTGATGCTGACGTAGACAGGATGCCTTGAAAACCGCAATATTTGCGATTGGTTTCCACTGGTACGATTATATCTTATTGGTTTATTGAAATATGAAATCTTACGTTACGTTCAAATCTAATATTCTATTCGAAAGTTGCAGCAACTATTTGCTGAAATACATACGTAAGTAGTATGTAGTATATTTACCGTTCTTTTCTTTGTATCAGATGTTTTTAATATTATAATGTACATTTCATATGGATAATATGTTTATCTTATGCTTTTAAGTTCAAACACTACAAACACTACATGCGTTATTGTTATAACACATGTTGTCGTTATTCTCATTTACTTAAACATACTTATTATAGGGAGCTTACTTGGCTAACTACCTACTACTACTATCTACTACTTTTTAGGGTACCGTAGGTAGGGTTCTGTACCTCAAAAAGTAGAAAAGGAACTCTTATATGATTATTAAATAATATACCAAATATATACCACAGACAACCTACGTACAGACATATATATGTATTTTTTATTATTTTTTCTTTTGTAATTTAGATATAACTGGCAAAAGCGGTGAAAAATGGAGACTATTCTCCAGAAGTATCTTAACAAGAACAGAGTATCTTAACATTAAGTTTCCGGGTTCCCCCTGCCTACCCCGGTAGGTGCAGGAAACAGCGTGAATACAAAACCTATAAATTAACCCAACACATAGCGTTGAACACTGACAACATGGATTTTTCGAACATCACAATAGAAATGTAAGCAGTAAATTACCGCGGCGCGCTCGCTAATGCAGCTGTCAACGATTGCTACAGGCGCGGGCGAACTGAATACATTTTCATATTTGAAAGCTTATGGTGTAAATCGTAAGCTAATCGACTTCGACAAAAGCTGATAATAGATGTGGTGCGAATTAATTTAAATCAATTATCATTTGTTTCACTTTTGTTTTTTATTATACAACCTATTATTTATATTTAAATCGATGTTAAAGAGTGCAATGTGTTTTTTGTAACTTCATAGATTTCCGTATTTTAATTTGAGTTAGCACAATTGAACCAAAGCCTGGCTCTACGTTACTAAATATTGGTGACGTGTCCTTAAATTCTGTTTACTTATCTAACAAAAATAATCAAATGTTTATAACATAAACATTTAGTCACAGTAACTACATTATAATATAAATAGCACTTTGACAATATTGTTATTATCATTTTCGACATCTCCTTTTATTTCTGTCTCAAGAAAAAGCTGTTCAGATTTCACAATAGCTATTTCGCAATATATACCATATTGTATTTTATTATATTTTAATGTAGATAAATTTACTTT
>JBAIZZ010000219.1:170333-254141 GCA_037355905.1 Heliconius aoede | reverse complement strand
TACCAAAGTATTACAAAGGCCATTTAGCTATGACTTATATTAAATATAATTTACAATTAGTGTATTTTTCATATTTCTATGCTGTTAGTATGTATGTTTATGTAATTTATAATATATATTGATGCGTATTTATGTATATATTTATTTATTACTTCGTGAATTTAGTATTTTTCACAAATAAAGATTTTTTTAGGAAAGGTTTTATAAGAATGTTTAAGACTGCAGAAGCAGATTGGTTTATTAAAGTTGAATAATTATTACGAAGAAATATTATAATTTTGTATTCAATTAGACTAAAGAAATAAAAGCTCAGCACAAGCGATTAGAATAAAGAAAAAAAAATCGGGGAACGGAGTGTCTTAACACTAGGTTTCCCTCTGCTTAACTTGCTAGATGCGGGATACAGCGTGAAGCTATAAACATATACTGGTAAATTAATCTTGTGACAAATGCGAATAAATAATGATCAAGAATTTATCAACAGTAAAAAATATCTATAACAATAATTATATATAGTAAGCACGCTTCATCTAAAATTGAAATCGCTTTGTACGATCAAAGTCTTACAATGCAAAGCAGAACAACACGCCAGCAGTTGTTATGAAAGATGAACCTACACGAGTACGTTACGTTACGCTACGATGTCATATCTTTACGCCGCGCCGGTAATCACTTACGGCAAACGCCGCCGCCGCCGCCGCCGCCGCCAACCTATGAAATATTCAAATGAACCGCGCCGGCGGCCTCGGCTATCACATTACGCGATTTTACTCGCAAGGTTCGGAGCTTTTTAGGAATACATGGCAGCAGTTCTGTTAGTTCTCGTGTGAGCTTTTAAAGGATTTGTCTTTTTTTTATATGTATTTTTTCTTTACTAGCAGGTATATATTATAAATAACTGTATGTAGTAGTAAATTCTAGTTACTCATCATAGGTCATTATTATATTCTATTATATATTTTGGGTTACTTGTTTTATTTTAAAAGATGGTTTGTATTTTTTTTTCAGCTTCACGCTGTATCCCGCATGTAGCAGGATAGGCATATGAAACCTAGTATTACACTAGTAACATTCCGTTCCTCACTAGAGGCATTGCTGAGTGTTGAATATTTAAATCCATCAGGGAATCGAACCCACGTCATGACGGCTTCTCTGTGTATCATATTGTTTATATTAAACTACAATAATATATTAATTTATATGATGTTATAATATTTTTATTAATTAATATATATGATATTACAATTTTCAACTTTACAACAGAATACATACATTATGCTATCGAATATTATTAAATTTCATTTGAAAACGTATTTAGCTATACTTTGAAACGAAATATAACATTTTTTAAAAAATGTTTAAACATTTTTTGTTAAAATTATTTCCAATACACTGAAACTATTCTATTAAAATATAGACAAAAATGCACTCTGACAAATCTCGTAATCTAATACAGGATAATACCTAAAAAGGATTTAGTTTTTTTTTTAGTTTCTTTCTGTAGTATCTCGTACAGATAGCAGAAAATGGCATAAACCTATTTCCGACAAAGTATCGGATAAATATAGATATAGAAGCATTTTCGATATTCGGAAAATCCCACACTACCATCGAGATACAATACTCTACTACGTCTAGAGTTTTTTTCCAAGAAAGTAAGTCATTCATTGTCAGATTTGTACATAATATATACAAAATCCGACGCGAATTGAAAAACTTAGTGATTATTTTTTCAACGACGCGTCGTATATGTTTGTTATTTGCGGGCCTTTATAAATCCATGTACTCGTATGTGTTCACGGTCTAACTTCCCCGTGCCCAAACTAATCTAAAACAAATAAAGATGAGTGGGAGCCCTCAGACGTTTTGCGCATATCGAATTCCCCTTTATGTTCATACGTATAATAACAAAATTTTATTTCCATTTTGTTTGTGAAATATGTGAGCTTACGAATCATGTTGACTTTACCTTGTTACGGGGATATTTGTTTATAAAATTATTAAGCTTCTACATACTAGCCAAAGAAACATAATACACCAAAGCTGGTACAAACTAGAGTATACTATTCTATTTTCATCAATGTAAAAAAATTATACTTTTAACCGTGATTTCCTGTGAACAAATCAAATCAAATGAAATTAAAAGTAAATTTCTCATTTCACATGTTAAAGGTGACTTTCTGAACTTTTTACTGTATATATTTTTATATCGTAAAAGATATTGCACTTGATTAAAATGAATGAAATAGTAATTTATATACCTACCTACGTCCATTCACATATGAACACAAATATTAAAAATATCAGCGCTTTTCATTAAAAATATTTTGTATGACATAAGTCAAGAGCCGGAGAAATACTTACTCCTGTACTGACAGTAGAACATTGGAGTCTATGGAGATTAAGAGAGCGGCTGACATGGAGTTGATATTTAAATATTCTTCTCAGCAATTTCATTCATTTACTTCCACGTACCCATCCCTGCGGCCAACCGCAACTCCAGAACGATCTCCACCTCGCGTAGCATGCGACACTGCATTTTGCTTTTTCAGCCTTATTAAAACAAAAATTGTAGTGGAATATTATTTCAAGTTACGTAATGCAGAAACTAGGTGAGTAAGAGATTTTCGAGAACGAAATATTATTTAGACGAGCTTAAAAACAAACGATGGAAAATAAAATGCAGGTATATTATTTTTAATTATAATTACAGAGGACGATAGAAATTGGTTTTTTATTTTAAGCTTTTGTTCAACTTGCAATTTTAAACGAACGTTGAATGTTACCACTCAACACGCAATGCCTCCAGAATTCGACACAATATGGGGAACGGAGGGTCTTACACTAGATTTCCTCTGCCTACCCTGCTGTGTGCGGGATACAGCGTGAGGCTGATTTATTTATTTTATATTTGATAAAGGTGTCTTCAACCTTTGACAATACATAGTTAGCTTTGTGATATCATACATTTTACATTTGTGATATATCTTTGTGATAGTTGGAGGTAATTCGTATATGTTAATGAAAACTTTTTTTACTATTAATTTATAATATTTATAATGTTATATCAAAATGACTAGTGATCTGAAAAATGACAGATAAGACTAATTTATGCCAGTATGTTTTTTTATAATATTATTTCAATTGTAACAATGTTATTTTCGACTCATACAAAAAATATTATAATATTATAAATATCAAACGCTGACGAATCCACGCAAAAAATCTTGTATATACTAAGCGCTTTCTATTATTGTTTCAAGAATAAAGAAAGAGAATAATTAGGTCATCTTCACAATTTTAATTGCTTGCTAGTATGAATGGCGAATCGCTTTGAATTATCGTGTTTATTAAGCATTTACAATAGGATATACTATACAATGAAGGGTTGTAAATTATAAAATTATGCGTTAAATAACATTATTTTGATATTTCAAAACATAATGCTATTATAATGCTAGAACTAAGCAGGTATTATCGATTGGTAAATAGCTTAATGGTCTTTATTAACATCAGCTTCGGTGTTCGGAACCTCGGTGTTAAGACACTCCGTTCCCCACTTTCTGCCGATTTCTGGAGGCATTGCGTGTTGAGTGGCAGAAGTCAACGCCGCGTTATGCCTCGATATTAGAGCGAAGATATGGAAATATAAATTTAAATAAATATATAATTTCTTCAAGTGGAGATTGAACCCAGAACCGATCGGGTTTCCAGTCGCACACTAGTGCCCCTGCGCCATGATCTTAATGGCCTTTGTCTATAAATAAAGATATTAGGTATATATTTCGTGGTTATAATTTTGGATCATATCAAATAAAAAGTTGCTTCACAAAAATTGTTGTAACTTGTGAACTAAACGTCCAATTGTCATGAAAATTTGACAGGCGTCGTTTGCCACTCAAGTCGCCACTTTCTAAAAATAATAGGATTTTATAATAGTGACGCCATCTAGCTGTCAGCCTTGGGCCTATTCTATCCACCTATGTATATGTTGAGCAATTTTAAATATTAAGAAAAGTTGAAGCTGTACTTCTTGAGTTTACATTAGAATCCGCATCTTCTATCTCCACCAGAGTGTTACATGTATGTCGCCAGAATATGGGACTATATTTTTTGTTATATAATTAAAAAATATACACACGCTAAAACATTAAACGAATATTCTTAGCGAAAACATATACTTATATCAAATTCATTTGAGAAAAATATGTCCGCCTGCTCTTACTGCTTACTCTCTACGTGTATTAATGAAACATCCGATTCATGTCTGGAGCCGTGCCTTACTCAAGGACGCTGTTTACCTTTCCAATGTAAAATGTTTTTAATTAACATTCACATCGCTCCTCAGTTTGAATTTTTTTTTTTTATGGGAGAGGACAAGGCAAACGAGCGTTCGGATCACCTGATGGTAAGTGATCACCGCCGCCCACGACCCCATGCAACACCAGAGGAGCCACAGGTGCGTTGCCGGCCTTTAAGGTGGATATGAAGGGCACCGGGGCCCGGCATTACCTAATGCGAAACGCAGTGGCAAGGGCCACTTCTTCACGCCGGTTTTAAATGTCGGGGGTGGTATTAAATCCGGTCGAGTTTGCCTATGCGTGTTGCCATTACTGGCGACGTGACTCTACCACACGTACTTTAGTCGCCTCTTACGACACCGACAGTACCAGAGTGATCCTATTCTAAGCCGGGACCACACGGCAGAAAAAATTGAATATTCAAATATTGAAGACATCATAGAAAACAATGACTTTATAACATTTATATGAAAGAGAAACGAAATAAACTTGTTTAAGTAAAAGAGTAATGACTAAACTTTGAAAATTGATAATTTTCTAAATTACTCTAGGTACTGTTTTTAAGTGAAATAAAATGAGATTCATTTAAATAATTGGCGTCGTTATGGCAAAATGTAAAGAATGTGGCTCTGGCTGAACGCAACAGTCGTGGATTCATAAAAGTTGTTCAGTATTGAGCGCTGCGGGTTACTTTAGAAAATTGAAGGTCTAGAACACTTGATGAGAACCAAGCAGCCCATCTAATCATAAATATATGTATACAACGCCTTAAGAAAAGTTAGTCATCATAAAAAAAACAGTTTCACGCTGCATCCCGCACACAGCCAAGTAAGCAGAGGGAACCCAGTGTTAAGACACTCCGTTTCCGTCGAATAATCGAAGCATTGCTTGTTGAGTGGCTCAATTCAACACCGGGTTTATGTATCGATGCCAGTGCAAAGAAATAAAAATATTGAGAAATAATTATTCATTACCTAGAGTGGGGGTCGAGCCCACAACCGTCGCGTTATAGTAAATATAACATCTTTGGGCCCCTGCGCCAAGACGGCCTCAAAATTATTTTTCGATAACAGGTCAGATATAAAGTCGTAATTTTTCATATAACAATAAAAATGTTTTTTTTTTTTCAATTTATAATTTCGTATAATATTTAAGTTTATAGTGACAACGATACACAATATAAAACTTAATTTACATCTAAAAATATTCTAAACATATATGAAAAGTGTTATTTTCATAATCTATATGCCAATATTTTTCCTTATCCAAGCGGGAAACAGCCGAGATGAAGTGTTTTCATTTAATTTTCTAGTGTAATAGTCTACTCTTTCAGTATAATTACGTAGCTTAAATGTATCAAATTTATATCTTGCTATCTTTAGACGTTTTAATTTACCGATATCAGTTTTAGTTGTTTTAGCGTAGGCGAGATTGCTACGCTATTGTAGCTGAACATAAATAGTTTTTCATAACTATCTATTTCCAAGCACACAGCAACATCTAAAACGACATTGAAATGAGGTTGAGTATTGAAATTATTACCTATACTGTGCTGATATGTGTAAATTATCAATATAATATAATATAATAGAAAAAATTTCAATTTTAAGGGAAAAAAAATATTACTCGTCCAAGTATAATTGTAATGAACTCAATTAAATTTTGAAGCCTAGTTAACTGAAAAGGCAAATGCAACGCCATTTACACGCGAACTTACTCAGACTAAGCATATAATTAGCAACCATAACAACACTGTGAGGGTTGCCACTTCAAATGTTTCCACGAACACTAACTTTATACTCATATAGTCGTAATGAGTTCTTATTGCTTGATACTCATAAAAAAACACCATGTATATGTTTAACCACATCATCACATTTTTAGGTGTAAAAACACTTATTATTCTAAATATAATTTATTTAAATTTATATTTGTTCAATTTGCACAATTTCACATAGTGTATTAGGTAATTTAAGCGAGTTATTACATAGCAGGGTACTTCCAAGACCGGTACCGGTGTAAGGTGGACACGCAAATAGGCGATCAGGCGCCAATAGGCCGCCCCAGGTGGTGGAGTCAATCGAATTTATTCAGTAATTTCCTGCCCTATAACAACCCTTCTTAATAGCCAACTTGTCGAAATATGCTTGCAAAACGAATATTTTATATTTGTACGATAATGTACGATTGAGAATCGACAATAAGAAGAGATGATACTCTTCTTATGTATGTGCTCTAGTTTACTCCATAGAAGCAATGACTGGATGACTGTTAAACGGTTTCCCTAACTTTCTATATAGTGTGTTCCACTTTTGTGAACTCTACACTTTGTGAGTGTCAAGTTTTGTCAACACTTTGTGAGTGTACTGAAACTTTCTTTCGTACCTATACCATTTAAAAAATTTTAATATAGTATATGTATATATAGTATATTTGTATAATTTAATTTCATTTAATATATAACATATCGTTTAAATTAAATAATTTTATAGAACGTGTGTAGTACCTATTTATTACACTTACTACTAGTACACACATTTAATAGGTTTGTATTTTTCTTTTTCAACTTGTATTTCATAATTCCACTTTAACTCTATTAATGATTTTGTTTTAGCTTCACGCTGTATCCCAAACATAGCAGGGTAGGGAGAGGGAAACTGGAAATCTAGTGTTAAGACACTCCGTTCCACTCACCGCCAAATCCTTGAAGCATTTCATGTTGAATGGTGAAACATAACGCCAAGGTTTGCTTCGTAACAAGAGCGAGAAAATGAAAATAATATATATATTTATGTATTTCATTCCCCCGAGTGGAGATCGAATGCGACGTGTTGTGCTTTTGCGCGCCGACATTAATAATAGCAGGTTTAAGTTTTTTAAATAATGTTTATATATATAGAACCTAGTCACATATTTTATATAGCGAGTTAGCTTTTTGGTATATTTGTTTGTAACGCAACTTTCCCTAACCAAGAAAAAAAAACAAATTACTTGAAATTACAAATTTCCTAAATGAAATTGAAATCCACCTTATTCGTCATTCGTATTAAAAAGTAGAACAGTTTTGAAACCTTCAAATTTTAATTTAGAATTTTAGTGCTTACACTGTAACGAAGTTGAACGTTCTACGGCATACCATATAACGTCATAACCTGCTATGCTAAATTTAAAACAGCAATATTATCGCATAAACTTAAAGGTTGGCTTTGTAAGCAAATAATTAAAAAAGCGATATAATTTAGAATAGTCGTTTTAATCGTCGGATCGCGTGACACGGCGCGGGCGGCGGCGGTCTTTAGCTCCTCGATAAGAAACCATGCGAGTGGTTAGCGTCGTGGAAGTGCTATTTTATGTTTTTAATCTACATTTAGAGGCGTAAGACTGTTCCTTTCGGTTGCTATATAATGAGACCTTCACTTCTTTGTGAATACCTGAGCGGCACCACTTGTCCTCTTTTCCAAAGGCTTTACTATTTTTACTCCTTTACATAAAATTCTGTATGTTTGTATGTACTCGTATGTGCTTGAAAATTTTAAAAGTTTTCATATTATTGTATTTTCATGTTATAGATATTAATATATTTGATAAATTTACAACTTAAAGCTCTTAAAACAAACTTTAGTAATCAAAACTTGTTTAAATAATGAATTATTAAAAATTTAGATTCAGTAGAGACTAATCTCTAAAAGCTCCTCAATTAATATTATGAGATTAAGGTCAGAAGAAAGTTAGTTAATTATTCAATACTATCAAAATAATCAATTAATTTACAAAGTTCAGTTTAAATCCTTGGTTGTACTAAAACTTTATTATATTTATATTACCTTCACACTATATCTTAATACCAAGACATTTCATTCCCCTGAATTAGTAAAATATAATAACTTACTTCCCAGTTTTGAAAAATGAATCGAGGACCACAACGGAAGTATAACTTTAACAAACAATATTAACAGTCAACATATTATGTATAGTCCACGAAACACGTGTTCATACGCACACGTCTCACATGGATAGTGACTAATTATAAATTTAACTTTTGAATTTTATTTTCGGACTTTACTTTTGGTCACTCACACAAACGCAAAGCTGAGCTTACACCTCGTGGACTGTTTATTACTTGTAAATATGATATAGACAAAGGTAAGCTTCAGGCATAGGGAACCTAGCAATAAGATATACTGTTCCCCATTTCCGCCGAATTCTGGGAGCATTGTGTGTTGTGTGGCGGAACTCAACGCCGCGCTATACCTCGACACCAGAGCGAAGAAATTAAAATATTAAATATTTCAAATTCTCGACAAGGAATCGAACCCACAACCTATCGCGTTTACAGTCACACTTTGTGCCGCTGTTCGACTGGCCTATATATATATACATAGGGACGTAATACGTACGCCTATATAAAATATATATACTTCATAAATAAATGTATATACTTTATTTTATGAGAATTAATATGTTCTTTATTAAAACAAAGAAAGTTTTAGTTATGCACGGAAACGTATTCAAAATTCATTAACACACTTTGGTCTTTATAAAATAAAGTTATCAAACTTGTGATTGGATAGGAAAGTTAAAGGCGAAAACCATTTAAAGGCAATCATCGAAGAAGTTGTGGGAATTTTGCGATATTATTTTGAATCCACTACTATTCATTATAGGAAATAGCGGTTTTAAAGCACGTCAAGGAGGTAAAAGTGGGCCAATATATCACGCGGTCGTGCGTCGACTGAGACCGCTCTCGGTGACTGATGCTCGACACTCATTTATAGATTGACCTCACTATTCAGCCACATCTATGTAACTTTTACTCGGGTATCTCTATTACTTGTAACGGACAATCCGTGGTAAAGTGATATCTGAATCCAATTTTTCTCTTTTTTATATATTTTTTAAGTAACTTTGCATTAAATCAGGGGCACACGCGTATACAGATGTCGAGGCAAAGCGCGGCGGTGAGTTCTGTCACTGAACAAGCAGTGCCTCCAGAATCCGGCGGAAAGTGGAGAGCGGAGTGTCTTAACACTAGGCTTCATCTGCCTACTGTACTATGCGGGATACAGTGTGAAACTGAAAAAACAATCTTTTGAACCCATTGTATGTTTTACGGTAATTAAAAGAAAATATTGACAGGGCTACAGGAACACCAATTGCTTTTTTAACGAACGTAATACTAATTAAAACATAATGTTCTTCTTGTATTTATTTCGTATTTAAAATAACGCTATACCTTAAAACTATCCAAGACTTAATTTATATAGGAAAAATACTGTTTCGATTACAAATGTATTTCACATTTTCCCATTCGCTATGTTATTATTACAGAGGAAATAGCGAATATGATATGAAAAAAAAATATCAAATTAATTAGTGAGACATTCGCGTTTTTCACGCAGATGTTTTCCTTTCACATTTACCGATGGTTTTATGTTACGTCGACCAATATTTTTTGTTCCAAATAATACGGTTTCCATTAATTACTATTGATTTGGCCCTACACATTTTCTCTATCCAATCTACAGTATCGAGTATATCATTAGGGCCGTCAAAAGACCGTCCTAATACTAATCGAAATTCGTCAAACAAATTACTTGGGACTACCAATAGGTTCTTACAGAAAATATTTTTTTGTTAGAAAAGAGTAATGAAGTTACTTAGTAAATTACATTCTGACGTAAGTCATATACTGTTATGAAATACACTTTCTTTGAATATTTGTAGTTGTGTAGTAGATTATATATTATTTATTTATTTTCTGTAATAGACAGAATAAACTGAGGGTCTGCGATTCATGTCCGTTTGAAGTCATGTCAGTAAGCAACAAGGGATTTCATTATTTTAAGAATAGATTGCTCCTGCCAATTGGCCTGAAAGCTTACGTGGCATGCGCTGCCCTTATGAGTTCATAGTCCCATGTAGCATTTCATCTTGATTGAAATTATACTTTAGGAGATATCGCCGATTCAAAATAACGTACGAGCCGCATCTTGGTAAAAGAATGACTGACCTGAAAGCGTAAACTACGTTGACAGTTTGCTAAATTTTCACACGTTCTCGATCTACTGTTAATTTTAATATGTTTATTTGCTGTCTATTATTAAATCATATATTTTCTTCCATTTATTTCTTCTATCTATGACTTTGTTTTAAGTTAAAATAATTTTCGGTGGCGGGGATTGCCAACGGAACGAAAATGTCTTAATGGAAACGGAGTGTCTTAACACTAAGTTTCCAAATTTCCTCTGCCTACCCTACCATGTGAGGTTTTCCATTATCAAATCCATAATTTTACATTTTTTATCTTCAAGTTAGCCTGCATTTATATGAAGGATATGAAGAAAAACTAGTCTTAACAATTTTTTTCTTTTGCTTTCGGCCTAATTTAGAAACATTAAGTATTAGATAGGGAAATATAATATTGCGCTTTATTATAAACATCTTAAATACTCGTCTCAAAACAATGTGTTAATGTATGCACTGTGTTTTTAAAAATACACCCAATACATTTGTGAAATATTCATTAAAAACCGACATTATCTTAGCGGCTATTATTATTAATAAAGAAATACAATAAAATGTTGGTCAAATGCACACTACATATTAAAATAAAACTAAAACTATTATTTTCTCTGACAAATTAAACATTACAATAATACTAAGAATGATAAGTTAGATCAGTCCAGTGCAATTTCCGGCCTTCCCTTATTCCTCAATGGGAATGCATAACAAGGTTAAGTTTGCATATCGCTGATCCACGTTGATTGGATACCGACGTGACGGAGTACACTTGAGGCCCCGAGTAATTGTCAGGACTCAGAGCTGATACCCTATTATAATCCATCACAGCTATCTGCAGCCATGTATTAAAGATTAAATTTTCATCAGGCCTGTCGTCGCTCCTGCAGCTGTTAATAAAGTTGAAACAAAAACGTTGTTATTTATTTCATTTTGTATCCAAATTTCGGTTAATACCGTGAAATTGCTGTACCTTTATATATTTTTTTCACGCTTGACGCTTTGTCTTGCAAAGCAAAGAGAAATAAGTGTCATGATACTCCGTTCTCCAAGTTCTATTCAAATTCGAGACGACGAATGCTGAGTGCCGGAACTCGATTCCACGCTTATATATAGAAATAGTGGTTGAAAGTTTGTATGGAAAAATCTTTAAAATGGCACCGATTTAAATAATATTTGAAATTCAGACTATTAAAAATATTTCGTTGAACACGTTCACGGTTTATTACCCTTAGACTTAAATTTATAATAATTACATAAATATATTTAATAAATATTCGCATAGTTCAAGCGGGCGAAGCCGCTTGAGTCCGCTAGTATAATAATATATATATTTGTAAACATATTATATAAAACAAAATATGTTATATCAAACAAAACAAAATATGTCGGCCGTAAACGTATCTAATATAAAAAACCAAAAATATTTTTCTTTACATAATTGCAATTTTATTTTAAAAGTACTACCAGTACCTCCGATAGAAACAAATATCTGATTATTTTATTTGTACAGTTATGGAACAAAAAAATACTTTGCATTTACACTGCTTTCTCACACGTATAAACTAATATTTATTATTCATGTACGTGCATATATACATATATAAGCAATAACCCTAAATTACCCATCCTCTCCAAGAACCATATATAATAGTATATTGGTTTTCACGTATAATGTTCACAATTGAGAGTGATGGTTGTATCCCTATAATCCCACATCACATCCCAATCCCGCATCCAATCCCGGCCGTGGCCGTGTGACGCAACTAACGTATTATAGCCCGACCCGCACATCGCATGCATCAATCAACTAGCAAAGTGATGGCGCGTTTCAAACAGGGATTTTTATAAATATATCAACGCTGTGACAAGAATACATACATATATATTTATACATATATATATGAGTATATGGATGTATATATGTGTATACATATAGAAAATTAACGTGAACTTAATCGATTGAATATAATACAATTTCTAAAATTTGTTAAATAATAAAATAAATAAATGTTATCTACTATAAATAGTGTTTATCTATAGCGCCAAAGTAGTACTAATATTAATTAATAATAATATTTAATTAAAATCAATAAAGTCTCAGTCACTGATTCGTGGTATGTGGGTATACATTAACTCACTCACAATCCGAATCAATCGTATATGTAAATACTATATGAAATATATCAATAACAAATAATATACACTTTCATTTCAATTATGTAAATTAGAATCACGAGTGAGCGTGATTAAAGTGTACAAAATTAGAGTTACAGAAATTACTTTTATTCTCATGATATATTGATTCCATGTTGTCCTAGACTTTTTAAATTTTATTTTTGGGTTTAGCGGATAATCATATACTTACAAGCAAGAAATACTCATACAGTATTTTATAAATTATAATTATAAAGAATTTTTAATTAATCAGCTTCAACATTACATTATTTCTAAAAGTAAGCATTCATATGATCTTATTTTATGCTATTGTCATGAAATTATAACCTTTGTTTAACTATAACCTAAACATTTAGGCCATCGTGGCACAGTGTAACTATAAACGCGATTGTTGAAGTTGAAATCCTTCAAAATAAACTGTTAATTTACTTTACTTTACTTTACTACATTAGCTAGAGGGAACTCTAGGCTACAAGCGCTATAAAGCGTAAAGCTTAAGAAAACAACACATCAGGAGAATATCATAAAAAATATTAATATAATATAATGTTTAAAAATATTTAAAAAACTTAATTTTATTTACACAAATATTAAGCGTTGAAGTGCTTTGTGAAACAAACGAATAGCAAACATTAACGCTCAGCGTACAAGCTTTCTTTTATGACATACTCAAAAGATCCACAAAGGCCAACCAACTGTTACCTTTACAGCCAACATAAGTACGGTGACCTGCCGTAACTCGAGCCCGAAGTATACTTGCCTCGAGAGCCGGGTTCATTAATAATAGGTATTTTTGTCGTTGTCCATTAGAGCACGTCGCCATTAACGGAAGATTAATGACGTGGATAGTAGCTAACACTTGATACATGTATACTTTATAGTCTTAAACCAGTAATATGAGAACCCCGTCACCCAACGTCCTTGTGATTTAATTTAGCAACGGATTTTGATGCGTTTTAGTGCGTGATATTCTAGCTTCACGCTGTATAACGCACATAGTAGGGTAGGCAGAGAAAACCTGGACCTTCACGACTCCCTCCCTCCCTCACGACTGATCTCTATGACAAATATAGCCTTTGTAAAATTTTTAATATATGCTATTAAAAATTTAAAATATACATATTTTTCGGTAGGATTACTAAGTACTTGTCAGCTATACACTATTATGTTCTGTATACAAGAATCTTCTTGCACGACAGTCAATATCTTCGGTCATCACAACTACGTCGTCAAAGAGATTAAACTCGGTTCACCTTTCAATACTTCCTTTATGTAAGACCGTTACTTAGAAACTTTGTTGATTATATTGCGAAAAGACTTGACAAGACGCAAAAGCTCTACTCAGATCTCTGCAATGCAGTTCATTTTCATATTGCTTACAACATTTTTTTTTAATCTCAATTATCATTATAATAACTACACTGAAATAAAAATGGGTTTCTGAACAAAAAAAAATTAACTATATATGTAAATTTCTAAAAAGCAACAAAAATATACAAAAAAATTAAGCATAGTTATCACAGCAAATTTGATTGCTCTTCTAAGAAGAAATATACATGTAACCTAGATAATTTGCATTTCGCAACATAACTATAAACGATGATTTATTATGAAACGCTTCATATTGCTTTCATGTGTGCCGTGTGATCCCAGCCTAGAATAGGATCACCATGGTACTGTCGGTATCGTAAGAGGCGACTACAGTTCGTGTAGTAAAGTCGAGTCGCCAGTAATGGCAACACGCATGGGTAGACTCGACCGGATTAATACCATCCCCGACATTTAAAACCGGCTCCTCTGGTGTTGCACGGGGTCGTGGGCGGCGGTGATCACTTACCATCAGGTGACTCGAACGCTCGTTTGCCATATCCTTTACCATAATATATATATACAATATTGGCCCTATCAATAAACTATGTATTGAATAGGGACTTCTTAGTTAGTTCCGTTGTGTAGGCAAAAATTTCCAGAGAAGTACCTATAGATTTTTTCTTTGTATAGATATATTAAAAATATAGACCATGTATGTACTTTACGATTGGAATGCTGCTAAGAATACACTAGTATGTACGGTCTTTACCTAGGAACGAGTATAATACGCCCATGTTGACTTAAGTCCATTCGAAGAACGATCGATATTTCTCCATAAAGTATTATTTACCCGATAACTATTTACTTTTCTTGTGTCACACTATATCACGTATATAGTCAGTTCGTCGTCGTTCAGTTCTGCCACTCAACCCGCAATGCCTCCAGAATTTGGCAGAACATGGAGAACGGAGTGTCTTAATACTAGGTTCCCTCTGTCTATCCTGCTATGTGCGAGGTACAGCGTGAAGCTGATGTGATTTTCACGTAAATAAATAAGTATTTTTATGAAAATTGTATTTATAAATCTGAAGTTTAAATATTAATAATTTCCAACTTGGACCGGCTAGTTCCCTTGGGATGACGCATTTTCCACACCATTAACACATAAATAAGAATAAGTGGTATATAATATAATGCGAAATTGTTTGAATTGAAAACTAAAGTATTGAAAACTAAAGTATTTAAAACTATCGTGTCTCTAATAGGCTATGATATATTATAATGATTGTGATTTTGCAGCGGTATGGCGAAGACAAAGGCCAGTCGTGGCGCAGAGCCACAAGCGTGTGGCTGTAAACACGACAGATTGTGGGTTCGATTCCCCACAATTCGAGGAAATAAAATATTTAATATTTTCATTCATTTACTCTGTTGTAGAGGCAAAGCGAGGCATTGAGGTGGAAAGTGGAAAGCAGATTTACTAAGCTTCATGCATGTGCTATATGACGTTAAGACAAAGCGCGGCATCGCAACTCTACATTGGGGACCATAAGTTGACAACAGAGTATCTCCTAAGTACTGGAGTATCTCGGACTAACACTAGGTTCATTCTGCGTATCTTAAAATATAAATAAAATATTTTTTTACTTTAATTTCTATTCTGTTCTATTATTGAGCATACTAAGAAATTATTACTTCCACGAGTCTTACTTTTCTTTTCGAGTTTCTAGATAATCACTTTCCTTATAAAATCAAAACTGCGCAAAAGTCTTCTTACTTTATTCCTAGAAAACTGATCAGTTTGAGCACTACGTCTTGTATAGCTAGTAGTAGCCCGACGATCAATAGTACGATCGTCAAGTCCTTAATTGACAAGAAAAGTAAAACCAACGCACTACTAAGGCTTTCAATTTTGGTAGACGAGTAATTATTGTGGTGTCCCCACAGTGAATCTTTTGTTATTTCACTCTAAATGTTAACGTATTGATAGGTAATTATGTAATTATAATAATAATATTTTTATAATGGCTGTATTCTGTATTATATTTCTAAATAATGATAATAAATTTAAATTTCTCATACTGATAATAATAATAATAATAATAACACATTTGTAAACTAGATATTGTATAAAGTACAACGCTTGATTTACATATAATACTTAAAAAATAGGCTGAAAAAAAAGCTTAGTAATATAATAATAAAGAAATAAATTATATTTCTAGAAGAACTTTAACGTTGTTTATAATATTGAAATAATATCCGTAAGCATATAATTCTCCGCATATGAGGCGAAAATGAAACGCCATTCTTTCATTGACTTGACTAGTGCGAGCTTCTTAGATCGTTATGATTTTTATGTGACCTTTTCCCTGAGTAGCATGTTTTTAAAAGTCAAAAATTAAATAGGAATATTAACATATACCTATTCTTTTTTTTTGTTTGGAATAAATGAAAATCTTCATACGGTATCCCGTATACAACAGATTTTTTCATTCCCTTAAGTGGGGATCGAACTGACAACCTTCGCCTTATAGTCACACCTGCGCCATAACAGTATCTCATTGTTTTAAATAAATATAGGTATAATAGCTAAAAGATATTAAAAATACAGAAACCAATATCTTCTAAGTTATTTAGATCAAAAAGCTAACTTGTAGTAGGATGATTAGCAAAAATTCACTTCACTCGATTAACTTTAACTTTATAAAGCGTCTCTGGGAATCGGTATCTGTGAATAAAGGTCATCTTATAAATAGATTCAATATGCAGTGCATAAACGAAAATTTTTAAATACAGCAATCTGAAAGTTCAACCAGAATATTCCCAGCGCTCCGTAAGTTTTTTCTATCGAAAACATTTTTGACGTAGTTTCACCGAGCTCTTAATAGGTAAAGTTTTTAAAACAGAAAATAGCGAAAACCGTTTTATCACAGTATTTTATTTATCTAAACTTATTCTGTGGTCTAAAACTAACAATAAATATGAAATAGACGTATTCCACAATATTCTTATGGGAATCCTTCGTGTGAATTAATGGAAAAGAATAAAGTTTCAAATGAATTAAATGATTCAAAAGCCAAACTAGAAAGAGGCGTTTTGGTTATTTTGTTTGAAAGCGTGAATGTTCGCACTAAGTAGCCATAAAACAGTCGTCGTTAGAAGCAAATTGCAGATTAGAATGTCCGAAATACAGCCATATAGCTTTAAACCTTTTATCGTGAGCCGGCAGAGTGGGTGCGACATAAATACGACATTAGACCACATCGGTACAAACACGGTTTCATGCCCAAACAAAATTTACTAGTAATTTACTGTTTCAAAATCTGAGTTAAATAAAAGCCTACGCTAATACTACGCTTTATGATTTTTCCCATATAATATATTATGTAATACTTAGAGGGCCTAGTGCTACGATACTCGAGACCCCAAATTTCGATTTATTTTGTTGTCAATCTTTTTACTATTTTTATGTTTGTATGTATATAGATAAAATGAGTATTGGAAAAATTTATTTCAATATATTAAAAAAAAATTAAAAAACCCCTCGACACAAAAAATATGTATACTTATATTGCATGGGCATTACAATGACCCACGGCTTATAATTCGGTGGGGATTAGAGTATCTTTTACATTCCAGGTGTAGTATCCAATCCAATTCCATTTTGTTTATGAGTTTATTTTAAATTCTTAATTATATAAGGCTTTTATAGAGTAGTTAAAACTGTGGTTTCATTTAAAGTATAGTAGTATAATGTGTTGCTTATACCCTCAAATAGACACATTAATGAAAAAGATATCTTATTGTTACATTAATTATCAATAAAAAAAAATTAGATAAAGGTAATATAAAAATATTTTTTCCAATATTAATTTATTATTCAGTAGATGTCTTATAAATAATTCTATAAGCGCCTTTCTTTTGGGAATATCTATTTGCTATCATACTAATATAAAACTGAAACCAATAAAAACGCTTTGCGTAATTAAAGTTTATTGGTTTTCTTTTTATTTCATTTACTTGATTATTGACATATTTTTATTTACTTAGAATGGTTAATATTTGATACAATTACAAATTTATTCATCTAGTATATTGTCTAGTGAAGGCCAATTTGCAGATGAAACTCAGCTATATCGTTACTCAATATTTTCTAGTAAAAAGCTTACCAATACTTATTAATATGTATCAAGTACGTCAATTTGAATTGCCACTCAATACGCAATGCCTCCAGAATTCGGCAGAAAGTGGAGAACGGAGTGTCTTAACACCGAGGTTCCCTCTGCATACCCTGCTGTGTGCGGGATACAGCGTGAAGCTGAAAAAAAAAGTACGTCAATATAATTCTCTAATTTCTCTAAAAATGCACCAAAGATGGAAAATTTAATTCACATTGGGTCCTTTAGTGGATTGAGTTACATTTAGGCAGACCGGCGCTGCCCGAAGCTCGTTATCGAATGAAACACAATCGCCGGAGGCTCTATTCCATATTGAATAGCTTTATCAAGGGTAGATAGAAGTGAAATTAAAGATTGTAACAAGAATCCTTTCGAAAGTTGGATGAGGACATTAATAGAGTTATTGCTTGAGGCAGTGTCCACGTAATAATAAAGGAAAATAAAAAGATAAGAATTGGTGAATTTTATTTTAGTAGTAGTTTTATAATTATAATCTTTAAAGAAAAAACACACTCACACATACACCGTTATCTGACCTTAAGATATAGCATAGTCGTCAGGTTATCAAACAAATAATAAATACATATACGTTTAAACGTATATATTTACAAAAACTATTGTTCCTCGATGAAAATTGAACCTTCGATCTCTGACTTATCACCAACGCAGTGACTAAACACTACAATAATGGAAATCAATTTGCTTCTAAGTTTTAATACCTATGATTCTAACTAAATCCAGCTGGAAACAACAGCTAATTTATCGTAATAGCTGGCTTGAATATGCAGCCAATAGATCCGATACAATATTAGTGCGACTAGTGATTATAGACATCGTCATTTACCATAATGTCCATAAATTTTATAACGAATATAACGAAATAAAATATGGGTGAAATCGCCAAACGTGAGTGACGTCAATATCCAAGTGTCCAATAATACAAATTAATTACCTAAGTATCTATTATATATCTCCATTATAACATAGTACATTAATATACATACATTATAGTTAAGATAATTGATTTTCGTCTAAGTGACCTTAGTCCAGACTCAATCAAAATACGTGAGGATTATTATTATATTATGAGAACTGAGTACATTTAAATATATAAAAATGGGAATATAAATTAAATTAAAATCATTTTTTTATCATACTTATGATAGCAACATTTCACTCACACGCACTCTTCCTTACAACAATTGACAACTATAATGATTTCTAATATGTTTTTTTATATAAATATTTTTGATTGTTTTGACTTAAAAAATACGACCAATGTCTGTACTTGATATTTATAATAATATATAATACATTATCACATATTAGAGCATTGATACATAAAGTTAATTATTATCCTGTTAACGAAATCGTGTAAAAGAGGGTAGATTTATAGGTGAAAAAACCTATAAAATTGATGAATTTCATTAAAAAGTCCCTCGACGCAACTGTAGTAAATTGAAAAGGACTATTAACTATTGTACTTAAAAAATAACACATCTGTATAATGAATCAGAAATGTGTTCATCAGTTTTGGAATATCTCGCAACACAAATTATCGGGGCTGCGGTCGTGTTCAGTCGGATGCTGATTGTTCCAAAATGAAATTGCAATAGCTGTATATTAATCCAGATAATTCCTAAAAGTTATTTTATCTAACTGTGAATATGGAGCTTATGAGATTACCAGCTAGCCTGAATTAACGCGGCAGATAGTCTATGCTAAAAGCTAGTAGGTAGGTTTATACTGATATAGTAGTTTTTCGTTCAACTTATCGTTAAAGCAGATTAGACATAGCTCAAGAAGTAACAAAATACATTGTTTATTTCGGTAATGCGCTTGGAACTCTAAGTCGGTCACAAAACTAATATATATATATATGTATGCGTGAATAAGTTCTATTAATAATAACCTTTGTAATTAATTAATAAATCAGAAATATTCAAATATTACTCCATATTAAAATTATTACCTAAAATATGTCTCCCTTTAATATTAGATTATTAATAATTTCATTATTCAATGGTTACTTTTAATCAAGATTCAATTTCATTTTGATAGTCTTACGGGGGAATATTTATTCAAATGAGAGCTTTTAAGCTCAAAGAGATAAACGAAGATGAAGATATCAACCCTAAGGAATGATTCAAACCGTGTAATAAAGAATTATTAAAAATCTACAATAATATATATACTTAAATTATAAAGCAACCCATTTATTAAGAATATTCAAGGCGTTTTATATTTTACAAGTATAGTATTCATCATACGAGTATTTATAGCAAAGTGTATATTTTACAAGCGTTGCCGATTTATTTCTTATAACAATGGTGACGGGTTTAATTTCATATAAAGCATTTATAACTTGAATTAGCTTCATGCCTCATGTCTAATTATAAGGTGAATAATATCTAATAACAAGGATTTAAGCGACATTTCGCATAGAACCTTATTGTAAGATATTATTAAGCAAAGAGAACGTAGTATCAAAACACTCCGTTCCTGCTGTCTGTCCAAAGTCATGACAATGTTTTTTCTTTGAAAATATTACATTCAACAAGACAAAAAGTCAGGCGTTCAGTTCTGCAATGCAACACGCAATCCCTCAAAAAATTTGACGGAGAATGGAATATCTTAACACTAAGTCCTTTTTGCCTATCCTACTGTGTACCTGATACAGCCTGAAGCTAATTTATTAATTTATTTATTTATAACGTAAGAGCACGTAATCAAAGCCGAACAAAAAAGCAATCGACATAAATCCATACCAATGATTGGAATATCATCAATGATATGATAAAACCACTCGACCGAGCTGCATGCTAATTAAAATAAGAGATAAGTAAGCATAGGCTTATTAAAATTGAAGTGATACCAACTGAGAAACGAATAGGAGCAGCGTGGCCGACAACCGCTGGTGGTAGCTATGAATAATATGTGAAATCTATTATTATTACCAGTAGAAAAATCAACGAAATAGCATCTCATTGAGAGGAAAGAATTATTTTCATGTCTTCACTCTAGTAACAAGACAAAGTGCGGCATTGAAATCCGTCACTCAACACGTAATGTCTAGAAAATTGATCGGAATTTGAGGAACGGAGTGTCATTTTACTGGATTCCCTCTGCCTATTATATGCTGTGAACAACGTGAAGCTAGAAAAAGTGTAAATAATAAAAATAATAAAATGTTTTATGTATGCAAAATATAAATGCCATGAAAATCAATATTTTAATACAAATGGACAACTTTAGATTAACCCACTAATAAAATTAGATAAAAGGGATGGTGATTTATATGTATTGATCCAAGCCTATTTTCGAGGTAAACTAAATTCGATTAAATAAATTTCTGGTTTGGAATAATAAATGTTAAATACAATTTGTTTCAAAAGTTATTTAACCACTTATCTTTGTTTCAAAAGATAAAGTCGATAGCTATCCTTAACCGCCCTACCGTCCAATTAGGTCGAGGATTTACTTCAGTCATCTAGTAATTAATATTATAGCTGAAGCAAATATTTAGATTTCACTTCCAGGAATTAAAGAGGTAAAACGATTAGAATATGTAATGCGTTTAGCACTTGTTTTCTTATATTTCTTTTGATTTAATTTATTAAGTTTACCCACAAATGTTGTTGCAAAAGCCTTAGGCACTCTCTGCTGATTCGAATGTTGTCCAATTTTTGAAAAGATTTTCCCAAATTTTTCTTTTTTTTTTTTGGTTTCATGTTGTGTATAAAAATGAATTAATCATTGAAAGAATTAGTTAGAAGACGATTAAAGCAAGAAGACGTTTAAACAAGTTGTGTATTTTTCAAATTAGATAAGCATCTTTTCCACGGCTAGCTAAAACTAGGAAATATGCGTAATATCTTCTTAATTTTCCAAGTCAATATAAGATTAGAACCAGTAAGTGTACAAGTTGTTGCATCGAACTTCGCCGGGAGACCTGAAAACTTGTAGAAGCGGTAAAAACTCGTTACGCCAAATCGCCCACTAAAACTCGCGAAGCGAAAATTCTATCCAAGTTCAATTTACTTTTATTGTCCTCACTCTTCCTATCCTTAGAAGGGAAACTTTTTTTCTTACGTTTTACAGACACTCTAAACACATTATTTATACTAATTCTTAGAACGCAACGTTGGGATTTTCCGTTTGAATTTGCCTTCTTTTAATGTATCAAAAGGAAACGGTAGGAATCCGTTGTGATTGAATTTTAATCTTTGGATTTTATTTTAATTTCTTTTGCTCATAATTCTATATATATATATATACGTACCTTTGGCTAACAACAAACAATATTTATAATTCATAATTATATTTATATTACTTAGAACAGCAAAATTATGCTTTAAAATGTTAAAGGGACTAGAACTTGAATTTATTTCAAGTTAATCTAATAAAATTTATGAACTCATAATCTAATCATATTTCTGAAGGAAGTTTATAAAATATGGACTTAGAACATTTTATGTACTCGTGAGTCGCAAGCAATACGTGCAGTACCTATATGAACATTAATAAAACTTATGCACATAAAACGTCATTAATTAAAAAAATGACTTTTCCAGGTCATGTTTTACCATTATTAATCATCTTGTGATCGACAGCCATTGATTACAGATTAAACATGCATTTGATAATAGACTAATAGTTCATTTGCGTGCTAACTCGATATTCGTTTTATTTTTTAATAACGTTCTTTATGTCCAGTGTTATAGAACAAATTACTTTTATCTTTATTGACTTTGGTTGGTCCGCTTTAGTGTTAATATATTTTCATATGACACAGTATAAGCTCATTTATTATTTTAACATTACGGTAATTAAGGAAATTAAATCTGTTAAATATTAATATGTTTAACTTATTTATTTAAAAGGTCATCGTCGCCGCAGGGGCAGGGGTAGTGGGTTCGATACCCAGTCAGGGGTATGAACAATTTAATATTTTCATTTCTTCGCCTTGGTAACAAGATTTATCTTGTTCGCCTTAGCACGGCTTTGAATTCCGTTACTCAAGACACATTGCCTCGAGAAGACAGCGAACTTTGGGCAATGGAAATAGCTTAATAGAAACGAAGTGTCATAACACTTGGTTCCCTCTACATACCCTACTACATGCGAATGCGAAAAAAATGTATTTAAAATTAATAACAAATGCCTAACAAAGCCGTTATATAAATTTAACTTTTTAGCTTTAATGTCACAAGCAAGGTTGAGACCTTGATTTAAGTAAGCGCTGCATTTGACGTAGATCAGCAGCTGAAAAGATGCTGTCGATCTCAAAATTACTAACACGCCACTTCTTTATGCACACACCACTCGGAGACTCTTAGTTTTACATAATGTTAACTATATTCAAAGAGCACGTGACTATAAGTTCACAGTCAAAGAGAAGCTTTCGACCTATACTTTACCAGTCTACCTGTCTTAGAAGAACAAAAGTAAATTATAAAACTGTTTAGTGAATCTCCCCTCATCCCATTAAAGTTACTCATCCGTAAAAATCAAAAATTAAACACAATGTCCCTTTAATAAAATGAGAAAACTCATTTTCTGAAAACATGCTTAGGAGCCGCTTCGTAAAGAAACAATATCAAAGTTTATTATTCATCACTTTTATATCGCGCTGAAATCTGAGAAGCGATTTTCATAAAGCACAATATAACTTGCGGTTTTCCTTATAAATGAGCTTTAATAAAAACAAATAAAATAAATGTCAAGACCCGGGCAAATGGAAGCAAAGCAATTGTATCTATCGTCATACTTTTAATTTCGTCTGTGGTAAAACAGCTTAATTCTTCTAAACAATGCCGAATGAAAGGCTTTCAGAATTTTGATTGTTTGAATAAAAATGTTGATCGTTTAAGGCCCATTACACGATGATTTAATAGTATTTAGAAAGTATTCTTATACTGCCCTTTCCAGTTATTCATTCTGGAAATTAATTAATATAAAAATAAATAACATATTTGAATTAACGATGGCTTTTTAATATCAACTTTCGAATAGATAGGAAAAGTCAAAACACTCTAGTATCCGTTTTAAATTAGAATTCAACGCCACGCTTTATCTTGCTAGAGGGGAAAGTGAAAATAGTTAATTCCCCCGAGTGGCGATCGAATCCACTAATATCGCATTTACATTCACACGCTTTTGCCCCTGCGCCGCGTGTGCCGGGCAACCTTAGTTGATATTTTGCATAAAATTTTACATCAATTAAAATACGTCCTGTTAGAGGACGTTTAAACTCAAAATTTTAACAAAAATAAATAGCATTGATTTTAGCTTTTCTTAACTTTGATAAAAATTTCGTTATAATAACCAACAATTTATAGTAACAATCAAGAGATACGAGCGTTAATACATCGTTTTTGCTACATTTTTTATTAAATTTGCCGTAAACGAAACCTACAGGGACCTCCCCGTGGACCTATAACTGTAGACCAGTCGCATTTGACAGTCATTCTTTCTGGTCTCAATAAGCGTTGCTCAAAAACAAACGTTGCATTTTCTTTCATGAAATCAACAATTTAGTATAGCGTTCGATCAAAACTTTTAAAAATAAGGGACTACTTAAAATAAACTTCATGTCAATCTTTTTTATATCTATTATATATATTAAAATTAAAGTTTTATTAGGTTAATTTAGGTTAATTTAGGTTAGTTAGTTTAGGTTAACGTATACCTAAAAAAATAAAGATAGTTCAAAGAACAATATTATCTGTTTATATTTTAGATAGAGCTCTAAAATCTAGTAAAATATCAGTTATATTTATTTAACCAACTGAAATTCAAATTTCAAAGCTATATTTTTGTAACGTGACGGCAGTAGTGAAAATAGACGACTGCATATTCCGACCCGTTTAGCCGTTTCAACGCTGCTGGTGGACGTGAGGGGAGTACTGATGTGCGATTAGCGACGTGCAGTCACCGCTATATGTACTGATAACGTCATATTTATTTACACCACATCGAAATTTAATTATAATACGTCTCATATTTATAGGGGCGGCCAGTCGTGGCGCAGGGGTAACACGACTGGTTGTGAGTTCGATCCCCACTCGAGGAAATTAAATATTTATTTAAATTTATATTTTTATTTTTTGGCTCTTGTGTCGAGGCAAAGCACGGCGTTCAGTTCCGCCACTCGGTTATCGGCGGTTTCCATAAAAGGAGTACGGGAAACGAAGTGTCTTAACGTAACTTTTGTTGTAATTTTATATTTTTCTATTTGTTGAAATAGTTTATAATTTAATAAGTTATTGTTAAATAATAATTAATAAATAATTGTTTAGACAGCAGAGCGAAGATATGGAAATATAAACGTAAAGAATATTTCACATCCTCGATTGGGGATCAAACCCACTTCGCGTTACATTCAGAGCCTTGTGCCGTACCTTTAATGTTTTTAATATTATAAATTAATTAATTTATTGCATATATTTTAAATATGTTTATATCAATTGAACCTTTTGTCTATAATACTCCTATGTATAAATGTTCTTCAACTTCAAAAGCCTTTATTACGTAGCAGCGTGGTCGTGAGATATAATTTCATACTTTTCCAATAATCTGTTGTGACTTGAGCATATATGCAGCAGTTTTGTTTTTTGTGAGTTTATTACGAGACCTACGTCATGTAACCATTTACAGAGCAAGTTAAAGTCACATTATATAAGTTATAGTAGATTCTAGTTGATTAAAGAGTCCGTCGTGGCGCAGTGGTACAACGGTGCGACTGTACCACGACGGTTGGAGGTTCGATCCCCGCTTGAGGAAGTGCAATATTTATTTATGTTTATATTTCTATTTCTGCGAGATCTTCTGCGTGTGCGGGATACAGCGTGAAGCTGATTTGATTTGATTTAATTTTGATTACAGATTAATTGCTCACGATTAATTACATTATAGTAAAAATGGGAGAGACGCCCTATAAATTTTAAAGTAAGAAATAATAAGTTACGTTAAGATTTCTAACACTATATTAATTTCCCTTTATCAGTGTGCCATACAAAATAAACATAACTACAGTGTTATATTTTTTTTTTAGTTAAGATCAACTTATTAAGCTATTCAATAAGAAGATTATGAGGCGTATATGTTACATGAGTTCACAAGAATACATCGCCCTATTTTCCGGAAATTTGCTATCGTTTAAACGTTACACGTTTACACAATCTATCATTATTAACGGAATCGGATTCGCACAATGGATACGCGCCGATGATTTATAGATCGCTTTTGACGGCCGTGACAATGTGTTATCAATTGTTCTATCTACTAATAACAATTACTATCCTGTCACTGCACTACAGTAAAAGAAATTGTGTTTTTTTTTTAAATAATTTTTTTATTTTACACATTTTTATTCAATTTATATAATGATAATTTAGATAGAGGCCGTCATGGTGTAGTGATACAGCGTAATAAATATTGAATAGAAAATTCAAAACTAGGCCTTTCATTTTAATCATCCTCTTGGTGTCCTAAACGCGAGAAATAGAATTGTTTATTTTAAATTTTAAATACTTTTCTCATAAAGAATATCAATAATACTTATTATAATATAATATAAAGAGATGCTTTGGAAAATATTTCAAGAATTTAAATTTTAATAGAGGCACAACCTATCTTTTACCGCTGGGCCTGAATAATTCCATTTGGCTACTTGAACTGTACTTCTACTTGGTAATAAATTTAAATAAGTACTTATTCCATTATAATGTTTGTATATTATTCCATCCATTTCATCCTTTTCAATATACCAACTAAACCGGTCAAAATTAATATATTATATTAAAATACGTAACTCTCGCGACATTTTTTGTAGATCATTTAATTTCCTACAAAAATATATACTGGTTTTTTACCGATACCGATACTATTAGTTTCATCGCAACCAAAATTTACAAAAAAATAAATAAGATTCTCCTTGTTATTTATATTGGAAATCGAAAATCAGAACGAGACACCTCTTACTAATGAAATTAAGAGCTATCCTTTTAACAGGTGTACTTTTCGGTGTCCAGAAAAATATTTTCTCTAGAATTAAAAAAAAGAAATTTTTTTTTTGCCTACCTAACACATATATACATATCTAGTATATATTTAAGGCTGACTAATTAAAAAGAAATTGTACATAAAATAACATACAGCACACTTGTCACCATTAATACAACATCAGTGTCAGCGTGGTTTGTAATTGCAGCGCGCCTATACATGTTTGTTACTATCGCATTCTCGCAGTCATTAGTGTGGGCACAAATCATTAATGGACACAGAATATTATAGGCCCATTAACGATTTGTCACTCGATAATGAAGCAGATAAATTATATTTATACAATTATACGTATCATTATACGGTTTGTTGTAGTTACGTATAAATAAAATATTTATATGGTGCCGTTGTAGCGTAGCCCCTACGCTATAATAAGGGTGTATATACAGTGTGACCCCGCTGTATACAGTGTGAAGTTGATTTTTAAAATAATCATATGATATAATTAGACAGGAAAATTGGTAAATTATAAATATATTAATCAATGAAACAAAATCTTATTCATATATTTAAGATACTCACCTTTGTGAGATTGAAAACTCAATAGAACTGAACGTTTTTTTACAGTTTATCCTTTAGAAACAGTTTATTATTTCCATTGATTTATAGTTAATAATTAGGATTCTCGACTGATA
Source organism: Heliconius aoede (assembly GCA_037355905.1). Lineage (NCBI taxonomy): Eukaryota > Metazoa > Arthropoda > Insecta > Lepidoptera > Nymphalidae > Heliconius > Heliconius aoede. Next base: position 226,451 of record JBAIZZ010000219.1, on the reverse strand, counting down.
TAAGCCGCGTAAAATAATGAAAGCTAACAATAGCCATAATTTCGATTTGTTTCTGAAATATTGTATAAAGTTTGATCATCCATCCACACAATATATAATATCTATATATTTATATGAGCATAAAGAAGAAAACGCCAAACTCTAATAACTGAACTTAATTATACAAAACAAGAAATAATATTTACAACGAAAACTCTTATAATATACTTCTGCAATTTCCATTATATTTAAAATCAAAATATTTCAATTATCTTTCCTGCCTCGTAAATAATGAATTCATAAGCTACATTAAGGAATGAGCTTATACAGTAAATATACGTTTATTGCCAGTTGTTATTATTTATAGCAAACATAATAAAGCTCGCAGGAATAATATTTCCTTGTGCCAAAATTATAATGAACTCAACTGAAAAATTTATATTAATTCATCCAGTACTCCATTTTTAATTCCGATAAAAGATCTTACTAATATTACTTTCAGATTTAATTAATAGAATCGTCGTGATTATTTAATAAAGGACTATACTTTTAGGTTAGCGATGTTATAAATGCACGTAAGCCACATAAAATAAGTTGACCAAATCTATTATTATGATTACAAGAAAAAAACTCAATTTACTTTTCCTTTAATAAATAAAACCAGACAAGTACGAGTCGTGCTCTGCCACCTAGGGTGCCTTACAAAAAACTTAGGTCTCAAGCTTTTTCTGAAATTCAGGCAGAGCCTTTTCATCTGATACCTCACTGTTCCTCCATATTGAGGATAGGTATAGGAATCCGTATCCTCAATATGGATACGGATTCCTATCCGTATCTATGCTTTGTAAGCGTAGTTACTGTATATTCCGTTTGAGGTACGGAACCTTAAAAAAAGGTTTTAGTAACGTATGCTCGTATTTCATGAACGTGTTAGGCTTCACAATAAATTTGTATGAAAGTTTATATATTTTCTACAACAATATACTCTTATGTTTAATTGTGTTTAAAGACCAGCTAAACTATAAGAAATAATAACACCTCAAATAATAATATCTGTCTGTGATTTGAAAATAACCGTGTTCTTTTAAGATGCGTAGAGTTTTTTTACACAAACAAATAATTTTAAATTTTGGTCGATCTTTCTGTATTTCTCCGTAACATCTGAACTGATTAGTATGGGACTTTTATGAAAGGATGGAGAGGGTTGTGAAGGTTGTGAAGGATAAAAAAGGTCATAGATATAAAACAATAGGCAGCAAACGGTCAAATAGAATATTATTCATATGGAAACTTAGCGTGTTTATCGGAAACTTATTCGATTTGACGTTCTCCACTCAACGCCGATATTAAGTTTTTAATAAATTATAAAAGGCTTGGAGCTCGGGATGTCTACATAAAGACTGCTCTTGATGAATAATCCTTTATTACTGTACTTAAGCAATAAAGGTACATTATTTATTAACCTAAACACAAATACACGAGTACACATAAACTACACGCCCATTCAAAAAAAAAGGGAAAAACTATATATTATTCTAAAATACATTTTTAACGATGTACACATACATATATATTTTATTTTATAAAAGTTACATAAGTAATTTTTTAAGCCATATTTTAAATAAGGTCACAAAGAAATTTTAAAATTGTTACCAGTTATTAACATTGTACTTATATTCATTTGATTATATTCAAAACTTTTACATATAAAATATAAAATATTCCTTTAACATAAAATAAGCTTATAACAAAATTAATATAGCCGATTATAAAAACGCGCAAAAAAAATGTAGATATTTTTATTGCTGTTATAATTTGTAACTAAAAATCTAACTTAAATTAATTTCGATTAGTCAATTAAAGTAACTATAGAAACACTTTTCCCTTTTATTAATTTATTTGGGGTTCGTCAACTCTCCTACACCTTTTAAAGGTTCATTTTTAGTTTATACTTAATTCCTTGCGCTATTACTCTTACGCAGGCGCCTCGCGTTCAGCATGAGCGTGAAAATAAACAAGCACAATTCATTGTTTTTTTTTCAATATTTTTTTATTCATTAAACCTCTTGAGCTCTCACACATGCCGACGACTTGTGATATGATCGAAAAAACATGTAGACAGAGCACTCTGATAATGAAAGTTCTTATTCTCTTTTCTAATCTCTCCAATAATAAGTTATTATTTTAATCATAATAAGTACAAAATCACATTATAAACAATGGAAACTTTACTAATAATTGCAACAGGATCTCGAGTATCATATAACTGTACGAATACCTTACCAAATATGTGTGTACGTGAATGATTCGTGACATGAAATATGAAACTTAGTTTATATAAAATTAAAAAGTTAGTTTTTAAATTAAAAGAATTTACTTAGAATTTTGACAAAGTACATTAAGTATATAACCAAAAATGTAAACAACAATTTTATATTAGCTTATTCGTTATAAAAATTTACATTTAATAATATGAAATTCAAATTCGTTTATGGTAACTAATCTTCACGTCAATTTTGAACAATTCATCTTGAGTGCGGGGGCGGCAACAGTTCACAGTGGTGGCCGGATTTTAAAAGTCATTTTTCACTCGCCATGACGTAATCGCTTATGAACTCTTAGCTTTTTATTTGAAAAGTGGAGGAATTTTCATATTCAACGTTTTATGAGCTCCTCCGGTGAGGAAACCACGCGAAATGGCCGGACGCACGCCACCTACTCCCGAAAACCTCGCTGCTCTAACATTTCAAACCGAATCTTTTATTTCGTACCTAAAATGAAGAATTAAGGCTGTATAAAACTTTGTATATATAAACTTAGAGATCTCTGTATGTTTTCAAAGCTCTTTTATGCTTTTACATTTGTAATAAAAAAAAAAAACAACTTTTACGGCTTTCTAGCTTACAGTCGTCTTGTATTTTTTTTACGGCAATTGACACAATACGTTTACATTTACATGTATTACTATGATTTAAAATAAAATATGAAAATAAATAAATATTACTTATTTGTTCTCGTCATTGATCAAACTAAACTCACAGTATTTGCGTTGCATGTAGACAATAGTATGTATGTATGTTTTTTAAATAATAAATTTGCTCAGGTACGAGTTGCAGGAAATAAATAATTACCTGTCATTTTATAACATGTTTTCATATAAACATATTTATTCAAGAACCGAAACTAATGACTTATGAATGCAAATACAAATTTATTATTTAAATATTAAATTATAGTACATAGTGTATTATGAATACTCAATTATGAATACGTATAAGCTAATTATAAATAAATGTAATACGTTTTTTTAATATGTATCAAGATGAAAAAGCTAAATTCCTAGAAAATATATCCCCTACTCGATATTATTTAAAACTGCTATTATGTACTTGAAAAGCTGCTTGCAAGAGCTTAATTAAAAAGATAATATTATTTAATATACTCTGAAGCATTCTAGAATTCTATGAAAGAATTATGATTATTCTCAGTACGTTCACAAACGTACTGTATTATACAATGTTTAAAAAAATGTAGGGAAATCCAATAATGAAATACTAAAAAGGTAAAGTAATAACATAGAAAATGATATATATTCATAATCCATTCTGTTCCGTAAAGCGAATACTGAAGAGTCGTAAAATGCAGATATTATCTATTGTGTCCCGAACGAGTATCACAATATCCTATACAAGTAATTTTCAGCAAAGAGCAGAAGCAAGACAGACAGTACACACTGTTTAGTGAAAAACAATACTATTCTTTTTAAATATCAACTCTCTCCATGTAGGACTTATATCATACATATATTTCTCCAATTAAAGTTTAACCTTTTAATTAATTACTGTAGCATATTGCAAATTAAGGCCATGATAGGAGCTAACTAGTATCTGGCGAACCCAGCTTTTGTAATTATTTTATTCACTCTTGTTACACACAATTTAATCCTTTTTATAATTATAACAACTTTTCTACTAATTCTAATAATAACGTACGAGTGGTGTGTCATTTACGCTTCTACTTGAAATCCACCGGACCAAGACACAGCACACTACCCACAAACGTATACAAACGTTAATGGGAAATACAATCAAATAACAGACGTCACTTGACTTACATCACTTCTACATTCGCGTACTCTTTGCTCCATAGACAACAAACACATGGGAGTGACGGTCGCGCTGACTAGCAGTTAGTCACAGTGACCTGTCACTGCACACGCGTCTCTGTCATTAAGATTCATTACCTCTGTGCCGAACAAATGAAAAGGAGAACTGCAAACTGTTTGTAACAGAGAAAGCACATTTATTGTATTTGCGGGTAGTCTTCATGCATCGCCACCGACGCTAATGATACGCTATATCCCACTCACAGCAGGGTAGGCAGAGGTATTGCGTGCCAAGTGGCGAACAAATGAAAATATATTTTGTTTCCTCAAGTGGGGATCGAACCCACAACCACTCGCATTTACAGTACGCCACTACACCACACCACAGCCAAACCGCAGATCCAAATGTGATAAAATATCATATAGAGATACGTACATCTCAAATTGGACGGAACGTTATAACAATTTTCATTTCAAAAATTATAATATAACTCTTATTCCGAATATAATTTTACTTTTATATTTTATTTATTTAAATTTTTAATACTTAAGAGATTCTTTTTGTTAATATCGCAACATTTTTAATAGAAAAGTGAGACACGTCACTACGTTCTTAATTTTTCAAATTAGTTCTCAATATTACACTTTTTATATTACCACCACGACCGCAAATTTAAATACAGATTAACACTGCACTCTATTATTTAAATACATATTTAAATTTCCACATCTATATTGTACATACATATATTGTTCTATTTCGTTCAAAAAATATATAATAGACAGGTATACAAAAAGCTCATCGTGGTCCATTTGTATATTTCTGTCGTGAACGGGATTGCCTAATGACTGCGCCATATCCACACGTCCGTTAGACTATGTTAGGACATGTATAGAGATTGTGAAATTTAATACTTTAAGAATTATTGAAATGATAGAAATAAAGAAACTGTATATATAGAATATAATAGAATACTCCCTAACATTCGATCGCTTCGCTCGCTGTGATGCTGATAAATATAAAAGTAATAAAAACTAATCACATTTTTTTAAGAACAAAATGAACGTTTATCTTTTAAAACTTCTATTTTGATATGCCCGTTTATACATACGTAGGGACCATCTAAATACTATATATAGAAGCAAATATATTATAAAAGTTACTCTAGTACAGACATTCGGTATAGAAGATGTGACATTAACCGCTTATATTAATATCAATAGCAGCGAAAGACCGACAGATCTATTAAGTTGGGTATCCACAAACATCAAAATTATGCGAAGTCAAACAGAAATTTCATAATCTCTTGCGAACAATAAGATTGAAGCCGTCAGGGGTCAATCCGCCCAAAGCTTGATCATAATGTCTTATCTACTTTAGTGACTGAAAGGATTAATGGAATATATATATATATATATTTAGTAGCAAGTTTTATATAAATTCTAATAATTGTAACATATTATAAATAAATCATTTAATAAATATTCTCAAGATTACGTTAAAGTATTGCATCACAGAGTGTAAAATAACAAAAAAATAGTAATTAAGAATGAGATACGTATTATGTCACCTTTCAATGTCACGAGAAACGGTAAAACCGGCGCCTTTTATGTACCAAAGAAGATTTATCGCAACCTCTTATCTACAAATAGACCGGTCAAATCTGTCCTCATTTCGACCTTTAACCTAAGTCATTGGTTTCGAAATACACTCGATGCATCTCCTATTGCTATCTGATACGTTTTTAGAAAATTTATGTAAGGTAAAATAAATTGACTGTACACATAAATATCTTAGAATCCCAAGTAAATTGTTATATAAAATTGTTGTTTGTTTACTTACGATCGTTACATTTCTATAAATATAAAGTATGCTAAGAAATTTTAAACATTGCAAATGTTTAAATAACTGTGTACACGTAAATATAAATGTAATAAGTAGATACTCATTTGTTATCTCAGTTGAGAAATGTATATACTCTTTAAATAACTTTTATATTATTAGGAAAGTTGTAGACTTGTAGGCGTAAATAAAAAATCAACTATTCAGATTTACATTACAATACATGTTTGAGGAAAATGATCTTTATTGACGTACATAATTTGCAAATAATTCAAAGAAGCAACTAAAGAAGTACATACTTAAACGATTAAGAGCTTGAAAATACTATTTTACGAATTACCTATTATGGGCGTGGGTTTTCACAGTGAAAGTATTACTAATAAGTCTATATACATCGTTTCTGTAGATAAAAATATATACATAGGTAGGTAGAAGATATAACATTTGTATAGAGTTTTTTCCCGCGCAGCAGGGATAAAGCGTGACGTAGGCAGAGGGAACCTAGTGTTCCGGCACTCCGTTCCACGTTTTCCGCCGAATTCTGGCGTTGTATGTTGAGTGGCGGAACTTAATGCAAACTTTGACTCGTCACCAGAGCGAATAAATTAAAATATTTATTAAATATTTTGACGAAATTCATTTCGTCAAATGGGCGTCGAACCCAGAACCTGTTGCATTTACAGTCACATTTTGTGCCTGCGCCACGGCTGGCCTCAATCAATAAATAACAATGAAACAAATTTATATCACAAGGAGGAAAAAGATCTTCATTATATTAATCTCACGTATAATCAGTAATTTGCACTATTCCTTATACTTAGAATTATTAATACATCTATGATATAACCATATATATTATATAGATTTTTTTTTTTGCATTCTTGTAGTACTTAACCATCACTATATACATTTTTCAAAGAACATAAATTTTAGTGGAGCGGTCGAACTTGTCGGTATTAACTTTATCGTTGTAGAAAATCAGGCTTTGAGTCGAGTTCCAAGCACTCAGTATATGAGGATCGCTGGAAACGTTGCGGACGAAATTCTCGAGCAGACAAAGCAAGCCTTCTTTTGAAATGAAATTGTAGAGTATTTCAAGTATCACTACAATATGTGACCGAAGCAAGTATTTAGATAAGTCGATTCTCTGTAATGAAATAACTGTTAAATAATTCCATGGAAGTTATTTAAAAATTATTATGTGACTGTTTATTATATATATATAAAGGCGAAGATTCACAAGCATGCGACTGTAAATGCGACGGTTGGATTCAATACTCACTTGGGTGAATGAAGTATTTAATATTTTCATTTCCTCGCTCTTGTAAAGTGATAAAGTGTAGCCTTGAATTCGGCCCCTCAACACGACAGAAAGTGGAGGATGAAGTAGGTTCCCGGGCTCTCTCTGCCTACCCTGCAAAGAAACCAAAACGTTACTCATAGAAGACCATTATTTTATAATAATATTTATGTTTCCACGGAATGCTTATAGAAAATTCACGCTGATTCGTACATTTTATAGTTCCATGTATAGGTACACAAAGATCTATTTAAAAATTCATGTTAAATCTATTTATGTCAATTAATAATGTTTAACGCCTTAATGAAAAACTGACAGCACGTATTAGAAAATACAGGGGTCTGGATTAATGTACTTCTTTTAAAAGAAAAGTGAATATGAACTATTTGGCAATAACATTTTTAGGTTTAAAGTACATTAAACGTACAAAATCTGATAATCTACCATAAATTCTTCAAGAAGAAAGTTTGGGTAATTCATAACGATCGATCTTTTCGTACGGGCATCTGCCAATTTTATTGACACAGTTAAACCTTAAATGTTTAGTCAGCAAGAATTTTTAAAACTATTTTCATTTACCCGCACTTAGTAAATCATTGTGGCTATATAAAAAAGAAGGAAAAAAATTTAAACCCACGCGGTTCAAATTCCGCTACTTTAAATTTTTTTGTACATTTTTTTTTATGTTCAACACAATTTATTACAGTAAATATATTATATAAAAATTGAATTAACGTATTCTGTGTTAAAATGCTTACAATTTCATTTACGTAGAATTATTGCATGATCGATCACAAAATAAACATATAAATCGTATGTCTAGTATTTTGAATAACAATTAAAGCACTACTGAACCATTCACATCATTAATCTGCAGATAGACATAATATGAGCGAACCGATTATCACTCCTCGTCTCATAAGCCACTCAATTGTCTCATTGTTTATCCATTAATTGTGACGTGATGAGACATGTTGCAGGCAGCTGGAGGCTGACTCGTGACAGGGTAATGAGGTCACGTGACTCGTCACTCCCAGCTGCCACACATTAAGAACTGGTAATTTCCTGGATGTGAAGAACGCGTTTCCAATTTCAAACCTCAGTAAGCAGTTTCGATTTCTTGTTTTTAGCCTGACTTTGAGGAAGGCAATTAAGCCAACCATCCATATAGCAATCTTACGTTACCACGTCGCGTAGGAATGCGTCTCCCGATATAATAAAATGAAATTTTATATTTTTGTTTGAATGTATATGTATCTTATTTCTTAATTTATCATTTATCCTTTTATTTGTTATTACACACTTTCATGCTATCATGACACATTTTCGTTTATATAAATAAGAATCCGCTTACCATTAAAATATTATAACTTGTCGGTTATACGTGATATTATTGGGAATACTTGTATTAGCTTTACGTGTTCATATTTATAACACATACATAGGTCCATTACCTACAAAAATGATATAATACGATTTATTCGCGCTTACCTGATTGGAAAGATTCTGTCTAACGTATCACGTTATTTGGAACTTTTCACAAAGAAAAGATTTATGCTATACGAGAGTAAAATATTTTACCGTATGAAATTTATATAATAGTAACAATATACTAATAAAAATCAACCTGCCGTGATGCGTACTTGTCCATATACAAATAACTACCGAAATGTAATATAATAAATAATATTTATAAATAAAAAATCGATACATAAAAATTATAAATGCAGCTCTATTAGTTATGTACATAATAATTTGCCGCGTGCGATAGAGCGTAGGAGAGCGAACAGTTCATTAGTCAAACTTGCCAGATACTCACAGTAACGAACACATCTTTCCACAAATTATGAGGCTCTCAGCTGAAAATGGTAATTCTGACCCATTTCGGTTGGAAGGCGAGTCGAAATCAGCTTGCGTATTCTATTGCAGAAGCGCACCTCGTATTAATTCATGCAGCCGTCATTTTCAAATGTCATTATCATTATATCGCCAGTATGAAAATATCCTGTAGTCCTCTCGATCTCAACTTTGAATTTAATTATTTTTAACATACACTTTTTGAAATGCTTTATATTTATTTTTAATGTTGAGATTTTGTGAAAGTAATGAATAACAGTAAGTAAAACTTCTTACATAGTGAAAACTTATTAGAGTGATTTTGTCATCACCACTTTTAATGAAACCATAGTTTTAACTACTCAATTAAAGTCTAATGCAATTAAAACGAACGAGATTTTGCTAAAGATGAAAAAAATAAAGATGTCAAGAACGACGCACGCAGACATAAATCAATCAAAGGGACACCGCCGCACGCGCATCATTCCGAAATTGTGTCGTAAGTATTGGCGGTAACTATCACTGCGTGTATAAACACCGTAAAATGAGAAAAAATTCTATAATCCTAGTCTAAACTGTTGAAGTATCTTGAATAATTTCTATAGATATTTTTTGAAATATGTTACCCTATATGCTGCTCCCGAAAAGAAACGCAAACACTTCCATCCTGTATATATACAATAATTAAATATTACCAACTAAATATGTAAAATCAAATAACTCAATAAAACATTTAAAAAAATTACGCGCCAATTAAAAAATATAAAAGAAAATAAAATATGCAAATTGAATCACTGAAAGTATGTAACAATTGCAATTGCTTATAACCGTTTAGAATGCATTATTCATGGAATAGAGAAAAGCGCTTTTCATACTAAAGAATATTAAAACTACATTTATAGGTAAACTATCTGTTTAATTTAGCAATTGACAGTTCTATTACACTAGATAATAGAAGAATATGTTTTTAAACATTGTAGCGCTTAAGTCTTTCTAATAGTTGTTGATATGGTTATATTTAAAAATATTTAATCTGTATCTATAAATATTATTTTATTATATACACTGTATTCCGCATAGCAAGGTAGGCAGAGTGAAGCTGAGCACCTAGTTCCTTTATGTGGTAAGATCCACCATTTGGAGAATGAGTTATTATCATTTACTCTTGTAAACCAAGCGTGGCTTTGAACTCCACCACTCACTAAGTGTTGTCGCGAAGATTGAACAGTTCATAAGGAGCTGAAGGCAAAATAATATATTATGTTGAATCATTAATCAAATAATTCAATGATTCTAATAAGCATATTGTCAGCTTGTAACTCACGTTTTTCATATTTCTCATACTGGCATATACCTACATTAAATATAACTTCAATATCAATCAAGTCAAGATGTTATCAATTATTTTCTTATGATACTTCATAAAATATAAACACATATTAATGTGCTTACATCTTACAAAGTACATAGCATATTTATTAATAGGAAATTTCTTCTGGAAAACAAAAAATCGATCCCTTTCTTTGAGATAAGGTTTTATTACTATTATCTAAGATAGGTCCATCTATACCGTTTTCCGGATTCCGAAGTAATCTTACAATCTCAAAAGAGACGTTTGAGTTTACAAGTAAACGCAGGTTTTGCTTAATATTATTAGGCAGTGAATAAAATATCTTTATTTGAAAATAGAATATCATCGTTAGAGAAAACTGTATTAAAAAGTAGCGAACACGTAAATCAATGGGATAATTATTATAATTATAACACGGTAATGAGGAGGAGGATGATAATATAATTTATATATATATTATAATTATTAATAAAAAAACGGCTTTATTTTTCAAAATGAAATATGACAAGTAAATGCTGTAGCATCATTTCGAAAATATGAAACCGAAAGATAATTGTTCTGCCATGAACATAGCTACCTAGCGCTTAAACGCTATATGAATATTTTCTTAAATATTGTAATTAGAAATAAATGGGTTTCTGTCATATTTTTTTTATATTAAGATTTGAATATTGAAGTGTGAGTCTATCTCGATCACTGCAGATTTTGAAATATTTTTTTATTAAAAATTATTTGTTTGCCTTGACTTAGAAGCTTATTTTTTCTGGGTTAAACGGAGCATAGGCACTTGATACCTCCACGCGATCTTGTGATAAATGGACGTGCGGACGTGCACACGGACAACAACATAATCCTGTAAAGGTTTCGTTTTATGTCTTTAGATGTACAGAAGCCAAAAATATATACGCATACAGGTAAAACAAATAGAAATCTTTAGTATAAAATGGCACTATAAAATTATCAACTGCATTTGAAACAGCTGTTATAGCCTTTGATAGGCCGAGAATTAGTTTTAAGATATAGTTGAACTTTCCATGTGATATTATTTTTATTACAATTATAAATAATTTGAAGAATAAGTCATAATAGAGGTCATTTTGACGAGCTCCGTACTCTTACTCGTATGTACGTGTAAGTCATTGCAATAATGCAGTAGCAAGCGTAAAATGATAACGATGGATTTTTTGTGTCGTCTTATCAGAATAAAAGTAAAATAAAGACTTTCGTTTAATTGCAGTAGAATCAAGTCAGAAACTCAAAATAAATTAATAAAAGTCCTAAAATTTAATATTCTGCCACTTAGATCAATTTACATTTATAATATGTAGTTTGTTTTCAATACAATCTTGAGATCCTTCATAAATGTTTATTCAACCGTTGACGTTGCTCTTACAAAGATGAAGCTATAACAAAAAGTAATAACTTGTTCTAAGTCCTTATAGTCACGAAAACTGGTCCTGAATGTCTGTCAATCAATAAAGTAAATAATAAAAAAAAAATAATAAAATAAATTGCTTATATTTTGCTTCACGCTGCATGTCGCGTCAGGTTAGGCCCCTGTGGAGATCGACATACAGCGCGGGAATCTAGTGTTAGGACACTCCGTTCCACACTTTCCGCCGAATTCTGGAGGTATTGCGGGTTGTTTGGCGGAACTTAATGCCGATGTTTGCCTCGACAGCAGAGCGAAGAAATGAAAAAATAAAATTATATATGTAAATAAATATTTAATTTCCTCAAGTGGGGATCGAAATCACAACCTTCGCGTTACAGTCACACCCTCATGCCGCTGCACCACGACGGCCTCATTTTATTTTTTATTGTATTTATATTTTGAATATGTTTTGTATCCACAACTCAAAAGTCGTTATTTTCCATATCACCAAATATCTAATTATTGCTAATAATATACAATTATGTTTTTTTTTAGCTAGACCACATATATAACAGAGAAATTAAGTACAAAGAGTTTCCTCATTATTAAACCATAAACGATTAACATCGTCGTTTGATTTGTTTACATATTGTATAGATATTGTATAGATGTCAATTATAGAGTTTATATGTAACCTTAGATTACATTGACAATAATCTAGTTTATTAGAATTATACTTATATGAGTTGACACAAAACCAAATCTGTACTCAATTAACGTGAATAAATAAACTTGGCATTAGAATTAAATAACAAAAATTAAAATATATCTAGACAAGTGAAAAGAAGAAGCCTGGATGACTTATCGCTGCATACACCCCGGATGATATTTTTTTTAACAATTGGACATAAAACACATTCTTATGTAATCTTATATCTATAGCCTTTATTATAGCTCTTCTCGATAAATAGACTATCCGTTACAAAATGTTTTTTCAAATCAATGAAAGTAGCTAGCAGATGGATTGAAACTAAATATTATAAAAATGTTAGTACAGATTTCCACATGTTTTGTACGTAATAAACAGGCTATTCGTCACAAAAGGTTTTTAATTCCAACTGGTTATTACCGAAATTGATAGGTTGATCGAAAAAAAATATTATAAAATAATAGTATATATTATACCATGTATTTTTGTGGTTTCCATCACAATTCTTATTAAAATCTGTATAATTTTAAATTTCCTTAAATAATCAATGTTTGGGAAAAAACAATACAAATAATATAATTCTCTGAAATCTATTCAACTGACGCGCACATTTGCTATGGTAACACAAGAGCACGTTATATATTTATATATTGTAAGGTCGTATTTATAAAAGAGAATTATCCAAGAAAACTGGTTTAGTGCCGGTGCAGCGTTCAAGTGGTCGACAACATGACGCGTCTAATTTTAATATGCTGTAAGTTTTTTGTCATTTCGATCATTATAATATTTATATTATCAAACCCTATATTTAATAGACAATATTTCATTTATTAATATATATAAATACATATATGTATCTACACATTTTTTATTAATAAACTGTTTTTTTCTGTAAATACCGAAATTATATAACAAAACATAATATCCAATGCTTCTATATAGACATAAAATATGTTAATGTATAGAATTCATGACCTAGAAATCGATAAAACGTCCCTGACTTTAAGTCTACATACTGTATTGATAATATAATAATATAATATTCAATGTATGCCTGAGATATCACGTTCAAATGTTATATAAACAAAAATATCCTAATAAATATTAAAATAAGAAAACATACATATTATAGGCAACATAAATCTTTAAAGCAGTTCTAAAAAATATATATTAAGTTCCTCCTTAAAAATTTTATGAAGACTTAGGAAATAAAGAAAGGGGAAGGAAGAAGCAAAAATTCTAATTAGCAAATTGATCTAATATTTACACGAACATCACTAAAAGTAACTGTCATAAAAAAATTGTCAATAATCATTACTACAAAACTTATTTCTATAAGGGGCCGCAACGGTTATACGTTCGATCCCCGCTTGAGGTAATTAATTAAAAACAGAGCACGGCGTTTAGTTCCACCACTCAACATTCAATTTCTCGAAAAGTGTGGAAATTCGATTTTTTAAACATTAGGGATATTAAATGAATCTAAACTAAAAGAAAAAAAATGCTATTATTGTATTATAAACCAGAACCAAACAAAGATGTGAAGCTATCTTAATTATACATCGTAATCACGATATAATTAAAAAAACACTGTCTGTCATTTCTTTGTCAGTCGAATGATGATGTTAATAAACTAAGGTAAGCATATTTGTCTGTATTTAAAGTCAAGGACAAACTTCGGTTGTCAAGTAGTTTTTTTACAGCTTTCAAGTCTTAGTCGTTTTAACAATCTCATACATGTACCTGCCCAAGTAACATATTACGTCATTAAACAAATGTACTTGGATCCACATAAAGATGGGGATTTTCCAAGTAATCGCCGATATTTATATTTAATTTGATTTGATTGTGTATGTACGTACGATATTTCTTGCATTAGCGACTTTATATAATATTTACTTTAAAATATTTATTATTTGGTGGAATGTCGATCGCTTCGATAGCTTATATTTTCATTGGAGCATTTCATAGAAAGGAAGGAAGGGAAATTTTATAGGTATCCCCATCCCATTCAATAAGAAATATAAAAATTAAACGGTACGCTTATCAGTAGCTCTGTGCCTACCAAATTAAATGGGTAAAGCGTAATGATAAGAGAATAAGATAAGCCAACCGATCCCGCTTTAAAAAAATTTATAACATTCTCCTGCGTAAAAAATATCTACCATTAAGGAGAATATCTATACATGACAAATAGAGGTTAAAAACTTATCTTGCTCATTATAAAATATAAACATTAAATCTTTATTATTATAAAAGTCTATCAGTATTTTTAAATCTGTCCTTAGTTTAAAAACTACGACAAATTTAAGTTTGTAGTTAATTTTATACAAGTGCATACGGGGGAAAATTTAAGTATAGGATTTTTTTACAATTACATATGGTACGGAACTCTTGGTGGATGAGTGTTGGAGAGTATCTATTTATAACCTTAATTATATCAGAACGCTGTTTAAGGATGAAGGGTATAATTTGAATATTGAAAGTACGCTTAGACACCTATAGAATTTTTTAGAAAATAAGTTCATGCTCAACACGTACGTGTTAATATATTTGAAAAGTCTTAATAAACATTAATTATGGATGAGAAAATTTATATTAATTTATGTACATTTCTAATTTTTAAAACTTATTTTGTGGATTGACGAACAAAGGCACAATACACTTCAATTTATTCAATGTAGTAAATGTATGAAAGCTCTAATAGCTGATATTCTTTGTTCACACTCTGTATGTAATAGACAAATGCAATTGTCCTTGATGTTAAGGAAAACGTACAACACGTTTAAATACTTACGCCTATACAATAGCAGCCCGCCACTATTCAAAGCATTATAATATTATATGAATAAAATCGCTTTAACCTTTTATAAATATAATAGTTATAGAATTCTTGTCTTAATTATTTATGAATATGGTTCTCGAATGTGCTTCACAAGGATCATACACCCGGATATTCGATATAAATTTCAGCTTAATATTGGAGTTATATAGTCACGATCTTGAGATAAATAGTCATGGCAAAAGGACAGACAGACATACAGACAGATGGAAAACAAAGTAATCCCATAAGGTGTCTGTTTTTTTAAGACTGTATCGCTATCACCATAAAAAGAGCTAATCTAGATAATACATAAATACATGTATGTTAATTATTATGAAAGTTGATTCAATCACATCAGTATTTACAAAATACTGCTCAAATATAGAATATAATAGTATTAAACCTCAAAGCCACATATTGTCTAACCCGACCGACGAAAATATCCATTATAATTTATATATATTATTATTATTAACGTTATTGCTATCATCTCTTCAATTAATGAAATACTATATTGCATTTAACAAGAAATATTTGTAAAAAGAAAATATGTCTTTTAAACATCGGGAACCCTTCGATTATTCCAACATTATTTTTAGCTTACACTTTAATTAAGGAATGTAAACAATAAAACATAATGTCGAACAATTAATTTTGAACTCTTCTAACTTCACCGAAGTTATTTTTAAATCTAATTTACAAAACAATTTCTTATTTTCATTGTTATGTGACAATGGGGCCGTAGTAGCATTTGGTGTACCGTTCTCTATAGGTACCCTGCTAGATAAAGCGTGAAACTAAAAAAATCAGAATATTATAGAGGTGCTTTAGATATACATACGGAGAAATCATGTGGGAAAAGTATAAAAATATATTTTAATATTTTTATTTATTTATAAGAGTAAGATTTTATAATAGTATTCCAAAAATTTATCAATTAACTTCACGCTGTATCCCACTGTGCGCCATGCTGTCATGATAGGCAGGGGGAGCCTAGTGTTAAGACACTCTGTTCCCCACTTTTCACCGAATTGTGGAAGCGTTCGACACCAGAGCGGAGAAATGGAAATATAAATTCAAATAAATATTTAAATTCCCCGAGTGGGAATCGAACCCACAACCAGTCGCGCTTAGAGTCACACTTTAGGCCTCTGGACCTCGGCCCATAAATTTTATTTTTCATTAAATTAGAGAAAATACTATCAAGCTCAATTTTTTTCTGGCGCCACGAAGGCAGATAAATATACTAACATTATTATTGTAATACTTTGAATAAACTATCACTCATCCTAGTCATTAACTGTTGTATTGTACATTGCTTATATTTGATAGTTATATTTGTTTTTCAGTATCAGCTCTGGTAGTGGCTATTGCGGCTGAGGAAGTCGATGAAGCACAGGTTACACGTCTCCTTCATGATGCTAGCAATAAATTCACATCTAGAATGTTTAACGTAAGTAATAGAAGCTTTGTCCTTTCAACAGATAATATTGTGTAAGCGCCATCTCCTTATATTTGAACATGTAATTTGTACTCAATATTAAGAACGAAAATTGCAGAAACGAGCAGAACAATATAAGATCAATGCGTTAGTTCCTTTTTTTCCGTAGGATTACTTTAAATTGTCTTTTAAACGTTCATAATTTCAATTTGTTTATTATCAAGATGACGATATTAAATTTGAATTTAATGAATAAACAGCAATTAAAATTGGTGAATCATTTACTTTCTTTCACTCTTACAAGCATGTTAGCCCCTAGGCATAAAAGCCAAGTTTGGACGAGATTTTATAGTAATTTGTATGAAGATTTCTTTTTGTGATTGTTTTACACAAAATAAGAATATTTTTTTAAGAAATGAAGACTCTGCACGCTTCTTTATAGTTTTAACTTTCTTCATTTAATAATTCTTGAAGCTTTCGACTCAGTTAATAGAATACGGGAGTGCGATTTACACGTTTTAAGTGATTTTCTGATTTTTTTCTACACTTATCTATAAGCATTGTTTTAAATTCGAATATTTCAATCGCGATTCAAAATCGAATGTTTTTCGACGTTGTGGAACATCGTTTTCTACACAATTTTCTGACTATCCCGACCATTGATTGGCAGAACGGCCCGTTAATAACATGAATATATTTGTAAAAACAGGAAGTAGCACTCGCCAATGCAGGTAAAAGCTTTGTGCTCTCAGCTTTTTCCGTGATGCCTCCACTTGGTCAGCTCGCTCTAGCGTCTGTGGGCGAATCTCATGATGAACTACTTCACAATTTAGATATACCAAATGACAATATGGTAAGTGTGCACTTAAACAATGTCCATATTAATTACATTTCTAATGACTAAACTGACATAACCGTCTCTGACACTTTACCTATATATTTATTATGGTAATATATTTTTTAACTAACGAAGCAACAACAACTTAATATATCATGATTAATGTTATTTAATTTAATCATTACTTATGTATTATCACTGTTTACAGACAATAGCCGTTTTTTCATATTCAAATGCATTATTAAAGTCCATAAAAGATGTAACGCTTAATATGGCAGGAAAAATATTTATCGCCAAAAATTACAAAATAAACAAGAACTTTGGTGAAGTTTCGAAAAATACATTCGAATCTGAAGTTCAAAATATAGACTTTGATAATAATCAAGCGGCTGCAACCGAAATCAACCAATGGGTAAGAACATTTTCAATTGTAGAATATTTATATTCTAATACTATCCTTTTATTGGTCTTAACTTTAAAATTGGGTTTCTATTTTAGGATATATATATTAAAATACTAGCGGGCTTAGGCGACTTTGCTCGCTTGAAGTATGCAAATATTTATTAAATATCGTTCAAAAAAATATTCGTATAGTTCAAAATCCTTTCTAGTGGGTGTATTATACACTATAAAAAGAAGTATCTGTCCACATTTCACATTGTTACGCACAGCACAGCATTGTTACAGCTGTACGTACCTCAGTCGTGGGAACAAATTCTATTCTAATATAAATATTATTGATATATTTATTCACAGGTTGAAGCTCAAACAAATAACAAAATCAAAGACTTAGTAGATCCTAACAGCATTACAGGCGCCACTAGAGCAATTTTAGCAAACGCAATTTACTTCAAGGTAAAAACAAATCCATAAATGAACTCAAATAAATATTATGTACCTTTATTTTCATATAACCTTATTGTTACAGGGTAGTTGGAAAGATGAATTCTCCAAATACGCAACACAAGAAAGAGATTTCCATGTTACCAAAGATAATAAAAGCAAAGTTCAAATGATGAACAGAAAAGGAGACTATAACTACGTAGAGAGTAGTGATCTTAATGCCCAGGTGACCACAAAACTTTAACGATTTTAATATTTTATTATATTATTTCCAATTACAATAGGATTTTATTTAAATGATAAATTAAACATTCTTACATAAAATTCAGGTACTGGAGATTCCTTACAAAGGAGACCAATTATCTCTCGTCGTGGCCCTACCACGTGACATTGACGGCTTGCATGCGTTAGAAGAAAAATTGAAAGATCCTTCGGCTTTAGACAAGGCAATTAGTTCTATGTCTAATATAGAAGTAGATGTCTTCCTCCCGAAATTTAAAATTGAAACTACAACCGAACTTAAAGAGGTTCTGCAAAAGGTAAACTGATATTATTTACCTTGAACCGTGAATATTAAAAACTATAAATATCTATATCTACCTTTACGTTACAGATGGGAATACAAAAACTATTTACTCCAGGAAGTGCTAGATTAGATAATCTCTTGGAGGGGGAAAATGATTTATACATAGATTCAGCTGTGCAAAAGGCTTTCATCGAGGTCAACGAAGAAGGAACTGAAGCTGCTGCTGCGAACGGTAACTGCATGTTATTTTTGTGTTACAATCGTTAAATATATATGAAAATTACTTTTCAGAAAACGTAAAAAATTAAACGTTATAAAAAAGTATTTTTCTTTCCTAAAGTGAGGCCAGTCGTGGCACAGGGTTTCATAGTGTGATTGTAAAAACCGACTGGTTATGGGTTCGATCCCCACTCGAGGAGATGAAATATTTATTTAAATTTATTTTTCCATTTCTTCACTCTGGTGTCGAGGTAAAGCGTGGCGTTGAGTTCTGCCACTCAACTCACAATGCCTGCAGAATTCGTCAGAAAGTGGAGACCGTAGTGTCTTAATACTAGGTTCCTCCTGCTGTGTGCGGGATACAGCGTGAAACTGAAAATATATCAAAATTTTAAAAACATATCAAATATTTATTTTTTTTACATTCAAAGTATTTAAATATGGCGATTATAAAATAAATTAGTGAAAAATTTATTTTTCAAGAAATATTTCTCATTATATAATGATCGAATAACATAATCCAATCACCATAATCTTAATATATTAGCGCTCGTCATTTGCTTGCGTACATTTATGTATGTCAGTTGTGCATATTTAACATAAGTACCACAGCTGGGTCAACAAAATATATCCGCGTGTTCATAATTTGTTACTATTTTAACTTCCATAAGTAACAATAACCGTTTCTCTGGCTTCATGTGTGCGTTATTTTATCATTGCAGAATTCCAATTCGCATTGCTTATCGGCAAATTGGACAACGTTGTATTCGTTGCAAATCATCCTTTTCTATTTTTCATAAAAATGAAAAATAATATCTTATTTAATGGAGTATACTATTCTTAGGTACTTACTACATAATATAATATCTTTGTATCTCTTATGATTAAAACTTGTGCGACAAGTAGTAATAAATATATAATTTTATTTCAGTATTCAACACTTGATAAAAGTTTTATTCACTCCAATAAATTTTTAATGAAAAATATTTAGATGATCTAAAATTATTATTTTTATCCACTTAGTTCGGCAAAGGTGAAAAATATGAAAGTTTAAACAGTTTATTTCTTTTATATTATTTTTAACAAGAATACATTATAAGTACATCATGTCCAGCGCTTTACAATTAATACTTACATATTATTTTTTTAAGAATAACATCATAAAATAAATTAACCATAGCAACCAAACAGTCATTTAAGTAGTATATAAATTTATATATAAATTAAATATATCAATTTAAATATATCAAAGTCAAATTAAATTAAATTAAGTGATATATCAAAGTATTACTAAAAAAATATAATACGTGTAAATAAGACTAATTATTTTATGACTAATTTATGCTATCGAAATAATATCTTTAAAACTAACACACATACTCTTACTATCTATCTACTAATGATTTTTATAGGTTAGACATATGTATATCATCATGTTAAATTAGTTTTCTCATTTATATTAATTAACTAATGGCCTCCGCGTGGCTTCGGCCGCTTGTACTACACAATTATTTATTTTTTCATCTCAATTACTTTCTTAATCTATTACGTTATAATTTTAAAGACAATATTATACAAACAATTCAATACCCAATTTATTCTGTAGCAATTTTTATTGTAACTCTTTATATAAAACAGATTGAAATAAAACACACGCTAAATGTTAACGGAAGATCACCAAAATAAAATAGTGAAAAATTAAAATCAGACTTAAAAATATTTCATTGAACACGTGTTTCGTGGTTTTTTTAGAATTGACTCCCTCAACTTAGAATATTTTCATAAATATGTTCAGTAAATATTCATATATTTCAAGCGGGCGAAGCCTCCCAGGTCGGCTTGTAATCTATATGGAGTTATGCACGCACGAAAATCAAGGGCTATCTAACATATTACCAATATTAGTCTTTTACACTCATCACATTTCCTTTAAACTGTTGTTTAATAAAAACGGAAATTACTAATTTCATTTCAGCATTTGGAATTGTGGCAACCAGTCTCGTGATTGAGGAGAATCCTGCTCCAGTGTTTTATGCAGATAGGCCATTTTACTTTGTAATCAAAGCTAAGTCCGAAACATTGTTCAACGGAGTTATGCATGGAAATTAGTGTTATACTATCAATATTATATTAGCATTTATAATGAAAAATTAAAATATACATCTCGAACAAAGACGCGTTGTTTTTAAATAATCTATATAATATTACAATATAAATAGTCAATGTATTTCACTAACATTGCTTGCTTCGGCTTGGTGTGTCTGCTTATATAATATAATATTCTTATTTATCAAACTACTACTTTTTCTTTAGATTTTTTGTACTACACAAGATATGTCTGTTAACTAACATATTTTAAATATATACTTCTATGTATGTATGTAGTGTACATTTTATATATATATTCTTTAAGCTATTCTGTAATAACAGCTTTATAATCATTTTATTTCAGTTATGCAAATTGTGAATTACATTCTCGAGATAGAAAAAAACCCTACGTTAGTGTTTATAGCAGATAAACCATTTTATTTTGTAATCAAAGCTAAATCTCAAATTTTGTTTACCGGAGTGATGCAAGGAGAGTAGAATGTAAATTTAAAATGTTATAGTAAAAATGCTACAAATTTAATATTAGCTTTTGTCAAGAAATAATAAATAGTAATAAATATATTTCGAACAAACATACGTATTATTTTTAATTTAACATAATATTTCATTTATTATTAATTATTTTCAACTTCAATAAATTGTTGTTATTACGCTTAGACATTTTACTTCCTTATACAGTCTGAATATTTGTCTAACAGATTATACATATTTTAAGTATACTACTAAATATTTAACAATATATATATATATAAATTTTTCCTTTTTTTATCAATGTTGTATAACCAATTACCAAGTTCACTGAATCACTATCATGTATTCATCAAATCTGTATGAGCTAAAGATTTTAAATGTTTCTTGTAAAAAAATATACATTGTGATAATAATAAAAAAATAACATCTGGACATTTGAAGCAATTTGATATATATATGAGGAAAAAATAATAAGGTTGTTTTTTAGTAAAAAAATATTAACTAAGTTATACAAGTATTAATTATTATTACTAATTATTAATATTTCATGAATAATTTTAAAAACATATGATTTTATTTCAGCATTCTTTGGCTTCGGCAGTGCTCCATCACCAAACATTCAGATTCCAGTATTTAGAGCCAATAGGCCATTTTATTTCTATATTAAAATGAGTTCACACACAATTTTCAATGGAGTTTTCCAAGGAATATAAAATCAATTTTATAGTACAATGAATCATATGCAGTATTCTACTTTTTGTTCATTATATGGATGTACGAAAATATTAGATTTATTTATTTTTTATTAATTAAATTATTTATGTCTTAATATATAGTATTAACTAATTTATACGATATAAAGTGTATACTCTTTTACTTTTTTTTGTAAAGACATAGGGCATGTGTATTATCTTATGCTCATGCGCACCACACTTAAAAAAAATTAATAACAATTGAAATTTCGATAATCCCATATTAGTAATCGCCATAACGCGAATAATGACAAATACTGAAGGGGTTAGTTTTATTTTGTAATGCGATTCAGTTGGTTTCAGCTAGAAAACAATCGTCAATATTTAAATATTTTGATTTGTTCCATATTTTTTACTTTCCATTTAGGGGATGAAATTTTAAATATTATTGATATTTCAGCTTTTGGCGTTAGTTATCTTTCAGCTGTAATTTCGGAAGTTCCCACCCCGACCTTTATAGCAGACCATCCTTTCTCATTCTTCTTATGTAGGGGAAGAGACATTTTATTTAGTGGAGTTTATCAGGCATAGGTATTTATACATATTTTTTGTAAGCATGCATGTAATATTATGTTTTTTTAAGCATCCAGCTTATTATGTTTGTTTAAGTTGTATTTGATGCGCCAGAAATATTTAAATAGCTTACATGGAAAGCTTTTAATTAGTTTATAGTAGTAATACATGCTGTATTTTTTAAAAAAAGACGCTTTATATGCCCGAGTCCTGGCTTTCATTACTGTTTCCCTTAATATTATCTATTTTAGTCAATGTTGAATAAAATAAATGTTGAATATAATTTTAAAAGAAATTTATGTTATAATTTGATGACAAGCTTAAATATGCCTTTCATATTCAGTTGCAATTTTTTCTTGTGATCAGAATAGTTCGTTGTAAATAAATATAGTTTACGAGGATTTCGCGTGAGAGATGACTATTAAATATACTTAAAACTCACTTCAGATCTAACAAAACTGGGAGGACGGAAATTATTAAGCCTTAAGCATAATTTAAAAAAATTAAAAATTAAAAAAATTAGCAGTCGTTCTGAAGATTACCAATATCAAGCAATACTTATAATAAATCCTTCTACTCCTTGTATGCTTAAATCATAACTGTTTTGGTGAAACACTTAAAGCTTAGTGTCTTGTGGCCAGGAATTGTTTAACTTAAAGTCCTTTATTATATTTTATGCAAGTGATATTTATATATTTTTATTTATTTAAATATTAAGATTTATTTATTATTATTGTTTGTGTAAATAATGAGATGACTTATTAAGGTAGGTTAGAAATATTGTATATATTGAACTTATTTTTTTCCTAGAGCTACATAATAAGCTAATAACAAAAAATATTTTAAATGAAATATTTTGTAAATAAATTTCAATCAAATTATAAAGATTAATGTACATATTTTTTATATTTCAGATCAAAATGCACAACTTAATCAACATGGAAGCTTCATTGCTATAAAACAAAAGATTTATAGAAATAAATGCTTTCACAAAAATAATATTTTATTTTCTGAATAAACTAAGTCATACAATTTACATATAAATTTAACTTTAGACACGATTTGAATCTGTTACGATCGGATGTCAACTTAAAAATAGACCTTAGCCTACTACATGACTTAATATATAAAAATTCTATGAAAAATCCGCCAATTTTGTATGTCAACCCCCCAAGGGAACGTGCTTAAAGATTAATGTCCATCAAATTAATAGGCCCATTTGGATAAACGTAACTTTTTCAAAAGGATAATATTTGGATATTGGCTTCTACGAAACAATTTGCATTTATATAACTTTACTGATACAATAAATAACAACTACAATATATGTAGTTGTATAAACGTAAACTTTTAAATTCAGCCCATATAAAGATTATCATTATTTCTAACTCTTATGTTACAATTATATAAGAAAATTGCAACGTTAGTCGTCTCTAAATTAATTAGATTAGTAATCTAATTAATCGCTGACATCGCTACCGCTGGCATCGGACGCTGGACATCGCTATTCCATTCACGATAAAAAAAAACTATGTGCGGATGGAAATGTGTAAACGTAAAAAAGCGTTAAACTAAAGAAAAATAATTAAAAATAATATAATCATCTGATTTATCGTAACAATGTAAACGGAGTTCGTAGGCTAGTGCCGGTTCCCTTGAGGCGCGCATTGTCCGTCCGATATTACAACTTTAATTTGTTTAAGCATCGCGCCACGGAAACTAACTGATAGATCAACCTTTGTGCCCTAATGAACACTGTCAGACGAACAATCGCGTTGCCGTGAGATTTACGCGGCGCACCTTTCATCACCCCTGTTATCTTTATGGGCATATTGTTTTAATGATGACATCATTTATATTGTTCACAAATTGAATGAAATTATGGTCGGCATTGTAAGCTATGCAAATAGCTGTGTAAAAACAACATTACACTAGGCCTCGTATTATAACACTCCATTCACCGCATTCCGTCCGATTGCGGTGAATGGAGGAGGTCCGACATCAATAATTAAATATAAATTCCTTCCTCCCGCTGGCGCTGTCAAGACCAGTCCAGGTCTTAATATGTTTTTTTGCCTGGCGTAGCAGAGCGAGACGGTACTACACGCTAAAACACCGATTGGGTCTATAGAGGGCCCATATTACGTAAAAGGTATTATTAGTTTATAATGCAGATATTATACACAGTAAACATATCTACAAGTATAAAAATTAACGTTCTAATCTTATCCAAGTTATAATTACAAGGTGCGATCTAGGCATTCTTTTAATTATCGCAATAATTATTGAGCATTTTGCCAACCGCGCGGCGCTACCGCTGTGTACGAACAAGTTCAATTAAGAAACAATATAGAGAATTCTTAACAACATTTTCTTGTTCGCTGCACTATGAAAGAGGAGCAATTAGCCAGTGGAGTGAGTGCCGTCGAGACAAAGGCGAACTACATACACATTTGCAAAAGCTAAAGACACACCAGCCACTTCTAGTTATTGGCAAACTTTTAGATATGATATTGAAACAGGTAGCTAAGCTTAAGATAATTAAAATTGCGTATTAATCATCATCAATTTACCTTGAATTCTCGATCTAATAAGTAATTTACCGTGCTCCAAATGTAAGAGATAATGAAATAGTACCATACTGTCTAATAAATGAATTAATGACATAATACGAAAATAAATAAGCTTATTGTAGGCTTAACACTGCTATAATCTCAGTTAAACTCGAGGTAAGGCCATTGTGAAATGAACAAGTTATAAAAGCGAAGACAATTCAAAGCCTCAAATTGATTAAACCAACCTCCGTTCCAGAATTAAGTTATCACTGCGCGGTCGAGGAACTCCTATGAATACGTAAACCGTCTGTTTGCAATTAACCACATCTGCATGCGTAAAGTGTGGATTCAATGCTAAATATGATTTATATATTAATTACAATTAATTATATAATATATACGTATGTATGTTAGTTAATGACATACTAGTAGCTCCGTGTATGGCTAATTGGCGCGATGGCTAGTCCGAACTTTATTATTATTTTCTTGATTGACATTCATTTCTGAAATATTCAACATTATGATTTCCTTTGCATTTCACATAAATCTAACAACGTTGTCGCAAAATGGTTTCGATATGAAAGAAGTGAAACTTTTTACACCAACGTTATTTTTGTGAGAAAAAACCTTTCAATGATTGTCAGCAGTTTTTCGTATAAAATCAAATAGAAATAGTTCTCTTTCTAGTAAAACATGTTGCAACATGGCATGCTATTTCGTACTGGTCACTGCTGAAATACTGTTAGCGGGGCTCGACCACGCTCGTTGTACCTTACAAAAGCGTGCATACGCTTCTAACAAAACTGTTCATTGGTTTTCAACTATACGTGGTCTAACATATGTGTATGTCGGATATTTTCTATACATTCTGATAAAAATATTTTATGAGAAAAGAGGAGAAATAATTTTTGAAAGAGAAGAGGAAGAGCTTTTGAAAATCAATTAAACGAATTATGTCAAATTGAAAAATATATAATTATATAATTATAAAAACTTACTAGATTTCTTCTAGTATCCAGCTATTATAATTTCTCCTTTATAATAGAGACTATATTTATATAAATAAAAATATTCTTTTTAATTTACATAAAAATAATGATAAGTCATGTTCTCATGCCTTGACATATTTCACGCTGTTATATTTTATCTCATTAGACTAGATTGGTAGCAATATTTTAATAGATAAATATTAGTCGAAGTATGATTTGAGCCTATAGCGCCCTCAAGAGTATAGACTCTATTTTCATATAATTAAATCAATAGTGATTTAATATTTTCATTTCTTGATTTCTTCTTGAATTTTGCGTCCCTGTGTCTAATAATTATAATTAGTCAGTAAGTAGTTCTATATAAACTAAAACGAAAAATTAAAAATATATTGATGGGTTAATAGTAGACGTTGACCCCCGACTCCAACGTTGCCACAAATAGTGACTACAGCTGAAGGTTAATGAGAACGAAGTATCTTAACATTATGTTCTCTTTACGTACACTGCTATTTGCCCCATGAACCTCTTCTCTATTTACTTGTTTTTATTCTATTTTAGTCGTCAAAAAACTTGTACACATGTACAGTTATATAAAATGTATATATATTGAATCCATGAAGAATCCTTTGTATTCATTTGATAGCATCGATTATATAATATATTTCTTAAATCATAAATCAGCCAGTATTTCCATAACGAAACATTTACATTTGTAAATGTTAGTCCACTCCGAAGGCGCTTGAGATTTTCGCCCACATTAAATATTAGTAAGGCGGTTTGTACCCTTTAAAACGTCCTCGAATAACCATGTGTGTAAGTAGCTTCTATGAAATGACGCCTCCGTGTGCGAGCTCCCAGCGCAGCCATTGAATGCCAGGGGACTCGTATCATTAAATTTTCAAGTCGCATCGTATCGCCACGCGACGCGCGCAAATTGAACTAAATCGAGCTTGCTGCCCTGCCAACCGTGCTACGTACGCTATTAATGAATATATAACAGTACTATAAATAACATATTTAATTTATTTTCATTTAGGTAAGCGAGTCATCGATTTTAAACTACTTTAACTATAAGTATTTTTTTTTTAATATTATGGTCAGCCAACCAGTTAAACCTGATATACTAATTTGAAAGATATTTTGTACCGTAAACATAATAAAAATGATATAAAATGTAACAAGTAAAATTGTTCCATGTTTATACATCTGTTGTGACAGCACCTGCTGCATCACAGCGCCATGAATAAAGGAAGTGATTACGCTAAGCTATCTCGACATGATAGCTTTTAAAAATTTCACAACGACAGGGTTGCTGCCGGTTTATAATGTAACTAATATTTGTTGACAAAATATATAATAACAATCTCGTTCTCTATATTAACAACACTACTAACTATTATTGACTAAATACAAAAAAACCACGCAGGTACTTCGTGTATAGAAAATATTAATTATGTGATAAACTGAAATATTTCTTCGCGTGGAATTTGAATATATTTATAAATTCTTAAGACTTTTCACGACAGCACCAAAAAGGAAATATAAGACTGTTCTTGCTTAAACAATCACATTAATAAATAAATAATATTAAAATAGAATATTTTAACAGCCCTGCATTTGCAATGTCAATCACAAACGCGTTTGATATTTATCATCTTCACAGCTTGTCTGCTTCTACGATGAAAGTAATGAAATATTATGTTGGATACTATGCAATTCATGTAATAACACTTCTTAATTTATTATAAATTAAGAGTTTTGTCCTGTTGTATTTGTATTAATTATTAAGATTTTTAGATATTTAAAATATTATTAATTAGATAGACATAAAATTATATATTTAAAATATTTTAAGTAACTTTCTATACTGCTAGTTCAATATTGCTTGTCGGTCACTAAAAATATACAGTCAAGAAATAGACGAAACCTGAAAAATAAAGAATATGTTAGATTACTCTTCTTTCTCTTTAATATAACAACAAGTAATATTTATAAGCAAAATTTAAGAGCGAGGTAATAAAAGTAATTTTACTGACTGGGAATCAAACCTACAACCGTCGAGTCGGACAGTCGGACGATGTGTCGCTGAACCATAAAAATAGGTAAACAATATATGTATAACGAGGCAAAGGGCGGCGTTGAGTTCTGCCACTCAACATTTAATCTCTCCAGAATTAAGCAGAAAATGGGGAAAGGAGTGTCTTAACACTAGTTTCCCTCTGCCTACCCTGCCGTGTGCGGTAAAGCTGAATATATGTGTAACGTGTAAAAAAATATAATATTTGCATATCCATTATTATAATTTTGTTCATACTCATATTATTACATTCCACGCCAGTCCAAAACAGCTTAATTTATGGAAACAAAGCTTCTAATGATAGTAACAGTTACTAATGAACTGAAAACATATATGAAGTTATTATATTAATTAACTTAATTAATGCAAACATGTAAAAGACAATGAAAATGTATAATAGACCGAGACGAATCGGATCTATATATGAAATTGTTTAATATTTTAAATAACGTGAGATAAATAAGTTACACGTCTAGCGTCTTACTTCCTTCCCTCTCTCCAACTCTTATTACTCGTCAACGGCAGGTTTTTGATTCGTTATTTACATCAGTCTCTTTCTTTTTTTCTCTCTTTTTTCTACGTTTCAAGAGACCGTAGACCTATTTATTTGATATGAATATTAGCTTGACACCTCCACGCGGGACGGAACCCTGAAAATTAAAAAGTCACAAGAGTGTCACTGTACACGCGACTTCACTCGACGATTTTCACTTGCAGCTTGTGAATTATATAATCTAATATATAGCTAATGAATTATATAATATTTTCATTTCCTCGCTCTGGTAAAAAGGCTAAACGCGGAGTTTAGTTCCGCCATTTCACACCACCTCGATAATTTGGGTAACCTTGCTCAGGATACAGCCAAAGCCAGAAGCCAAAAATAACTGATACATTGCAATCAACTATTTGACCGGAAACTACCAATGTAAAGTTAGGATTAATGAAAGCTCATTAATTAGGCTACACGCGAAACCCCTTTGAATATCTTTAATTTAAAACGCACCAAAGCTCCTTAAGATTCTGTTGGAGAACGTCAAGATTTTCCTGGTAAAGATGCGTCTTTCATGTACCTATTGTTTAATTAATTAGTGGCTCGCAAATCTGGCCTTTGTGAGCGAGCACACTGAAAGGAACTTTGTCTGCGAGTGCTTTTTAAGTATTAATTTTAATAATTTACTTGTATTATTACAAAACGGAAGACTGTAACTGATCCCTTTTAATAAGATTTTCATTTAGTATTATATTATTATCGTTGTGTTTAAGCAAATAAGTTACACAATTTTTTCTCTTTGACTAGAAAATCGCTAATAACCTCTATATGTAAAAGTGATACAACTATAGAACAGGCGTGCATTGTAGCAGTGGACATCAGACGTAAAGCTCTGGTAAATGAAGGGCAGAGAATTGGTATCGGTATAAAAACTTTAGTTCATTATCGACGGTAGGTTTCGCTCGAGCTGACTCGTTACGGAGACACCAGCTTCATGAATAATGTACAAGGAATAAATGAAAGTCCGCGAAATATCTACCTATATGTTTTAAATGCTACGAATTTCTCCTTTTGAAATTACGCTCATTGGTTCAGTCTCCGTGAATATTTTAAACTTGTTAAAGATAGCGTTGAGCTACTAGACTCTTATTGGTAGGATTTTATGTAAAGCTTTATTCAAAATGCGAATCTAAAATCGTTATGCGCAATGGCAGAAGTCATGCGTTTTATGCTAAAATTTCTTACTTAAATATGAAACAACTTTTTGTTCTTCATTCTTCACTGCAGAAAGGTGAAATTCTCAAAGTTGGTCACGAATAAATAAAATAAAATGCATTTTAGACGGTCTGATTTTTTGAACACGCTACCCGTACTGTATAAAGAAAAATAAGCTTATTTTTTAAAATATTTTTGTTTGAAAATTTCAATAAAGCCAATATATATATATATATACAATAAAAAGACATGTTACCGTGATAATATTTACAGAATAATATCAAGAAATAAATTAATTTGCGACTATTTCTAACATTTAATTGGAAATCCGCACCGCAATAAAAGTGATTTGATGGCCAGAAGATTGAAATGGAAGAAATTTAAAATGAAACTCGATGGTAATAGCGTTGAGCTCGATCCTGTGCTTACAAATCATGGTTTTATTCAAACATTCCATTACAAATGTGCTTCTGGGATCGTTTTTACTCAATATACATTATGTGAGTATTATTTATTACTTTCCATTAGCTGTCATTTTAAATTCGTACGCTGACTCGTTTTATTCAAAGTTATTTAAACTCCTAAGTGGGCAAATACGATAGATATTATACATTAAATAAAGATTTATAGATTATAGTGCTCCCATATACTGTAGTTTAGTCTAAGCAGATGCTATTAATTCCGCAGGTCTTTTAAAACCTCGATGTACGCATCGTTATTATTTTGAAGCTAGGGTGTCATTGAGTATTTTAAGACATTGTGCAGCTGCAGTGCCGCCATCATCGTGTTTGACAACACAGCATCATCTAGAAAATATTATTGATTAATAGTCCATCCAGTACAAAAAGATTGATTCGAACGAGAATTTCCTGAGATAAACCTGTTCAACCAAACAGCAACAACCCTTCAGCGTCACATGTGAATCGATTGACCTTTATGCACAAATTACTATTTTCATAAAAACTGCATCCTCTACCCGCTAACCATTTCAAATTATATAGACACGAATATTTTTATATCAATTAGAAAGTTGTTGTAAATTTTAATCCAAGTACCCGCAAAGCTCCGTTTTACTTGTGTTAAAGCATTCGTGTGCCTAACGCCAAAAGTCCTTTTTTAAAATGTCTTACTCTAAACACGCCCATTAAAACATTAAAGCATCTCACATCGGGTTGGCAGACTAATGGATAGACTCAATCTAAATTTAATTCCAAGCTAAGCGCCCCGTACTTTCCTTAATAGAGTTTTCTGTTTAATTCTTTTCCACTACATTGGGTACGTCGCAGAAATAGAACGCTGAAAGCACGCACTATCTTGCGTCTAAATGATTCACTTTGTTATATAAACGCTTAAGTTGAAAATTAAGCAAATTTAAAAATTAAATTTTATTATTAAAACGATAAATTAAATTGAGGAAATTAAAAGGTAGAAAAATTAAATTAATTTAAATAGTTAGTAGTAAGTAGTAAGTTATTTATATATAACAATATTTTATACATTTCTAAATATTATATTATAAATAAATAACCCTAAATATAATGATAGAAATTAGAGTCAGTTGTTTGATTTACGTACGGTTTGGTTCCATAATTTACGTTTTGTTAAATTAATTACAAATTATTCAGCCTTTTGTATATTATAGATATCGGATGAAAAATAAACGAAGTGAAGTCACTGTGTTTTTCAAACACTACTTGACCGGTTATTATACGGAGGAGATAAGTTTAACTGACATTATTAGGCTCCCATTGTCAAGGTAACACTAAAACTAAATTAAGGCCAATCGTAATGCAGGGGCTAAACGCACCAGACAAGATATAGGTTCAATTCTCACTCTAGGAAATAAAATGTTCATATTTAAATTTCCTCACTCCAGTAACGAGGCAAAGCGCGGCGTTGAGTTTCGTAATTCAACGCGTAAGTCATCAAAGTGGAGAACGGAAGTCTAACGGAGTGTTTTAACATTATGTTCTCAGGTTCCTTATGCCCAATTTAATAAAAAAAATTACATAGTTCGAGAAAGTCTAAGCGTAACTTTTGTCATTGAATAAAACTATTTAATTAAGAATAGACGAAGTTTTAAAATACCACGGACGGGATCTAAATGGCAAAGAAACTGAACGATTAAAGCGTGCCGACGTCGACCATGGAACTGACAAGATTAAATTGTCTCACCCCTGTTACAATGGGAAACTACTCTGAACACGATTATCTTGTTATCTCCACATTTTATTTTCTTTGTTCTCGTTCAACTTGCGCACGTTCAAGTAGGGATACGAACTTAGAACTTGCTTTAGAATATTTTGACGTTAAATAATTGTAAATAATCAAAATGGTATGAATTTTTATAAAATTTTAATAATTTTTTATATATTTATTATATCAGCCGCGCGCTGTATCTCATACATGTATATCATACAGCAGGGTAGATAGAGGGAAGCTAGAGTTAAGACACTATGATCCCAATCTCCGCCGAATTTTTCGAGGCATTGCATGTTGAGTGGTGGAACTCAACGCCGGGCTTTTGTCTTACCAGAATGAAAAAATGAAAAAAATTAATAAATAATAATTCATACCCTCAGGTGGAGATCGAACGCACAACTTGTGCTATAGAGACACGATTGCCTCAAATTTGTGTAGTACTCTACTTTCTGTAGGTAATAATAATAAATGTTAACAAATTAAAGAAATTAAAAGTAGATATTGTTAATTTACGGAAAACAATAAATTTATCATTATTTTGTAGCATATCTATAAGAGACTACTTGTATAATATTTACCAACGGTTTCTTTTATAGAATACTAAATAAATTTGTTCAAAAATATTTTAAAGGCCAAAAATTTACGATAGCATATGAATACATGATGCTATCGGAAACTCTTTTAATTCCATTATATAAACCAAACGTGTAGTTTTAAATTTGCATATTGTAAACTGCAATCAATCTGTGTTTGAATTTTACAATGTCGGGCAGTGTATGTTTATGGTTATATTCTTATCAGGAAATAAATTTAAGGAATCTTCTTATCAGGAATTTAATTTAATTTAAAATTTCTCGTCAAACCGCGTAACGCGTTACACATGTAAAAATAATTCCCCTCGTCTCCTTTTCCTTTTTATTTACAATAAGATTTCCAATAAATAGCGCATGTGGCTTCTTGAACATAAAATACGTTTTAACTATAGTTATCTAAACTGTAAAAATTGGCGTGTCATATAATGTTTATTTGAGCGGTATGTACTTGCGCGTTTTATACCCAATTCTACCCGTCTAAATCCCGATCCCACGGATTTTTTTAGATAAAAAGCCGATATGTTGCCGATACGACCTTCTGTACCCATAGAAGTCCTACAAAATTTCGTTTAGTTATTCCGAATATTAACCCGATCAAAATATTTGGTTAGTGTTTTAGTATCGTATATATGGAAAATCATAGTTATTTTGAAATAACAGGTAACACATTACTTCACTTTGAAAACTGATTGTTTCTTAAATCTAGTCAATCTTAACCACAACTGATCCGTTGGTATTTGGCTGGTGGGATCTATCTCCAATTATTACAGTTAATAACATAATACATGTCTGTTTGTCTAGTTAGGTAAATACGCAATGTCTGAAACCAGCTATCAATATAGTTTAAGTTGAATCTCATTCGTTAATCATGTTTAGTGCAAAAGTGGAAACAAATAGGTATTTTAGTAGCGTAAAAAGGTCTGTTATTTATTAGGGATTACGGTAGTCGACGCGATCACTCTGTTGTCCCGGCGTGAGGCCAATAAATCGCGACGAGCGCACGC
Source organism: Heliconius aoede (assembly GCA_037355905.1). Taxonomy (NCBI): domain Eukaryota; kingdom Metazoa; phylum Arthropoda; class Insecta; order Lepidoptera; family Nymphalidae; genus Heliconius; species Heliconius aoede. The sequence continues at coordinate 192,292 of JBAIZZ010000219.1, read as the reverse complement.
TGCAGTGCAGTCAAGTCCTGAGGCCCGAGCATTGTTTTATAAATGCTCTCTACTACGGGAAATACCCAACACATCTATATTCTGAAAGACTCTTTGGTGATTTATCTCCTATCTAAAATATTCCAATCAGACGTGGCCATGTTGAATAGCTTTACAGTTTGCGTACTACGAAATTGTAATATTACATATATACATAAAAATATGAAAGAAGCGTCTTTGTAAAACATAAGTAGGAATATCTTTTTCGTTATTCATTGGTGATATAATCTTATAACATGGCTCCTAAAAGATATATACTTTTATTACATAAGAGAAATAAATTTAACATTTTCAAATATAAATTATTGTACAAAAAAATACATTTCTAAATATTAAAATATAGTACTCTCCCGAGGGTGGTTCGACAAGTGTCCCACCTCACAATACACGCCGTCTCAAGTAAAACTGCTTTCTGCATCCGGTTCTTGATCCAACAGTTAAGCGATAATCTCTTAACAAGTTTATCGATTCTTCTCGCTATTAAACCATTAACTGAAACCACTATCGGCACAATGATATTCGCATTGTCATCCCACATGGTGATCTCATAGGCTAAGTCCGTATATTTATATTTTTTCTTTTTCAGCCTTAACGAGACTGTCATCATGTGGGATAGCAATGTCCACAATAATCGCGCGGCGCGCCACTCGGTCTACTAATACTATATCAGGTCTATTGGCAACAATATACCTGTCAGTAATAACAGACCGTTCCCAGTAGAACAAAGCAAGTATGCAAAGAGGCAAATCTACCGTACCATAGGGATTTTACCTATAGTAAGGTATCTAAGGTACCTACCTAAGGTATCTAAGGTATCTAAGGTAGGTAAGGTAACATGGCTCCTTATTGTTAATTTGTTTGTTTAACTTGGCACTACCATCCTAATGACAGGTTTAATTAGAAAACACGTATGTATACTTATTTATTAGAGTCTCTGAAACAGAACGTCGTATGTAAGCAAGACGTGGAGCCCATCCTATTTACATTTAGCTCCATTTTAAATCGTTCTCACTTTAATCTTCTGGTCATCAAGCCGCTTTTATTGCGGCACGAATTTCCAATTAAACGTACGGTGTAGTCGTAAAATTGGTGATGCAAACCTAGGGAACCTCTCGATTCCCCTTTCATTAAATCGATTATACTGTTTGTTTGTATTGCCTTTTATAGGTGAGGACTTTGCTAACAAAATTGCTTTAAAAACAACAAATTAACTTCGTCCAGCTTATTTGGGATTACGCTCCCGGTCATAACGAAAGCCTTTATCTAATTAATATATTTGTTAAATCTTAATTTTCTTAATTAAATTTAGCCTTGCTATCATTATATAATAGTAAAATAGTAAATATCTATAGTTTAAATTTCTCTAACACATTTTCAACGCAGACGTATATTATTTGATGGAATAATGGAAATACTCAATCTAAATTTAATTCCTCGTGAAGCTTCCAACGTTTTCCTTAATAGTTTCTACGGGAATTCTTTTCCACTACATTCATTTCGATCATTCAGAGCACGCTTAGCGTCACTCGTCGTCGTGTAGAAATAATTTAATTAATTCAATTTCATTTAATTTAATTTACAAGTAAATGTAAATTACAAAACTGAGTCATAATATTTTTATTTAATATTATAATTCTTCCGTACATTATTTTTAAATAAAAATATTATATTTGTTAGAAAATTTTCGTTACCATGTTATTCAATGTACATTGTACATCTATACTTATTGTAAAGAAAAGAACGACATTTTATTAAAATTATTGTAATAATAATGACACTCTCGTGAATATTCTTAAGGACAGCCTCTAACAGTGACTGTGATATTTATCAATACAATTTTTTTTAGCATCACGCTGTATCCCGCATGTCGCAGAGTAGGCAGTAGGTACATAGTGGTAAGACACTCCTCTCTTCACTTTCTACGGGATTTTTGGAGGCATTGCGTGTTGAATGGCGGGACTCTACGTCTCGCTTTTCCTTGACACCAATGCGAGTAAGCTCGCCACGTCCCAATAAGGACAAAAAGTTGAAATAAAATTTCAGTTATACATTATATCAATACACTTACTCTAATAATTTTCTATTTATTTTCAAACGAAAATATTTTAAGCAATCACTTTCCAATATCAAAGAATAATATAAAAAATAAACGTAATAACAACAAAATCATTCATTGAAATCACATAAAAAATTAATAGATAAAGCTGTACAATTTGAGAGGATTAGTAAATACTTCGACGATATTGCTTTCATGTGAAATAGCCCAAGATCTCAGAGCCGCCGGACCTACGTTATTTTAGCAAAGCTGAAATTTTGAGGACTATTAGTCTAATATCTAAATAGTTAAGACAATATGACTTTTACACAACAACCACCAATTATTACAATTTAAACAACCTTTAGAAAAAGTCCACGTAAAGAGTCTGGTAATAATTATTATATTTTTTTTATATTTTTCTTAAAAATATATTTACAAACGAGCGTTTCTACTTTGACGTAGCTAGACGTGTACCTTAAGTTGGCGTCATCTCTGAAAGGTCCCCACTTTCAAGTTAGAGAGTATGCATCCGGTCTTAACTACACATTAAACTATTAATCCTCAAAATTTTTAGCTTTGCCAAAACGATGGAGGTCTAGGGACCCTGGTATCTTAGTGTAGAATACAATCTAATCTAAAACCGGCTTTCATCTAGATTGATAACATTTCCATCATAACATATAATTCTCAGTACAGCGGATCGCGATCATAATAGTATACAAAATTCGCACTATTATATGATATAATATTTAATATAGGCATTATATTGTTAAAAGTAACACTAAATATTATATTTATATATTTCATACAAAAATGTAATCTAATTAAAATCCTATTATACTGAAATAAGTAATTTTGAAAGTTAACGGTAAAATTTTATAACACTTGCTAACTTCCACGTCTGAAGTTTCCACAATTTTCTCACCTATCCTGAAATAAAGGCGGTAAAGTTTTCTTGCAAATAATTTTCTCTACCAAACTTCACGAAATTTAGTGACAATACTTCAAGACTATAAAGTTATGTAGATTTTAATCATATTCATACATTCTCATGCCTTTCCTATAATATATAACACATACGTAAACAATGTTTCCGTTAAGCTATCTTAAAAAGTTATAACGAAGAAATGTTAACTATTATATGTAAATGATAGCCAGTTGGGGCGCAGGGACGCTCCTCTGATGTTACACGGGATCGTGGGTGGCGGTAAACACTTATCATCAGGTGACCCGTACGGTTTTTTACATAGTCACTTTCCATAAAAAAAAAAATTTTTCGATTAGATCACCAAGTACACATTGTATAAGCAATCAATTATCTCATGGATTTGAATGAAAATCATTCATAACAAAACTCAAGATCTTTGTACAACAAATATCAATATTAAAATAAATATGTTACACAAAGTATTCTTAAGATAACTTCAGGAACACTTTTAGGAGTTTCGAAGCGTCCAAGCATCATGCCTGCCTTCCAAAGGGGATAATATCGTCCGTTCCTTTCCACTGATTCCCTCGATGGATAATGCTAGGTTTATGTAGTTGGATATTCATCTCAACGCTCATATTTTCTATTAAACACATTCGAGATATTATAATATTGATATTTTGTGGTTGTAAGCGTATCAACCAATTGACAAATTTTATTGTTTATCACAACGCGAATGTTTTTGCTTTGCTAACTTAGTTGTAAAAACGAACCTAACAATGTCATCCAAAGCAAAAATAAAACTTAATTGGCAAAATCTATTTTCAAATATTAATCTAGTTCCTGTTACTATATATTATATTATAACACAAAACTGATAAAAACCAAAAACGACGAAAGAATAATGCTATTAGTAAGAATAAATTTGTATGAGAATAGCTCTACATCTTGAATCGAAACAGTTCTTTATTGAAACTTGTAAATCTCTCTCCAGTTAAAGTAACTCTACAGATTTATGGTAAAGCCGATAAAATATAAGCACACTACAATAACTTCAAAGCCCATTTGTTAAGATAAGCATATTGAACTGATTTAGTACTCTCATTCATTTATTCTGGAGGCTATTGCTTCGCGGTGCTCAGGGGCACAAGCGTGACTGTAAACACTGCGGTTATGTATTCAATTCCGAAAATATTTAATATTTTCATTTCATCGCTCTGGAATACACATCGATGGGGAACGGAAGTATTCTAATTGAGAACGGAGTGACTAAACATTAAAATCCCAGGTTCCCACGGCGTACAAAAATGTTACGTTTCAAAAGCTACACAAAAAATTCAAGGTTTTACATAAGTTTTTAATACTTTATATGAAACTAAAGAAACAAACTTATAAAGTTAGTATTGTTCTAATGCTCATAATAATCTAAATACATAAACAAATTTACATTAATTCTTTTAATGTTCTTAAATCAATCGAATAGATTTTGACGTAACTAGTCAAAAAGCACTCTTTACTTACCGCATATTAAAATTTTTTTAATACACATCGTCACTACCATACCATAATATACTAATATAATACAAAATTCAGAAATATAGGGCAGCAATATTTATTATTCAATCGCTCTCTAAAAAATTCATATTCATAAATTGAAATTTCATTTATAGCTCGGTGAAACACGTTCAAAATCTCTATATTTTTCTGTTCTATTAATTTCTAAAACGTCCCTAGCATAAAAGATTAAATTTATGAATATAGATAATATATAGATGGACGCAGAATCACGATTCCGTTTAGTTCGATCTCCACTTAGAGGAATAATTATATTAATTTGTTTATTTTAGCTTCACTCTGTATCCTGCATATAGCAAGGTAGACAGAGGGGACCTGGGAACCTAATATTAAGACAATTCGTTCCCATTAAGGCGTTGCGTGTTGAGTGAGGCACTGTCACGTTGAACGGAATGCAAGCCCTCGACACCAGAGCGAAGAAATGAAAATATTAAATATTTCATTTCCTCAATTGGGATTCGAAACCATAAACTTTCGCGTTCACAGTCACACGCTTGTACCCTTGCGCCACATAAACCCGACTGCATAAAACTAAAAGGAAAAAAGAAACAAGCTCATTTAATACATTTTGTATATATAAAAACTATTAAAATATAACTTTTTACTTATAATCCACATAGTATTAGCTATTATGTATTGTATATATACATATACAAGATATAAAATATACAGATCAATATGCCTTACAATGCGAACCCCTGAAAAAGCCTACGCTTCAAATATATTTTGCTTAAGAAAAATAGTTTTGTATACTTTTATAATAACTTCGACTTTTACTGTCAAAATGAAAGTAAATATGTAGCAAATATAAAATAAAACATGTCCTTCAATTTCTTTCGTGCCACGTAATAATAATAAAGAAGTCATAGCTAGCAAATAATAATAAACTTGAAAATGTATATATAATCATATATCAACTTTATCGCGCTTTTAAGGCGAACTTGCGATCCTTGTATCTTTATTGTCACAAAATTACGTAATAAAACTATAATAACTTAATATTACTTAAATATAAGAAAACAAACAAAATATTTTTCTGAAACAAAATATTTCATTTCTGTTTTAATCCCTCGTCAACTTTACCGTCTAGAAACAATTTTTTGAAGATATTCATTTCGTACATAAAGTTACAACTTTCTACCTATGTTTTTTGGTCTATGAATAATGATTTTTTGACTTTCAAATTATCAATCCCTTAAGCACAATGCCTAATACAAGTAAGAAGTAATTTATTCACTATTCGATATCTAGGACGGAAGGCGGCGTGGGGGTGCCGAATTTACTATAAGGACTGCTTTTAAATTTTCACCAACAGCTCGAGAACAAAGGACTGTCAGACTTTATCAGACGGTAAAGAGAGTAAAATGTGTCCATTGCACAAGCGCATAGATACGCTTTATAGCTTTCAACGATACCACAAACATCTGCTTTCTTCGATACTATCGGCTGGAAATAACAATATATTTTGTTTAATGGAGCTTTTAAATAAAGCTTTTTTAAATATTTTCCATTATGTAAAATTTTCAGTATTTAAATGCGGTAAGTGAAACTATAAACTAATAATAACATAAAATACAATACCAGAAATATAAGTTTGCAAATCAGTGCAGGCGGACGTCGGACGAGGCGGCGTCGTTACAACAATAGTAAAAAGTCGTACAAAACCAGCTCCACAGAGTACGCTTGTTGCTAGAAACAACTTTTAGGTTATCTAACTTTTCTTATCTTTAAAGACTTCGAGTAAACTGCTGTTTTCTTTGTGACATTTTCAAGAATCAATGTAGTGTTCGCTCAGTTATCTAAACCTGTCCAATTAAAAAAGTGACAAGAGGCCGTTGAGGCGCATCAAAAGCTTATATATATATATTTGCTAGTATATATATATACTTGCTCTTGACCGCTTCTTTTTAAATGATAAATACATTTTTAAGCGATTTGCGATTTACATAAAAACATATATGTATATTAAACTGTCTCTAAACTCTGAGCTTAATACTTCGCGTTTCAACATTGTCACATACTTTGTAAATACCTACGGTCTCAATTTTTGTTACAAACATGCCTTTGAAGCCTCACTGTAATAATATCTGTAATGGTTAAAAAAACCGAATCTCAGATCTCCTCGCTCTCGCTTGTGTAAAAGATGAAATGGAAAATGATAAAACAATTTAGTACAATATTTTATCATTATATTTACAGCTATAATAGCGTATGATATGTCAACGTATAATTGTACAAAATATGTCAACGGTAGGAGTAACTTTATTGATTTTTGCAGCGAAAATATATTTATTATAATTTTAAAATAATATGATATATCATATGTACATATATATAACTCACTTAAAATAATATTCGTTTGATTATTACAATAGACCTAAACTAATATTTTCTTTAATATAAAAACAATGACTATAGCAGAGGTTCATTTGATAGAAACGATATTTTTTTTCACTCGAGGCAATTTTCTATACGACCCTTTCAATCTATATCTATAGGCTCAGTGAATAATTTATTTTAATTAACCACCAACGTCCGTGTCATTTTTTTCTCTAACTCATTTGCCTTCTCGGTCTTGGGATTCCGAAATCGAGTCATTTTCTTAAAAAGTTTCAAATCGAATTAAATTCGCCCCTTTAACTACACTCAATTCTCTTTCACGAGTTCATTAAGCGCGGCCGTTCCGGTGAACCTCAGTAATGACCTTAAAGGGCGCTAAATCAAGATCAAGGCGAGAGATAGAGGCAACTGAAATTTTATACTTTTATCAAATATCGTTCTTGATCATGTTTTAATCTGTCTCTCCTTTGTCATTTATCATGCTTAATCAATCATATTGATTGAGAACCTCTAAAGCTCTCGAAAAGTGGTGAACGGAGTGTCTTAACACTAGGTTCCCTTTGCCTACCCAGCTGTGTGCGGGATGCAACGTGAAGCCGATTCCATTAGTAATGACAACACGTTTATAAATTAACAAGAGTGTCCGTATAACATAAAAAATTGCCGTGAGGTGTTTTAAAAAGCTCTCAAGATATTTTAAAATATTACATTTCAAGCACAAAGTGTCCTTAGCTCTTTACCTATCTCATAATTTTATTTTTCATTTATTTTAACTAGCTCGCTTGCTCGATCCGTGTTTTGCACTACTTGTTGTTGACATTAACATTTTCAAACTGTGAGGTTATAGTGTTGCACTTTATATTCCTTTTTTTTTGTGACATATAACATTTATTTAGCGTAGCACACTCACAATGATAACATGATATATATCGACAACGTTGTTGATTCCATATATTATTGCTATATTATGTTATCATTATATTATTTATTTACGTATATTTAGCATAAATTACCGATCGGGACTAATCGTTGTGTATAATACAGCAGACCAAAAACAGAATCTTAACATTCTGGGAGCCATCGCATACGAGCATTGACGGTTGTGGATACAATTAACATTAAAGTTATTATTTTAATTTATTCTAAATTGATAAGAAAGCGATTACTTCACTTCAATTTTTTGTTGCATTCCATATTGAGTCGCGAAACTCAACGCCGCGCTTTGCCTTCGTACTAGAGCAAAGAAATGAAAATATTAATAAATAATGATTCATTCCCCCGAGTGAGAATCGAAGCCACAATTGTCGCGTTTACAGTCGCACGCTTGTATCCTTGCGCCACGTCGGCCTCGTTTATTTCTTATGCCAAACCTAAAAATGATTAAACTTAAAAAATAATTACACGATTTTACCATAATAGTATCATTTAAGTGCTCGACCATTTCACAATAGGTGCTCCAGTATGTATTTGAGTGGAGCAGGTACTTGAGAACTTAATGGACGTGCGGTTGTTAAAAAAGTTAAGTTGCTCAATTTGATGTAAGTATAACAAAACAAAATAGAAGGATTAATAGGACACTACATAAAAGACCTACTTAGGTTGTAGTAAATATACAATACATTATATAACTACAAACATTGTTTACAGTATCAGGTACAGGTCATTTAAAATGTAGCAGGGTAGGCAGAGGGAGTCTAGTGCTAAGCCACTCCGATGCCACTTCCTGTCGAATTCTGGACGTTGAGTGGCGGAACTCAACGCCAAGCATCGCCTCGTTACCAGAGCGAAGAAATGAAAATAATAAGCACGAGAATAAGAACTAATATATATATATATAATTATCAAATTAAAGATTTTAGCAGTCTATTATATTTTTTAATATTTACCAACATTTAATTCAATATTATAAGTGGTGTCTACGAGCGACAAGGTTTAACCTTTTTTTGTGAGTAGGTGTGACATTTTCTCAAAATTGTAACGCGAAACTTAGGGAGGTTCATAAATTTTAGTATCCATTTTTCGAGACCTTGAATTACTGCGTGACAAGGGATAATAACTTGTAACTCTTACGGCATCAAGAAATCAAAACAAGAAAAGGACTTTGCTGTATAAAATATACAGAAAATATTATATTAATATATTCTCTATCTATATATCTCTATCTCGTCGTATTGATAAACTTGATTGATCTGATTTAATGTAAGTTTACTGAGATCTATTCGCTATAAGCCTGTTAGGTGTCCGAAGTCTTGTAAACTTCGGGCTGTAAATGGACTTTTTGTTTTAACCAGACTAGAAATGTATCTATTGATTTCATTCAGGATTTAAACCGTATTATAAAGATTGTAATTTGTAGGTGAAAACAAAATTTTACGTTTACCCATACATTTTTAAAATAATAAAATAAATAATTAAGCTAACAAATCATAAAATATAAAGTGACGTCCCTGTTAATATAGTTATAGTTAATATATATTATAAGTAAATAAATTTTTCATATCTTACAGTAAATTTTATGAAGTCAAACGATAATAAATGTCGCATTAATGCAAATCTTTTACACCTAATTCAATGTCATTACTATCTTAGATCACTTGTCTTCCATTCAATAAAGTGTAAAGTTCAAATCAATTATTTTGTTTATAGCCTTTTAACGAGCCGGCTAGCAGATAAAGTTAATAAAGATAGAACAGGTCAGTGTAAATATAAATGAGACTTTCACATAAACATTTGGGAAAAAAGCCTCGATTTAAAAAAAACTTATTTTTGTAAAAGAACCTGCTCAAGTCAGACTTTCTGTACTAGGTATCTGATAAAGTACGTTCATTTTATATATACGTGTTGTACGTGTTATTAATACGTGTTGAAATTTTAAGTAATTTGTAACAAATCGCATTTCGCTTTTAAAATTATTAATAAATAATAAAAGTAAAAATAGTAAAAGTTGAACATTTACAAATATTAGAGCCCTGTCAAGACAAACATACATAAGACATCATTACAGACTGCTTTCGTTAGGTGATCTAACTTTTCTCCTCTCGATTTTCTAAAGCAAGTGACCTGCTCGCTCACTGAGACCTGTTTCTTATAAAATCAATGTCGAGTTAACAACTTTGCACCAGTTAATACAGTGGAAGTTAGTATGTTAGTATCGTCTAAAATCTATTATATGTAAGTTAATATCTTTTTTATAACAATAACTTTAAAGCATTAATAGATAAATTATTTATTATTCATGTAAAATAATGTGTTTCAACAACATTACCGTTTGCTTTATATTTTATATGCACATATTATAGGTATTCTGATATTACAACATGTTAAGCAAAGTTGAAAATGTCAACAGTATCGACGCTGTTGTAGTAAAGCTTGGATGTGCTTAACTGTATGCGATGATTGTAAAAATTCTCGATCGGAACATTTAAGAATATGTTTGCTTCCCTTACTCGGTTTGCAGAACGTTATCTCGAACTACTCAAGACTCACTTCATCGTCCAAAACTGGAGCACAAAATAATTTCAATTTTTTATAACTACCTTTGTAAAAATAAAACGTTGGTAAAAATATTTATTATTGGTTTATTTCACGTACCTTCATTTTGTATGCATTGTTTTCATTTAGTGTATTTATTAAAAATATTTTACATATTTTTTTCTGACTTTAAAAAAATTTGTTAGAAAAAAGAAAAAAAATAGTATAACAATTAGTTTTTGATGATATAAAAAATGCTTATAAATGTACTATTTTTTGTGGGATTCTAAAATACGTATACGGTTTAATATTTACTGTTAGTAAATATTTTTAATAAGATAGAAACATCAGAAGTAATTTATTTGGAAGCTTTATACGCTCATTTACGAAGTTCGTAATCGAATTTAATTTGCTCCTTTAACTACAGTCAATTTCTATCGTGACTTCATTAAGCGCGGCCATTCCAGAGGGGCTCGATGATAACTTCAAAGGACATTAAATCATAATCTAAAGAAAAGATAAAAGGTCTAAATCTTTGCTTGTAGAAGTTCTTAACATATAGGTATTTAAAAATTCATCACTTGAAATATGCCATATATTTAATATTATATTTGTTTGGTCAAAAAGTTATAAGTAAAAAACCTAAGAGTTCAAGAAAGAAATATACGAGAAGTCGAAAAAGGAGTTATATATCACTAACATTCTCAATGCAATGCAATACTATGTATATTATACTATAAATAATACGAAAATTCATAAGGATTATTTTATTATATATTTTATGTCGCAGTCTTATTTTTAACCTAAACCTTAGTAAAATTATGTTTTGACGCTAATTTTCCTAATAATAAGAAAAAGTATACATAATATGAAGTATATAATCTGAACTTGTATTATTTTACCAATACAGGTATTACTATAACTTTTCCCAGAGCTCTGAAAAGGCTTTTATAGATTTTATAGCGTCACTATTTATATTTTTCACAATACAAATCGAAGGCAGCGGCCACCTAGCAATATGCAGTAAACTAGCACTTTATCCTGCGCGCCGGCACCTGTTCCGTTGCAATTTTAATCCCCCTGTAAAGCAAGATGTTAAAGGCTTCCAACTAAACGGTGATCGCTAACTGCTGCACTGCCGCTGCATTGTGAAAATATTATATTCTGTTTTTTATTAATGTGTTATATTATTAATATGCTTATAATATGATGATACACTGAAAACGTGTATTCTTTTATTCAAATAATTTTACTAACCGATAGTTAATACTTACTACTATTATCTACACCGAGTCGTTGAATATAATATATTTTTGCTCTTAATGTTAATATACCTAATGTTTACCTACCATTTTTGTTATATATACATTTATAGCTTTTTCTTGCATTCAAAACAATCCAGGCTGTTACCCAAGTCGCTGTTACGCAGCTGTCACTTACAAATTCTCTTTCATATATACAATCCAACTCACCATATATAATACATATATAACATTCTTTTAATTATTTTGAACGTTATTGTCACCCAGTTTTCAATTTCACGTACATTTCTCAGTAAAATAAAATATATTTTTAATAAGAGATTTCTACATTGCCAGTTCCCAGGTCTCCTCTGTCTACCCTGCCAAGTGCGGGATACAGTGTAAAGTAAAATCCTGTTGAATGTGTATTTGATTGAAAAGTATTTTTATTCATATCAGCAGCGTTTAACAGTGATCATTGTACTTTCATTAAAACTTGTAAATCGTTAGTACCTACAAAGAACGCATTTTTTAGTTTCACGTTATATACAGCCAATAGCAGGGTTGCGTTACCTGCTGGGAATCTAGAGTTAAGACATTCCGTTCCCCCACTTACCGCCCTATTATTCATTTTAATAAACAACAAATAACTTTGATATTCTCACGTTACCTTTTGTGTTTGTCATCAAATACTTTATTCAATTCATAATTCATATTATATAAAACAAAAGAAATACAAATAGATTAAATAACACTTTCATTTCTAGGCACGTAAATACTTGTGAATATAATTTATTCATTGTCCAGTATCTCGGGCTGGAGGCAACGTGGCGAAGGTGAATTTACTGCGAGGACCGCTCTTAAATTTTCACGAACAGCTCGAAAACAAAGGACCATCGGGCTTTATCAGACGCTAAAGAAAGTAAAATGTGTCTGTTGCACCGGCGCATAAAACACAGTTTATAGCACACAGAGACACCGCAGCCACCTGTGCCTATTGCCAACAAACACTACATCTTCACACTATTTTACTCTACTTAAACTTCCACATTTTACTAAATAAATATTGTTCAGTAATCCTATTATGCTTTTCTTATTAAGAGCCCGTTCCGGACTCGGACCGGTTTTTGACATATTATGTTAAAGAAACACTGATTTCGACAAGTTGTCAAATACCGCCCTAGCGAGATTATTAGGTATATAAATTGTTCCTACATATAATAATTTTCAGTCATTACCAAATAAACAAAATAACTACATTACATTTACTAACTACATTACATTACATTTTACTGAAAACGTTTGTAAGCAATTTTATTTATATAAAATTATACAAAATAACATGCCATACTTATAGTATGGCAACTTCTGTTAAATATGGGTGCACTTGTGCTACGGATTCATGGTACTGTCGGGCTCATCAAGAAACTCCTGCGTACTACCCAAATCCAAAACCCAACTTTAACTCTATCTACATGAGACGCCGCAGAATCATTCGGTGGAAGGCCCGCTATAGGCGCGATCGCACCGTCACTTTCAGGATGCCCCGGGATTTCTCCTAGGACACCCGCCGCCTCGAAGACTTTTGTAAGTACTTATTTATTGCTATGATTCTCCTGCAGTAATATATTTATTTATCTAAATTTAAAGATAAAGAAATAAATATAATAATAACTATAATAACTCAAAATGTATGTACTTAAATGTTATTATCATTTTATCTTCAATTCATCATTCACAATTATATTATAACCGAATATAATATAGAAAATATTATTTCAAAATATAATTTGATATATAAAAAGGAATATAAGAATTCCAAAATAATTTCTTTTGCTTATATCGATAGTGGATAATTTAACTTTCCAAAGCACCATACTTATCAGGAGAGCAATAAAAAAGTTGAAATAAGAAATCTTTAGGTTATTGAGATATTCTTATTGTAAGTCCTTTAAGTACTTTTAGTTGGGTTGTATCCAATTTTAATTAAGGTTTATTGGCATTTCTCTCCTTTTAGTTATTTTATTACACTGGCTGTACATTATATATATATATAATTAAAATATATCATAAATTGCAAAATATTTAATAAAAATTCTTTAAGCAGGCAAACGTCCCGACCATTTCTATTACATCAAAACTTGGTCAATTTATAAAAGAGTTGAAGTAGGTATAATTTATTTTAATTAGCGATGTCATTTTTTTCCCTTTCTGACTTGTTTTGCAACTTCGCGACGGCGGCGTTCCACAAATGAAATATCCGTTTAAAAAGTTTCAAATTAAATTAATTCGTCCCTTTTACTACAGTCAATTCCCGTAAAGGACTTCATTAAGCGAGGCAATTCCGGTAAGCTTTAATAATGACCTCAAAGTCGCGTTAGAAATGACTAAAATTGAATAAATGCTATTATCATCATTTTATATCTCATAATATCATCATAATACTTTGGTAAAGTAGTTACGTGGTCTTATCTCGTTGGCAATAATAAAAAAAATATCTCAGAACATTAATTGCAGCACCTGAATTTACTTATAAAATTTTTCTTAATAAAAGTAGAAGGCCATTCGTGGCGCAGAAGGACTATCGTGTGACTGTGATTACGATAGGTTGTGGGTTCTATATCCGCTCAAAGTAATGGAAATTTTTATTTCTACGCTCTAATGTCGAGGCAAAGCACGGCATTAAATTCCATCATTCAACACGGAATAACTCCAGAAGTAGGCGATAATTGGGGAGCAGACTCGTTTCTCTCACTCTTGCTCACTGACTCACGTTATGGCTTTTTAGACAAAATTTAAAATAATCCACTCCCATTGTTGTCACTGTGAAGGTTGTGTCGCTGGGCCACGAACGGCCCATCATTAATTATTAATTAATTGTTTAAATTTAAATCGACAAATATAACGTTTCAGTAAAGAATTAATCATATAGATAAACAAAGCGCTCCGTTAGAATATATATTTAGTTTTCTTTCCGTAATTACAAAATAAATTTTAATTTCCATCTACTAAATAATAAAATTCTCAACTCAGCGCTAAACACGGTAAAACATATAAATTTGCATAAAAAAATCTTGCATATAATGGCTATACCGTAGAAAGTTCCGTGATTGTTTGCTGCGGGAGCCATTGCGAGCTAAAAGTTTACTTCATTACACTGGATTCGTAACCATCAAACCTCCAATTTGGGAATTATCTCAAAACGACTCTTGAATTATTCAAATGTTGAATTTTTGACGAGTATCCTCGGTTATTTGTAAAAGAATTTATGGTAATAACATTCACTCAATACCTCTAATAAGACCTCATGAATTTCAATACTCTATACAGTAATTTATGTAAAACAATGTGAATATTTAGCACGACAGTTGCATTATATTTTATATATAAATCCATAAAAAATTGTACATTTTAATAATGAGTATAATTAAAAAGAGTAAGTAGTACGAAATTATATACACGCTCAATTATATATATGGTATTTTTTTCTTAATTACACGCATGTAGAGGCCTACCTTGATATATGCGTGATACATAAGGGGCCTAGTGCTAAGACGCATCGCTCCAAGCAAACGAGATACAACTATAATAATAATCTTCTAAATATTCCTGCGTTATCATTACTACTACGAAATTACTATAAAGCAATAAATCATCGCAAATTCTGCAATTTCTAAACTTTTAAACTTTTAACTCCAATCTTAAGATATTGAGGCCTGAGGGTAATTTCAATTGACGATCACCTGATAAGAGCACGCGGCAATATTTAAAACTTTCGTACATACCTATATATTGTGTAAAATTCTTCCGGCACGGTGTGACTGAAAGAAAACGCACAGCTTTAACAGTACGGCGTAGAGCATGTAGGGTCTTTACGGGGCATAGGAAAGCATTAAGAATTTTGAAATTACTGCGAGAAAATATAAGATTTTACAATTTAAGTTATAAAGTCCACGTAAACGTAACATAACATAAAATGTAAGTAAAAACTAGTACAATATAAGCGATTAAAAATTAAATATTGAATTTATGTATAATATTTAATTTTATAATATTATTTATTGCATTAAAATATTAGCTATATTTCAATTCCAAGCCATTGAGTTTATAAAAAAAAAACGCTACGAAACCAATACTCGATGAAAGTCGACGTCCAATGACTGCAAACAATAGACCAATTCGCCACGATTGGACGCTTCGGATAACGAAATATGAACAATAAAAAACATA
The DNA here is from genome assembly GCA_037355905.1 of Heliconius aoede. Taxonomy (NCBI): domain Eukaryota; kingdom Metazoa; phylum Arthropoda; class Insecta; order Lepidoptera; family Nymphalidae; genus Heliconius; species Heliconius aoede. The sequence continues at coordinate 176,430 of JBAIZZ010000219.1, read as the reverse complement.
TCCGCTTTGTAATACGAAAAAGAAAATCTTTTACCGTAGAACTAAAACGCATCTCGAAAATAAATAACATGCAGATTTAACATATATATTATATTAGTAATGTTACTAACTATTACGCTAAACAATTCACATGAAAATTAATAAGTTAAATAACGCAAGTTCAAAGGGTCCTACATACATTTTGTCACTCCCAGTGAAACAATAGTGGTCCTTTGTAAAACTCGGCGACGAAATAGCCCTGTAAATCTGACTCCTTTGTTAAACTATAGGGATAAATGTCACACGCAGGTCTCTAACCGCTTGTATTCATATCACATCACCGCCGCCTGACATTTTCTCTGTGCTGTTTAAAACGTACTTGAAATTATAAAATGAAATAAAATTATGTAAATATAATACGAATATATGAAACGGCTACCTTGCGTGTGGTTGTTCCATTTTGAATAGAATAGTTTCATAAAGCAGAAAAAATGATAATTTACTTTTACTTAAATTATAAAAAATTTAAAAATTTAAAAATTTAAAAATTTAAAAATTTAAAAATTTATTATTAAAAAAAATTTAAAAATTATAAAAAATTGCCTCGAAAAATTAAAAAAAAAACAACAACATTCACACGAACATATATGTTCAATGCCAAGAAAATATTCTTAGATACGCTAACGTCTGTCGATCTGATTCATAAATATTTACACTCGGCGCATAATCGCTGCTGAAGATCAACATTATATATTTGTCCATCAAAAATTGGTAATTAAAAGTTGTACAGGGAGAAAAAAATAATACCTAGCAATATGCAAGTTATTATACGTTATTTACACCTCCATGACGCCCGTAGCGTGATATTTTCAATATAGAGGATTAATAGGCACGCCTCAATGCGTTCACAAAGGCATCGCCTTTTTATAAAACTGCCATAACCGCAACGAGCTATTGTGCTGTGATTTCAGCTGCCCCCCTCCCAAGCACCTCCCCTCCACCCACGTTAAATAGTAAAACTATATTTTAATTGTCTTTTATAAAATAAATGTATGTAAATATATGTTTCGAACTTTTACTGAGGTTAAGGAAACATAGATTAATACGTCAAACCAACAGTTGCATGTTTAATTCAAATATATATATATATTTTTAATTTTAAGCATATTTTTATGTATACATATTTATATGTCAAATAGAACTACTATATGGACACCGTTCATGCTTAGCGGAATTGTAAGACAGAAGCAATGTAGGGTAACTGTGAATTTAAATACAAATTTAAATTTCTTAATTTTGTAATTTTAAAATCCCTAAACATTAAGGCGACGGTATCTGACAGCCACCCTCTACCTCAGTTTACGCAAGAGGAGAGAGATGCCATGAAGATACGGGCCGAGTACAGGTTCAAAGGTAATAACGATTCACGAAGCCCAGGGTCTGACAAATGCGATATTTGTAGTAGACAAAATGACGAGCTTTATATTTAATAGATTTGAGATCTTCTTTGATTTCGACTTGCATTACAAAATGTGAAAGAAATACGAGATAAAAGAATCCACAAAGTGGGATTTAGTAACATAGGAAAACTCGTCTCAACTCGCTCATATCCAGACAGAAACGCACACAGAATTTGTCTCGCCATTACAAAGCATTAAAGCATCTCGGAAGGACTTAGCCTCGGGAGGGAGCACACAGTACTCTGATACTTCTGTGGATTGTTGCCTTCACGGATGACTTGTTAGTTAAATATTAAACCTCAAACTAAATCCTTTACCTACTTATATCTTAACTTAAAGCTTAACTTCAATATCTTATAATGTCAATTAATTGAACAAAAACGTTGTAATATTAAACTTAATCTCTTTGTGCTCAATATACAGGATAATTTCAAGATACGTGTAAAAATAATAAAAAGAATTTTGTTGAATTCAGAATTGTAATGACGTGTCAAGTGCGTTCATTCACGCGTCGCAAGCATTACACATCTGGAGGCTCAGAACAAACCCTGCTTCAAATGTGGCCCGCATAGAGGTTCTTAGAAATTATAATCAAAGCCCACATCTTAAAAAATGAATAGCGCGCAATACGCTACATTAATTCAGGCGGGGCTGTTTGAAGTATCGCCCGTATGACGCGCAAAACGCACTTGGACCTGATACCATCTTTAATCTTCGCACCTTTTCGCACTGTAAAAAGCATTTATAAATAGACGTTGAGATCGCTTTGTGGGTGGAAATGAGACTAGTAGAAGATAAAAAGTCGGTATAGAAGAGACGTCCCCGTGTCGTTTTACAGACAACAAAAACAAATTTAAAACAATTATTATGTTAATTACATCCGTTAATAGATTAAATGATATAGGAGTTTGGAGCAATTTCATTATGTACTAAAAATATTTTGTATTTTAAAATTTGTGTATAAAAATTGATAAAACGTTTTTCCTCTTTAACATATTAAACATTTATAGAAAATATACTATTATTACAATTATCTCTATCATAACAATACAAAAATCCTATTCATAATCCATATAACCCAAATTAAGGAACGTCGGCTGCTAGAATTTCTTTATATAGCCTATATTTAATTATAAAATTTATATTATAAATGTTAAAAAAAATAACTATTTCGTTACATTAAAACAGCTTTTTACCGTTCAAATCCTAAATGACTTGGCATTTTAGCTTACTTTTTGTTTTCATATTCTTATACGCGCGCAAGACGTCGTGAGGCAACTAATCCCTTCCAGAGACGTGAGGATTATCTCCGTAGCGAACAACCAACTTCATATAAACAAGCCGCTCGTCCCAGCTTTCCCTAAAAGGTTTTTGTTATTCTCTAAAACATAAATTAAAATTGGCATTTGTTACAATATTCCATAATTATTGTCTACTATTTTAACTTTTGTTAGTAATTAAATTAAAGTTTGACAACATTAGCATTCAATATTAAGGTTCAATACAAAAGTTTCATAAAAAATGGACGCTAGTCGACGTGTATTCTTAATAATTTACGTAATAATGATTACTCTTCACTGAATTCCTCGCTGGCCGAAGGCAGCCAAACAACGCCTCGTTTTATACACTATAAACACCTCGAAGAAGTGACGAAGACCAGACCAGAAACATTTTAAAATTGCACTACCATGGTTTTATTAATGATGTAGATATTGAAAATTGATTCAATCATTACTCATAAAACTATAAAATTACAAATCTTTTACTTTTTAAATTTCAGATAATTCTCAAATATGTTTAAATATCAAAACACGGATAAGTATATATTTATTACGTAAAGTCCAAGAAAAGCTTTTTCAAGTATAGTATTTCAAAGCAAATTAAATTAATTTCAAGCTTGATTAACGAAAACGGTATAAATTAATAGATAGACAAAGAAAAATTAAACCAATTCAAGATAAAATCTTTTATAGATTCTGTTTTTTCTACGATTCCGAGACCGCGGTGTTCCGATAAATAGAATATATAACGAAAATAACTATATAACTTGAGATTATTGGTGATTCGTCGAATTTCCTTTAGTACCATCAATTTTTCTACGATTCCGAGGACAAGTGAATTGGGAAAAAAAATAACATATAACACTTGTAGTAGATATATACTGCATTTGTCTTATGTACTTATAAGTATTACTATATATATTATTATAATATTTTTAAGACGTTCTTTGTGCGATAGGCACTGACCATTGAGTGTTCAGACCCTTCAAATTCAATTCAAATTATTGTTTTAGCTTTACACTGTATCCTGCACATCCTGCATACGCAAGATACGCAGAGGGAACCTATTATTCAGCCAGTTGGCCGAGCTCAACGCTGCCCTTTACCTTGTTAACATAGCGAGTTAATTAAAAGAAAATATGAATATATTTTAATCAAAAATTAAATTTTATAATGTAAAGAAAAAATGAGCGCATATAAATCGGTGAATAATAAAAAAACAAACATTGTAGTAAGTTCAGCATGGAAACACATTGTTTCATAAAATTAATAGGATGCAACTTTTTATTCAATCCCGCGGCCCCGAGGTCCCCGACCAGACAGCGAACTTTTTTCACGTCCGTTTGGGCGTAACTTTATAAACACGCATTTCACGCTCACGTTATTAGGCACGATTCAGTGAGCTTTTTCTAACGCTTTCGCTTCGCATTGAGTGAAATATAAGTTTTGTATGCTACAATACACAATGTTTTTACAAAGGAACAATTTATGGCTACAGCATGTTCTTTATTTTTATCGTACCTATAAAGTTTATTTATTTAGTTACCTTTTTTATTTTAGTATAATTTTATATTTTCTATATGAATTGTGATTTGGACACTCACACGCTACATTGATTATTACTCAATTTTTGTTACTATTACTTAATTTAACTCTCGCTTTGTCGCTCGCGGGGTAGTCAGAGAAAACGGACCGCCAAACGCTACGGTCCCTACATACCTCTTTCGCCCTGTCCACTGTCATTAACCCCTTCATGCATGCCCTCCGCAGAGTCCTCATGGTTTTAAGTGACCTTCCAGTATCTTTGATACTGTGTTTTCGAATGTCTTCCAATGATGAATGATTTGGTTCGTGATGCTCTAATAAGTTTTTTTTACCGTTGTAAACATATCGTTCTAATATCATATTTGCCATCAGAAATATTGTAATAACTAAGATTCCACAATATTACTTTATCATAACTCAGAGCTCTTCCAAAGAGAAGCCAAGAGCGCGTCCTTTCGTCCTCTCCACTATAACCTACACTTTAATGGTTCGTACCAGATCGCGGCTGCAAGTCTTCATTGAACCTTCCGGGATATTTGTGTACTTGTTACGCTTGTTTATATTAAAATTGTATTAGAAAGGTGATTTGTGAGATCACTACAACTCGGGTGGATCGAATGCACTACCGCAAGGCCGAAGCCGACACACCGGTAGACGATGGTCAATCTGTTTCTATATTCCGACGAAAACGGGAAAAATGAGATGACCATAATAATGTATTCAATAATAACACTACTAATAGAAAATTTCAAAACTATTTCAAAATGTCCATAAAAGATATTATCAATAAAAAAGGAATAAAAAATAAAAACACAATTCATAGAATATATATTTATTGTAAATTAACTAGAATCAAACTAACAATATGAATAATGAATAAGCCTAGATAACCTGACAACCTGGCTCTACCAGACACACATACATTCTTGAATCTTTCATACATCCCTTACACCTGAGTAACTCCAAAATACAAGATCAGTTATGTTAGTAATAGAATAGTGCATTTTTACACGCAAGGACGAAAGCTTGTGGATATTAAATTACCGCTACGTATATATAATGTGAATATATTACGTAAATAGTAGGTTTGGTGTTGTTCCTTACAATGGCCGTGCGACGGCGGTAACTATGAAACTAAAGCTATGCGAATATCTGTCGCCAAAAAATATTAAACAAAGCATTTCTATTAATTTTAACATTAATAATATCTTTTTGAATATCGTTTTACGAGTGTCGAATAACTAATTATCTACGATAGATTTAAATACTCGACCAAATAGTAAATTTTTATTATTATATAATAGTAACAATTAGAAGCTGGAAACAGGCAGATATACTAATCAGATTATATTTGATCTATTTTAGTTTAGCGATATCGATTGAAAATGATGTACTAGTCGAAATTATTTACAATTTCAGCTCCAAGCTCAATTACAAGAGTAGATACATTAGATTGTAACATTAATAATAAATAATGGCTACTAATTATTAAACTACTAATAAATAAATTACAATTTATCTAACAAGACTAACTAATTAAATGGTTGATGACAGTAATAATAATTGTTTCATAAATACTGAGGGTTAACTAAAATTTAATGATGTGTGGATATAATTTTAGAAGCATAGCAACTTCAATGTATCAATCGATTTATTAATGAATTATACGAGATAATTTCGATTTATTTATGTATTCGTTTATAATACGCAAAACTCGTCGAGTAGATTTTTTAATTCTTTGTTGTGGGCCGCCTTTGAGCCGGTGGCGGGGGACGCGGCTGACGCTCTTCCATTGTAACTGTAAATAAATATTATATTATTTAAATTGGCAAA
>JBAIZZ010000219.1:131208-170233 GCA_037355905.1 Heliconius aoede | reverse complement strand
GGCTGTCCTTACCAAACCTGTAGCTGTTGTGAATGACCTCCCGGGGGTTTTTACCGGCCATATCGTAGTTTGCTATTTCCAATGGGTCGAGTTTTGCTATATGATGTCCTCGGATCTGTTTTTAGTTTGTAATTTTGTTAAGTATATTTGAAGGGCTTCCATGACCTATGGTTAGGTTGTTATTTCTTAAAAAAAAATTAACAAGCTCAAAGTAGGAAGAAATAGTAAAAAAAAAAAATTATAACATAAATATCAATAATAAGTTTAACATATATATATGTGTGTATATATATATTCAAAAAATATAATTTTACTAAAATTATCATTCACACATTAATTTGTTCTTCGGAAGAGATACAGTAAATGTTGTTATAAGTTAAACTAATTAATCATTATGAAAGCAATTATTTAATTTAATGTCATTAGATAGTCTCATCATATAAAGTAAAGATGAATTTACTATTTGAATTAAACAAAAAGAAAATAAAAACATTTCATAACAGATAATTAAATGATAAACATAGAAATATATTAACAATCTTCTTGAAGCGTGCCATCATTAATAGTTATAATGTAACGGACGCATGTTGATTGCAAGAGATATAAGAATAAGTAATAAAAAAACAGACATGTAATAATGTAAGTGTCAGATTGTTTTAAACGGCATCACACTAAGTTTAATCTATGGTCATATAACATATGTCAATACTAAAAATAATCTAGAGATATACGACTAGAAATAGAAAACTATACTTTTTTTGTTTCTTCATTTGTATAAAAACTACAAAATGGTTTATAATATTCGCAATGTCGATAATAGACATTTATAATCACCTGGTCTAGTAAAGGAATATGATTGGTAAGCAAAGTTACTCATGAGAATACAAACAAAAAGCCTTTGTACAAAAATAAGTAAGTACAATACATACTATGAAAAAACAACACCGTTAAGACCGAATCAATCAAAAAGCTAGTCTCAAATCAATAATCGATTTACACACCTCGTTTAATAGAGATTAACGTGGTATTTACATTAACATTACCTATAGCATTTGTGTTTAACACACTAAAATGTAAATAAATGTTGATGCAGTTGGAAATATATTATCGAAAATATATTTTAAAAATATATCTTCATGTTTTTCTCAACGCCAACACGACGTAGAAATATTAGATCGACTGCCAAATCAGTCACTAAACAAAATAAAATTCAAATTTCAATATTTACCAACGTATTATTTTTTTAATACAACAGAAGTAAGAGTATACATATGCGACCCGACACCATAGTCAAATAGTATTTCTACCTACTTTCCTTTACCCAAAAGAAAAAGCAAAATCAAGTTCAAGAAAACAATTCTGTAATAGAAGTTGTTTTACTACGTCACAAAATACCCTCAATGGAAGAGTAATCGCGACCGTTTAAAGAAGCTAACCCCATAGCCAAATTATAAATTCGTATTGCGAATTTACAGATTCCACTGGTTTATATATCACTACCTACATATGCTCATATCTATACATCTGTATTGTCAAAGTATTAGATTAACTTGAATAGGTACTTTAATTGACCATATATATGTTCTATAGAAATCATAATTTATATATAGACTAAAATTATATATTTAAGCTTTATTTTAAAATTTGACCTGCGGTTCGTTCCAATTATATAGTATCTGTATTAGAAATTGCATTTTCTCTATATTCTTAGCAAGATGTGAGAAAAATACAAATTAATACTTAATTTATCAAATATTGTTTATTCGTCTTTAGGGTACATTCCGTGAGTCACTTCGATCGAGTCTAACATGCGTAATTAGACCCTTTGTTTATTACTAAAATTATGTAAAAAAAAGTATTAATAAAGCGTGGTGCTTAAATTAAAAAAGCAATATAAAGTGCATTTATCGGGGCAGCTAGCGTATAGTACTTTTATATTAATGAATACATAGTTAATCCTGCAAGCCGTTACAAGAATCCCGATTTCCCACAGAATATAAACCAGTGTGTTCGTTGTTGTATCGCAATACGAAGTTCATACCGAATCGCACGTGTTGTCGTATGACGGCCTCGCTGGCGAAGGCGCGCAGGCCGCCGTGCCAGTCCCCGCTCGATGTGGGGTCCCCCGTCGCGATGCCCAGCGGGTCGAGGCGCGCCACGAGGTGCCCGCGCGACTAGTAGTCAAACCATTCATTGTTGTACAAGCCAATTCACATCTCTTAAATCCATGACGTTTTACAATATTACGTTTCAGTCGAGATGCTTACACCAGGCTTCGAATTTATAATTGTATTATATTATAAGAGAATAAATTTTCGATGTTCTTAATATTTGTACTTTAGAGACAGAGAACGAGCAGGAATATGCTAAGTTTAGAGTTTTTTTGATAGATAGTAACTACGTGATTGGTTGTATAATCATCCTTCTCTTACTTGCCATCTTATATTCTTCTAAGAAATTACGCTTTAGCATATATAGCATAATTTCTATCGCAAACTAAAATATACCAAACCGGCCACGATAAACAATGTTCCTTATATTTGTTTTGAAGATATAGAGATTAACGCCTAAAAATATGGTTATATTGTTGACAGAAGTGAAATTTATCATATAATATAGTATTAATATTTTAATCTTATCAGTTTCATAATAAAAAAACGATCGTTATTTATAGCAGCAGCTCCAAATAAACGATAGATAAAATAAAATTAGCAATATAATCTTCTTAACAATGTTCTAAATATTGAGACTAGCCATTTATAACGAGATCGGCCTGATTAGTTAGTGATACACATTTAGTATATAAATTATTTTAGTTCATTGTATATGCTTTGAACAAATACACTTACCAGCCACATTTAATACTACAAAAAAGATTCGAATAACAACACTACATACTGCAAATAAATCTGTTAACTAGGCTGATTATTGACACACCATGCAAAGTACAGTAAACTCTTATTTTATTAACGTTATGAATTATTAGTAAGCAAACACGGGTGTTACAATCATGTCTACGATAATGAGATTCGTCACTCTGTAGAAAATTATCACGGTTTGTGCTCGTACGCCATTCGCCATAGCAGCTGTGTGTAATTAATATTACCATTTAATATTGATAGAAAAAAGCGTAGAAATTAAAATTTTATATGTTGGTATAGGTCAAGATCATAATTTGCAAAGATGAGCTTAGACTAAAGCGATATACGCCGATTGGAACAATTTAAGTTGCTATGCATAATTAAAATTTATGTAAAACATTTACTTTTCATTAAAGAACGTATCGTTTTATCGTAGAACAATAAAAGTCGCCCAATGTGGGACTGAACCTATCAACAAGACTGACAGAAACAATAATTAGTAACGAGTAACGAGCAAAAACCATGATAATTTCCCATAAAATCGGCCCATCAATCGTACCGAAATTGAAATATTTCCTCATGATGAGCTCCGAGCGCGGCGCTCGCATGCCCAGTTCGGGCAGGTTCGCGGTGGTGATGCGGAGCGGGTCCACGTCCGCCGCCAGGTGGCCGCGAGCCTGCCACCCCCATCACGTTAGAAGACATTCAAATATTACGTAACGCAATTTTTTTAACATTATTAACCCTCCAGTGTGAATTGTCTATTTCTTATGTTTACTCTTACGTTACGTAATAGTCAAGTAATTATTTTTTACATTCCCAGAATTTCCCCTCCCAAACGAAAAGAAGTATTTGATATAAGTTCCTTTATTTTTGATTGAAAACCCCCTGCCCCCCTGCCCCCTCATTATATTTTACAAAATCTTTCTCCCTCCAAATTGCGTTATATAGTATTTGAAGCCATTTCTAGTAAACAATTAAATCCCTAAGCCATTTGTAGTCAACAATTCAATATTTTTGTACCAAATATCAAATTTATTTATCATTATAAATCTATTTTAATGTCAATATTAAACAGGTTTTATAATAGCTGTCTAATGATGCTCATGTCCGCCGCTAGGCGACTGCAAGCCTGCCTGGAGTAAGTTAACCCATTTGTACCTAACCGTCATTTACCACACTTATCTACTTTTATACCAACTATTACGACTGTCATTTTGAGTATTCTCAAGCAACAATGTGCTCAAGATTACGGAAGTGTCAAACAGACATTATTTGAAATTTGAAAATCATATAAACATTATATTACTATATTTTTTATAGGAAATTATTAAAATAGAGAAATATCGCTAGTTTTTTTTAATTAGCATATACGTTATTCAATTCTAAAGTGATATTAACGATAATAAGAAAATCGTGTTCATGTTACGTAAACGTCAGAACCAATTTAAATTACAATGGACTGTCCAAGACAGATTTAAACTAGATTGAGAAGTGCCTTCACCAGTTTCTGCCAGATAAGCGTGGTAATATGTTGACCAAATTAACGGTAGCGTTCAAACAATCGTAGCTGGCGTCATTTATACTTGAAAGTACATCTATACAATTTATGTTACAGTACAGCTACCAATCCACAGTTAAAATCAGTTATTCCTAAATGTGCCGAACTAATACAAAATTTAAACCATTAAGTACCCTTCCGTAAGCAAGTCATGTCAATCTAAAAGATAATATTATACATATTAAATTAACTCATTCAGTAAGTCTTTTATTAACTTTACTTTATAGGGGGATCATCACAAACTCATAATTAGAAACCCGCATTAATAATATTAGATTGGAGTTATTTTGACTACAAATTTATATAATCTAATATATTCACATTTATTTTGTAGTATCGACTAAACTCTTTAAGAGACGAAAAGGTGACAGTAATAGTAAAGAATAGTGTGTGTAGGGGCAAAATTGCAAAAAAATAATGAATAAACGTAAAAGGTGTTATATAATGAAAAATTGTTCACCTGATAACTTCTGATGATGGCTTGCACCGCGAGATGGTCATCGATGATCTTTTCGTTGATCGGGGAGCCTGTTTAGAAAAATATTTATATCGTTATACAAATGTTGCAATAAATAGTGCTCAGTAAATAGTAACGTAAAGTGTAAATTTATATGTATGCAAAAAGCGGATGAAAATTTAAAAAAATATATTTAAAAATAAAAAAATATATTAGTAGTATTCTATTGTATGTACAAAATCATTTACTGAGTAGGATTATTGTTTGCACGTTGGTTGGCAATTAAATTTAATATCTACATATATAAACGAAAATATACACATGTTAGCATATAAAAAAATCAGCTACACGTTGTATCCCGCACACAGCAGGGTAGGCAGAAGAAACCTTAAGACCCTCCGTTCCCCACTTCCCGCCAATTTTTGGAGGTATTGTTTGTTTAGTGGCGAAGCTCAACACCGCTCTTTGCCTCGACACCAGACCAAAGAAATGAAAATATAAATGTAAATAAATGTTTCACTTCCTTGAGTGGGGATCGAACCCACATTCACCGCGTTACAGTCGCACATTGTACCGCTGCGCCATCACGGCCTAAAATCTTAGCATATGACGCATGCAAATGTCGATTGCTGATATACCTCGGTCTTATAAGATAAGATTTTATTTGTGTAACGACACTGTCGCACTGCGGCAATAAAACTATTTCTTATTATATCTACTTGTTAACACTATTACCGTCTAAGTTCAGTGCTAGTAGTAGTAGTAGTAACAGACTTTACCGTTGTAGGTTCAATTCTCATTAGGCAGAATTATGAACATTAATTAATTCGTAAAATATAAAACGAATAACATTTTTTACAAAAATTGGTTTTCGAATCCAATACATCCTAAATAAATAAGGTAATTAACTTTTTCTTTTACTACTCCGTAAATTAGATGTTTGTTTCCTATATTGTATTTAATATTTTTTTTATATATGTTAGAAAGAAGGTCCATCAAAGAATAAAAAATATAAATATGTGCCATTAAGTAGTAGCGTTAGACTGTAATGTAGACTACATATCGAAGTATTTATAATTGTATTATAAACCAATGTCTTAACCTACTAAGAAAAAAGTTCCTAATAAAAATAGATGAAGTGCCGTGGCACAAACAAGTGTGACACAAGCGTGCGACTGTAAACGCGACAGTTGTGGTTCTGTTCCCACTCGGGGAAATAAAATATTTATATAAAATAAAAAAACGGATTGCTTTAACACTACGTTCCCAGATTCCGCGTACTCTTTGCCGCGTACAATTAGAAAAATAAAAATAAATGCTTACCAGCTGATATAGAGGGCATGCCCCCGGCGGCCGGGACCAGTGACGTGAGAGGCACTTCGTTCTTATTATAGGGCGCCAGATTTGGCGGAGACGTGTACGCGACGCCAGGCTGAGCACCGTTGGTCGCATTGCGGAAAAATGCATCCCACGACTAAGAGTAAAAGGAAAAGTATGACTTATTGTAATAACATTACAACTGTAACATTCTAATACAGTCTTCTTGACGTTTTAATAACTATTTATAATTTTCCTTTAAATAATAAAACAGAAATATAGTTAGGCGACATTGAGTTCCGCCTGCAACACGCAATACCTCGAAAATTTGGCGGAGTGGGTACGGTCTTAATACTAGATTCAATCTGCCTACCTACCTACTATATGCGAGATACAGCATGACGCTGAAAAAACATAATACAAATCAGACCAAGGAAGGTATATTTATATACCTTTAATAAAATTAACACATTATTAAACAGTGATTAAATTTCAAGATACTGTATGTATATCGCAAGTAATAAATGGAAACCCTATTCATAATATTTTGCTGTTTTACGTAAACATCAAATTCTAATAGCAATTTTTTGACCTATAACTTTATAGGTATAGCTAATTACTTGACCCAAGTGTCAAACTTATCAACTGCTCTATTTCCCACGAACACAATCTTAAGATAAATAAAAGATAGACGTAATACAATCAAACAACAAAATATATATTACATTATAATAGTAAATATTTTAGAAGAATTTAGATTATTTATTAGATATGTGTAAAATGCTTTTGAAAGTTTAACTTCTCTAGCAAGAGCCAACTTGTAAATTGGCCTTGCACATATAGAAAATTTTACGTCACAACCTTGACAAAAATGTCGTTTAAATTTTATAAGATAGGATTTGTAGTCACAATAATTGTTCAAGGCTATTGTAATTTAATTTTATACTATTGTATTGTAATATTTTCTCTTTTACTATTATAATTACTTGGTGATTATAATTAAAAGGCACTTTGGTGTAAGTCTAAGTTATTATAAAATAAATAGAATAAATTAAGGTAATTTAATTCAGCTGCAACAAGAGACTATATTGAATATATTTTCAAAGAAGCATATGGTATGGTATGGTAGCCATCAAATTATTTAGCCATAATAATGAATGAATTGAAAAGAAAATTCCATGAAACATTCTTGTCATACATTCCTAACTATACAATATTACAGTGTTCCTTTAGCCGTATTTATTATGTATAGAGCTAAAGGGACACTATAATTATTTGAAGTGCAACATATTGTAAAATTAAATATATATATATATTTAAGTTATTCTTAAGGTATTCATAAAAATATACTTACAGTATGTACAGAGTTAGGATCTGCCAACCAGGCATTGTACATTGTTTCCACGTAAGCCGAACTTGAACCATTGAGGAAGGGCTCTGCTGCCGTGGAGCTTTTCAACCTTTGGGCCTTTATTGTCACAGCGGCAGCCTATATAGAAATTCAAAAAGGTTATTAAAATCAAACATATACTAGATTAATAGAAGAAGCATTTTAATCAAAATAATACATTGGAAAATTTGCTTTATTTTTTAGTTTCATTGCTGTATCAAAATAAAATGTATTGTCAAGACACTCTATTCTCTATTTTCTATCTTCGAGACATGTAAGTCATAGTTTACCATATTAGAGAGAGAAAATAAAAATAATACATTATCCTTGATTGAAGATTAAATCCAAGACCTACTGTTAGTCACTGTACCAACACACCAGGGGCATTTTTATATAATACTATTATAATAAAATAATATAATTTTGAAAATCTATTTTATATAACTAAATAATTTTAACAGTCTTTTGTAAATTAACGAGGTCCTTGTTTATATTGAAGCTTTAGAATATACAATTTTGTCGAATTTCTCTGCCAATCCATTTTAATCATAAAATTAACTATATATATTTAAATGACTAATCTTTATGTAATCATACTTGTTATAATAATAGAAGAGCCATTGAAAAATTATCTATCTTATCAATGATACTGTAAGCAGAGGGGCTTGTCTAATAGTAAATAAGTATATAATATATTCTAGCTATATATGAGTTTTAAGAAAAAAATCAAATACTCCAGGCAGCTATAACAATCTTTTAAAATTAATTATATATATATTAAAATTTACAATTAAAGTCAAATTGTGATTTCCAAAATTGAGATTACAATTTATACATATTTATATAAGAATTAACTTTCAAATTTCCAAATTTAGTCATAATATCTTTATGTATTAGTCTACCAAATCTTATCAGATTAAGTTTCCTTTTTAGGATACAATGTCATGGCCACACTGACACAATGTGATAAGATAACATTTTTCAGGTGGATAATTAAATACAAATTTATGGTAAGAAATCACTGGTTTTGTTTGGTTCAATGACAGATCTCACCACATTACCAGAGAGGGGGCATGTGTATAATTGACATCCTAGAATGGAGATCAAACTAACAACCATTGTTTGCTGTCAAAGATTTTTTTGTTTACTTTTTAAATTGGACTTGTTAATTGCATAATCTAATAATATTTGCTCAAGAGTGATAGGAATTATTGCTTCATATCATTTTCCAAATATTTCTCTGAATCAAGATTTGTGTTTACATCATTCATATATAAAGTATTATACAATTTTATTACTAACCTGTGGTTTGTTGAGAAGCCATGATGCAAATCTTTCTGAAGTACCAATTTTATTTGAAGCTTGAAGTACTATCCTTGCTCGATGCATGTTGAGTTTTGATTTCAGTTTGCGGGTAAAGTTATTGTTTCAATCCTATTAAAAATATTAAGATTGAATATAAAAAATATTCTATATGTGTATATACAGTTTTTTGTAGTATTATTAGACACACATACACACACACAAATATATATATAAACCACACATTTAATTCCTTTTGGCACAAGCATTCAAATGAAATAGTAATTTTATGATTATATAGATATATAACAATTTCCTTAATGTAAAAATAAAATGTTAATGAGGTTTAAGTTGAAAGCAGCCTCTATATCACTTGCATTTTATGACTGGTAGTTTTACATATAGACAAAAAAATATTTATATTTTAAAGGCATCATATTGAATTGCTAATATAACATAATATTAACTATAAAAAGGTCTTTAAATTAATAATTAATGAGCATCAAGCAAAGTAGTGACAGTATCAGCTATTCAGTTTAAACTGGGTTATCAAGAGAATCTCAATGTCAAACTAACTGGCACATTGACAATGTATGATATTTAACAATTTACATGAACACTTCTCTAGACATCTCAATAGTGTTAATATGATTAAAAAGTATATAATACTGCCATATAAAGATTCAAGCTGTATCCCATACACAGAAGGTTAGGCAGAGGGAATCTAGTGTTATGAAATTGTATTCCCCACATATTCACTTATTGTTTCTAAGAATGTCGTTATATAGGTATATAAATTAATTTAAACTAATTAGAAGTTAAATATGATTAATTTCGTGATTTTTGATGTTATGAATTGAAAATAATAAAACGTAAAAAAATTATTAAAATTTAATATAAGCCTCCCCGATTTATGACAAGACGAAATATATACTAAGCGAAATAAACATGTTAAACTTAATCAGAAATCCTGATGTGTCAACATCAGAAAAAATAGCAACAATGTATTAGGCCTGACTAAAACGTCATTAATTTTTTTCAGGTTATGTTGATAAATGTTGTTACAAATAAGCTTTATTTATAATTGAAGACCAATGAACATAAACAGCCAAAACAAATAAATTGTTTCGAATGTTTCGAATTGTTTCGAATATCCATTTTAATAACGAGTAGCGATACGGTGCTTGTCATACAACTTCACTAAAACTGCAACGTTCTATAATTATGTTGCAATATTTAAAAGAAGAAACATACCCCTTAAAAGCTTTCCTGTGATAAATTACTTAAATGATCAATACTGAAATCCCGTGATTCAAGGTTACATAACACGAACCTTTCTATTACGTATAAAATTAAATGTTTGCACCGAGATATATAATTTCAATTCAAATATGATTCAATTTATAATTAAAATATCAATTACCTTTTATACTAATAACAATGAAATATTTCGTATTTCATAGAATTTAGAAATTACACAAAAAAAATATATTGAACATTTTTCACAGCCGTTTCGTGCTTTTTCCTCCCCCACAGATAAGGACTACTCTAATACGTAAAAACTAGGGAGAACTCAAACTCATTTGACTTATGACGTTTGTGTCTAGAAAACATACTATACAAATTAGAATTACACAGAAAAACTCTGTAGTTGTAATAAAATGTATATCAAAGTTTGTAAAACTGTATTGCAATAAAACAGGAGAAATATACTCTAAATATTTTTTCATAAAACAATAGTTTTTTTTTTATTAAAAACTGCAAAAAATATGACATATGGCACGGTTATTTGAAGTAATAAGTTAATAAAATGTCAGCTCTTCTTATTTTTATTAATATTATAATTATATTTACATAGTTATAATACGTACTATAATATGTAAATAGTAATAATTTATACTTATATAATATAATTATATAAGTACATATTATTACTATTAACTATGTTATACACCGTACTGTTACGAAGGTATCGTATGTACGGTATCGTATCATACTTTTAAGTTGGTATAAGTGCAATAAATATGATTTTTTATGGTTTTCTAATCTATTTTTAATCTGTTCTTTGTGGCAATGATTATCTGCAAAGTGTAAACAGAGACATTGACATTGACAGCACTATTGACATATTGTTGTCTGTTGATCACATAATGTCAATTTGTCAAATAATTATAAATAATTCTGAAACCTGATAAAATAGATTATACTTTTCTATTCTCTATAACTCAGTGGTGTTCATCGGTTCTTTTTTAGATTCGTAGGCAAAAGCTAATTAAAAATTAGCGTTTTCCTAAAACAAAGAACGATTAAACAATATTTTAAAATGTATAAAGTTTCCTCTCGGTTACTTAGAATACCTAAAGAACTATCTTATGTGCAAGAAATTTCCAAATATAAACAAATCAATAAAATTATCAGTCAATCTATTCCTAAAACAATAAACTTCCATAGTGATAAAAAATATAATGAAAAGAAAAATCTTTCTGAATATTCTTACAAATATATTTTATACTCATTATTGTTCGGCACTGTTTCATACACAACTTATACAATTTTGTAAGTAATGATTGTAAATAATTATTGCTTTTCAAAAGTGCCTTAATAATAACAGTAATAAGCTTGTACCGTTGGTTGTGGTAAGTTATTGGGGAATGATGACCCCACTGGCCTCACACATCCGACATCCAACAAGCACTTCCTAGGTTGTCCGGGAGGTCTAACTCCAGAGACAGACAGAGAGACAAGGCACTTCCATCTGACATAGTTCCTAGGACAGTGCTCGACATGGCCATACCATCTGAGGCAACGCTCTTGGATCTTCCACTATGTCATGCACCCCAAGACTACTTCAAATGAATTTGTTATGTATGCGGTCAGACCGTGTTATACTGCACATCTATCTCAGCATGTTTGTTTGTCTTGCTTGTCTTCTAATATATATATCTTTATTTATTTTATTAGTACCTACTTACAATTTTTAGTTTTAAGCATTTACAATAAAAATTATTTTATAAATAAAATTTGTTTTAGAATAAAAAATCAAGTTTTCCCATCAATCATGGCAGCTGAAGAAATTGTTGATTCAGACTCTGAAATTGAAGTTGACACTAGGAAGAAAAGATATAGAAAAGAGAAAATTGGTTTTAGAGATAGAAAGGTAGGGTCTTTATTCAATTCAAAATCATATGTATATTCAAATGTCCAATTGTTTCATTTATTTTGCATTTCTTTTTTATGATGTGTTGTTGAGTGAACCAAGTTAAGACTTTCTGCTTAAATTTCAAAACATTGCAAGTTAAGTGGCAGAACTCAATACTGCGCATTATTATAGAAATTCATTCTTAAAGTTGATATCAAAAGCCACAACCACTGTGTTTACATCTAAAGTGCACAGTCTTAAATTTTTGCACCATATTTTGTTTTGCTTATTAATTTGTGTTATTTCGGTTGCCACAGATAATAGAATATGAAAACCGTATGAGATCCTATTCAACTCCTGATAAAATATTTAGATATTTTGCAACAGTTAAGTTAACATATGGAGAAAATACTGAAGTCTATATGACACCGGATGATTTTTTAAGAGCTATTACACCTGGCATGAAGCAGCCTGATGGTATAATAAATATTTTCCACCTGTTTTTTAACACAGTAGAATTTTGGTTTTTAGTATACATTGTCATAGATTGTTTTGATATGACTGATATACTGAATAAATAAAACATATAAACAATTTTTTGTATTCAAATACATTATTGCCTTGATCTGGAGATTAAGTTGACCTTTAATTTTTCACCTTATTATGGCTAAATTTGTCTCATAATAAACTGTTTTTCTCTGGACGCTGCTGGATAGATAATTGAATATGAAAATCGTATGCGTCAATATTCAACTCCAGATAAAGTGTTTAGATACTTTGCCACACTTCAAGCGCAACATCACGACCAACATGAGGTGTTCATGACACCGGATGATTTCCTACGGTCCATGACACCTGGTGTCAAACAACCAGATGGTACAAATATTTTTATATCATAATCTGTTTGTAAATTATATCAAATAGTTGGTACATTTTTTATTTATACATTTAACTCTCAGAGCGAAGAAAAATGTTTCACTTCCTCGGAATCGAACCCATAACCATCGCGTTTGCGGACGGCACATGTCAATATACAATAGTGAATTGATAAATTGAGATTATTTATATTTTAATATGCTTTCAGGTTTAGGATTAGATCAATACAGAAGATATGACCCAAAAGTGAGTATAAATTGTAGCTTTTACTTTTTATGACCATCAATACATGGAACGACTTCGGCTTCGATTATTATACATACTATTGATTAATCGTATCGTATCCCAATATGATCGACAAATCGATTGACGCAAAAAGACTGTTTTTATACGAGGTGTGATAAAAAATACGGTAGATGATTTATATGCCAAAATCTGTATCTAATTCGATTTGGATAATTATTCATTAAGATTGTCTTTCACGTGTTAAGTCACATTTTGACTTTCCAGAACTAAAGTATATTATGTGTAAGATAGTGACGTAGCTAAATTGGTTTTATTATTTATTATCACTATGAACAGAGTTCATGTATCGCCAAAAATTATTCACCGTATCTTTTAATCGATTAATTTTAAATATTTTTGATAGTAGTGTACTTACAAACAACAGATGATGTATAATATATGTTAAATCATTAGATTTCGATATGAAAGTACCTAATGAGCGATTTATTTTCAGTTACCAGAAATACATGTACATAAAATGTTACTTAAACTATCATATTTTAACTTCTTTTTACTTAATAAACGAATGAAAAATTAAGATATAATTTACTGAGGTTCATTAAAATTTATTTTATATTGTATAATATCAAGTCTGTATACCGCTTTATAAATGTGAATACGTTGCATCAAATTATACTTCTCTCTATATGGCACCGGCACCACCTTTACACCAATTTCTTGTATTTTCAGAACATCGATGAGGTACTGTCTTTCCGCCTCCTTATTTTGTAATATTTATTGTTTATATACATAGTCTATGCACAGATTTTAATTACGCGAATTTGAGCTATTCCTTTTAGCGGGCGTTGTTAGCCTTTATCAATCAATACATTATTTTTTCCGATTTTTTAGTTTTGCAATTTCAGTAGTACTCGTAGCTTCTTTATATTGATTTTTTAGTACTATTATTCCGTTGTAACTCTACGCTTCTTACTATAAAGCTGTCTCTGACTTCAGCTTGTTTCTTCTGTTTATTCTCCATTTTTATAATTTACATGCACAAAAGCAAAACTGATGTAACAGCCTTCAAATATTTTTTTAATTTAGTAAAAAAGCTGGCTTTTTTTTATTCGTAGGTATTTTGGTAGCCTCACAAATTCCCATATGTCTACCAATATAATTTATAGAATTCTAATGTCCTATGCTCAACAAATTAGATCTAGAAGTTTGCGTTTTTATAACTTTAGATATATATACTATTTCTAACTTAGTTATTTGTTTATTTCCACAAATGCCACCGTGTCATTGCTTAGTGTATTTAAGTTTTTAACTCTTTTATAAAATTCATTATTAACTTTCACAGACAATTAGTCAAAGGCTTAATTTGGACCTGGACGAAGACTCTATATTTTACAAGCTTGGTTCGTCGGGCCTGATCACTTTTAGTGACTACATCTTCTTGCTAACTGTATTGTCAAGTAAGTATTACCTGTTATTATTATTATTATATTTTCACTTACGTACTGTCGATAGGGAACTTCTTGAAAAATCACTTAATTGTTCAAAGAAGTTGAAAAAAAATCATTTTAAGGTAAATAAATGCATTGCTATAATTAATGTTATAAAACTAAGAAAGTTATTTTTTGTCTAATATTCCTCCAGTATGAGATCCCAATCCTGGTCAATAATCAAGCACTTTCTAAATATCTTACAACGTTGCGTCAGTTGCAAAACTATGAAATATAAATAAAAAACTAATTAAAACCTTTACTTAAAATAAAAATAAATTTATTCTCTCACATAACCACGATAAATATTTGAATCATATCCGAACATTTCAAAATCTACGCCATAAATGTTTAATAATTTCTCAAGCATTTCCTTGTTTAATTGTCCATAATAATATTTGAGGAGCGCAAAAGTATTTTTTCCGTCACGCGATTTGTTCATGACTGTTCGAAGTCGCATTCGCCTGTTCCTTACTTTCCCTCCCAGTATATGTCCGAGACCTAATTGGTGAACTACATAGGCCGAGTCTCGCGCTAACGTTTCTACTTTAGCGATCACACTAAAATTAACAGCACATGGCGTACAAAATTTGTAGTAGGGTGCCCAGTGTTCGTCCAATGTCATAGTACCAGATTCATATTTAGATATCAAGTAAGCTACGAATTCGTAGAAGGTTGGGCTAGATGTCTTTATTTGGCCGAGGGTACTTGTTGCTGCTTGCCTGTGCGCCGCTACTATTGCTCTCGCCAATTTTTTATAATATGGAGGTGTGAAATTTTCAAGCTTATCTCTATAGGCCGATAGTAAGCGCACAAATGGTTCTCGGACGACCAACAGTGATACAACCCCAGGTGTAGTTATTGTATCTCGGAGTTCCTCCTCAATCGGTCTTGGAAACTTTCGTCTAGCTAACGTCAAAGGGTTGTGCCTGGTTTTGGCTAAAAACTTTTTGTCGTAACCACCTAAAATTAAATAAATAATAATAATAACACTATACACGCAATGCCTACAGAATTCGGTGGAAAGTGAGCAACGAAAAGTCTTAACACTTGGTTCCCTCTGCTTACCATGCTGTATGCGGCGGATACAACGGGAAGCTGATTATTGTTTTAGGTTTTAATTATATTATAATAAAATGCTTTCACGAAAAGTCATTCCAAAAATCTAGATTCATACAGGTATAGTAAGCAATAAGCAAATAAGCAAATATTAAATATTATTAAAACACACCTAAAACGTTAAAATTGTACAGCCACGAAGAACTGGCTGCTTTAAAAATATTGCACCACACGAGACTATGTGCATAATCCACAAAAAATTCTTTGCTGTTAATTGACTGTGTGGACAGCGATCTTAGTCGGCATACTTCTTGAACTTGCGCCGTACGTTTTTCTAACTCAATAACAGTTTCATTATCGGGCTCCAGCCAGTCGTCATTAGATGCGTTTAAGTCCTCGTCTTCCCCTAGCACGGGACCCTGCAACTATATTTAAAATTAGTGTCACATCCATCTTTCCTATTATAGGAATAATTTACTTTGTTTGTTTTTGTTTAACACAAAACATTGTTTACCAGCCACTTGCTATAATTGTCAGGTGCCGTCGACCAATCCTTCGCTGTGGTGCTCGAGGTGTTTTTCAACATCGTCATTTTCATAACTACTACGTACAGAGTTGCCCAAAAGAGAAATGTGGCAGTCTTCGCGCCGCAACGTAAATAAGGAAATGCCTTTGTTTTGATCCGCGAACGGAAACGTTTCATAGAAAATATCATTGTATTTCATCATATGATACCGAAATATTTGCCGAAGAATTATAAAAAATCCGAAAGTTTATCACAAAAAGTAATGAATTTAAGATAAATTGGTCACAAAAACATATTTTTTTTTTCAACAACTGTATACTGACGTGCGTATTTCATTCGTTGTGCGAGCGAGTAACGCAGCATCCTTCCACGGAGCATGAGCGAAGTTAATGATTTCGTCACCCCACCTCCCCGTCTGCGCTTATATCTCAAATTCACAATTCATTTGAATATAAGTATTTATAATTCTCTGCTACACAAAGATTATTGCAAAGAATTGTCGTTTGGCAAAAGAGAATGTTATTTATTAAAGATTTTTAACATTTTTAAAGTGTTATTCCACATTTAGATGTTCATAAAAATCTCTCTACAGATATGCAAGCAATATAAGTTGGTCGTTGTAACAACGTTTTTTGAAAAAGCTAATTGACTCTCTCGAACCGTAATCTATTACTTACACAATTTTAACCAATATTATATAATAAAATAGAGGCCGTCGTGGCGCAGTGGCACAAGGGTGTCGCCCGTAAACGTGACGATTGTGGGTTCGATTCCCACTCGAGGAAGTGAAATATGTCTTTACGTTTATATATCCATTTTTCTTCGCTCTGGTGTCGAGGCAAAGCGCGGCGTTGAGTTCTGCCACTCAACGCGCAATGCCTCCAGAATTTGGAAGAAAGTGGGGAACGGAGTGTCTTAACACCGAGGTTCCTTCTGCCTACACTGCTGTGTGTGGGATACAGCGTTAAGCTGAAAAATAATATATAATAAAATACGACCTTTAGTCCATCAAGTAAATTATATTAGAATAAATTATAAAAAATAAGTATATATTTTCTATCATTACTGTGAGATATTATATTTCTGGCGCTCATCGCGCAGGGTTTGTCTGTTAACGCGACCATAGTGTGTTCAATTTCCACTCAGGGTAATGAAATGTTTTTATTCCCTCACTCTGTTACCCTCTTTTCTGTCTAACTTGCAATACTGCTTTGCAGCATCGCGTCGTCACTTTGAAATCGCGTTTCGCATGTTTGATCTCAACGGCGATGGTGATGTGGACTGCGAGGAGTTTGAAAAAGTCGCCGCGCTGATAAGACAACAAAGTAGCATTGGTTCTAGACATAGAGACCACGCTAATACTGGCAACACTTTTAAGGTACACACATTTTATGCTGTTAATATAAATTTAAAATTAATAAATAATGTATAATTAATGAAAATTATATTTGATGGATACCTTAACTATAATAAAGTTCAGCTAATATAGACCATCCGATATGGTCTAGTGGCTAGGATACCTGGCTCTCACCCAGGAGGCTCGGGTTCGATTCCCGGTATCGGAATAGATTGACCATTTCTCCTTTTTATATAGTTCAGCTCAATTCTTCAGTTCTTGATTTTTTTATTTTTAAATGACATTTTTTTTTTATTTTAGCAATAGACTATGTAAATATGTATGTATTGCATGATTGGATCTAACTAAAGGAGCTATTTACTTAGTAACTCTTTGCTGTCAACTCTTAACTATGTACTTATAGCGAATTACAATATTTGACTGGAATTATCATATTTAGAACATTCTCCAAACAATACAATAAGTATTTATACCTTATATATGTACTGTGGTGTGTGTATAAATATATATTTTTTTCATTTCAGGGAATTAACTCCGCCCTTACCACCTATTTCTTCGGACCTAAGCTTAATGAGAAACTGACCATTGAAAAGTTTTTAGACTTTCAACAGCAACTCCAAAAAGAAATCCTGTCACTCGAATTCCAGCGAAAACAACCGGGTAGACTAATGATAGATTTATAATCTTATATTTATAGATGACCTATATAACCTTTAATTTTTAATGACCTTTATAATATAATATTTAGTGTATTATTTAGATATTTTTATTAATTCAAGAATACAACTATCGCTTTTTGTTATATCATTAAAATACATTTCTGACTAGACGTTTTGTAGGTGAACTACTGCGACACACTTTCATATTAATACTTCAATGAAAATAAAAAGAAGAATACTTTTAGTATTCCTCTATATCCCGCATATAGCTGGGTAAGCAAAGATAAATTACTGTCAAGACACTCCTTTACCAGACAACTATTTCATAATGTAAATATTAAATATTTACATTATTAGTTATGTGGTCCCGGCTTAGAATAGGATCACCCTGGTACTGTCGGTGTCGTAAGAGGCGACTAAAGTACGTGTGGTAGCGTCACGTCGCCAGTAATGGCAACACGCATGGGCAGACTCGACCGGATTTAATACCACCCCCGGCGTTTAAAACCGGCGTGAAGTAGTGGCCCTTGCCACTGCGTTTCGCATTAGGTAATGCCGGGCCCCGGTGCCCTTCATCTCCACCTTAAAGGCTGGCAACGCACCTGTGGCTCCTCTGGTGTTGCATGGGTTCGTGGGCGGCGGTGATCACTTACCATCAGGTGACCCGAACGCTCGTTTGCCTTGTCCTCTCCCATAAAAAAAAAAAATTAATAAAATAAATTTCTATCAATTGAATTGTTTCTATTTCATCTTTTTTTTTTGTTTTAGATGAAAATGGACGCATCACTGAAGCAGACTTTGCCGAGTTGCTCCTTGCCTACGCGGGATACCCCGCTAAGAAGAAGGCCAGGATGCTCAAACGCGTTAAAAAAATGTAAGAAATATAATTTAGTTAAGTATTTCCTATTGTTACATGAAATAAGAAATGTGAAATAATGCGTAGAGTTATATAAATCAAATATCTTTTTTTTTTATTTTTATTACTCATGCATGTGCATATTATTGCATTAAAAAATGTATTTTTTTTCTACATAAATGACCTCACCTTGCTTCTTGGTTGCGTATGATCTTAAAGCTTTGATCCTATGGAATATACGTCAGTTTGATTCAAATAATAAAACAACATTTACATAATTTGTACATCAACCAATATTGAAGCGTCATTTGATCCTTTTTAATATATAGGGTTTGCCTGAATGAGATCGTTTGCACCGTGGCGTTTACACCGCCGTTACACCAAAACTATAGATACACTGCTGCTGTACTGATAGTTACTAGATATAAAACCTTTTATTGTAACCGACAATACGTCGGTATAAAAAATAAATAACAAACAAAATATTTCCGTTAGGTTCCGCGACCACGGCGTCGGCATAACGAAGGACGACTACCTGAAGTTCTTCCACCTGTTGAACAACATAAACGACGTGGACACGGCGCTCACGTTCTACCACATCGCGGGCGCGTCCATAGACCAGCCCACGCTGCGCCACGTGGCGCGCACCGTGGCTCATGTGGACCTGCACCCGCACCTCATTAACGTCGTCTTTACTATTTTTGATGAGAACAGTTAGTATAAGTAAAAATATTTCATAAGCGTTGAGTACAAGGAATTTATTTTCTTATCGCTCTAATTCATAAAACGTTCATAAAAAATTGCATATTTTTATTAATTAAATTGAATTATTCAGAAGGAGGCAATTAAAACCTTCAATTTTTCGATATTTTTGAACTCGTTATTTCAAAAAAAATATAGAAAAAGATTCCTCTCTATCGCTTCCTTTCTCGCTTGCCCGCCCGGTTCAGACGGAATGTGACAATGAGCTATGCTTTTCCATGCGCGCAGCTGGCGCTTATCAATTTACAAGATGTTATCAATCAAAAATAATACACTTATCACATCTGTATAATTAATTTTCAGTGGACGGTCAGCTAAGTAACCGAGAGTTTGTAGCAGTAATGAAGAACAGATTGCTACGTGGATTAGAAAAGCCTAAAGATACAGGATTCGTAAAACTAATGTACTCGTTGATCAAATGTGCCAGAGACACCAAACCTGCGCTACTAGATTTTTGAAATTCAAATGCTAATAAAAAACAACACTCGGCTACAAATCTTACTTGAACTATTTAAAAGTATTATTTGATATAATGAATTTTAGTGTATATAAATATGTTGTGATGAAGGGACAAAAGAAAAATTACTTTTTCTGATTAAAAAAGATTATTATTAGGCGGGGTAATTTAAAATTACATAAAAAAACGTAATTAGATTTATATATATATAATTAAATATTTATTCTTGCCATTATCCGATATAAAATGTTGTACTTATATCTCCAAAGTCATTATTTTGTAGATTTATATTTTAAAATATTTTAAGACTTATTGTAGTTTTAAATATATTATTGTACAACGGGTAATATGAAAACATAAACCAAATCATTAACCATTTATAATATTTCTGAACTGAATTATACGTAAAATATTAACGTCTCCAAAGATCAAACAACTTAAATTTATTTTATATGCAATTATTTCTAACGACAGTGTGACACTTTTAATTTACCAAATATTCATATTTAACCTCTACTAATAAGATTTTAAAATACTTAGTTATTATGATTATTTTTTATTTTTTTTTATGGGAGAGGACAAGGCAAACGAGCGTTCGGTTCACCGCCGCCCACGACCCCATACAACACCAGAGGAGCTACAGGTGCGTTGCCGGCCTTTAAGATGGAGGATGTTGGGCGCCGGGGCCCAGCATTACCTAATGCGAAACGCAGTGGCAAGAGCCACTACTTCACGCCGGTTTTAAATGCCGGGGGTGGTATTAATTCAGTCGAGTTTGCCCATGCGTGTTGCCATTAATGGCGACGTGACTCTACCACACGTACTTTAGTCGCCTCTTACGACACCGACAGTACCAGGGTGATCCTATTCTAAGCCGGGACCACACGGCTTATTAAAATTTACATAAGCTTCAAGCTTGTGTGGAATCGATTATGCATATCGAATGCCATTATTGCTCAAACATGGGCCGAATAATTTTATTATTATAATAATTTTACTATTGCTTTGCTTGCATATTCAAATAAAATGAATAAATAAATAATATAAATACTTCTAAAAAGTAGTTGTCAAGATTAGCGCTTTCAACAAAACAAATCCTTCAGATTTATAGAATTAATGTAAATACTGTAACCACCACCATATGCAGAACCAAATATTGTTGAATAGATAAAGCTTGCATAGATTATCTATATAATATAAAACTCGCTTACATTGCTATGAAAAGTATAAAAACAAAATTAATCTAAAAAAATATGTTCTAGACATTATAATCACGAGTTCTAATTTCTAATGTTTTTAACTGTTAGATGTTTTTATTGTTTTGTTATTATGTTGATGATTCTAAATAAACTGAAATATATTTATTTTATTCTATATATACTTTGACATTTGCAGATATTATAAAAGTATCTGTCTCATTTTCGTAAATGTTGAATTATGCTATTATGATCTGTTAAGAAATTTCGATCTGTTTAAGCTTTCATAGAAATAAGATTGAATTTAATATGTTTTGTTGTGTACTTATAATGACGTTTATACATTAAAAACACAAATAAATAATGATGTATATAAAGTAGTTTTAATTATGTTCTACATCTTGAAGACAAAATTTGGGTTTGCCAATGTTATTTGTGTGATTGAGGTCATAAGAGCAACAAAACTCTCAAATTCATTTTGCGAATTAAAAGGATATAATTTTAATTAGTATTCTTTGACAAATCACATAACCTAAAAACGTAACTCACGAAAGTAACGGGAGCAACGAACCTACATAAACGATATTCGTTGCGAATTTCGTATTGGCCCAGAAACAGCGCGAGGGGCGTTTGTAAATCACTCGAATCACGAAGCGTCGAACGTCTCGCGCAAAAAATAGACATAGTTTAATGTTGCCCGGAATAATTGTAGATATAGACACCGACACTGGACGAGCGACGTCGCGGCGAACACGACGCTGCGGCCCTCTGGTGAGTCCTCCGCACCTCTGCCTTCTCCCGTCATCTAACACCGAATACCTGATTTATAACAACTCTCTTGCCAACCACCTACACTTAAAATTTCTTAACCACTCATAAAATTGTCGTATAAACATATGCGGTGTTTGTCCATTGACGCTTTGATGTTGAAAGGCACATGCAGTTTATGCTATATATTATAATGCTTCTTGAAATGTAAAAATTTTTCAGTAGTAAAAACCGATTTTGTGCGTTTTATTTATTTATATCTGTAAAATTCATATGTTCAGGAATATTCTTAGCAACAATGCAGATTTAAATTGTAAACCAAATATGTGTTATGGTCCGCTTTATCCATTACGCCCACATATAAAATATCATTTCGTGAATTGCGATTAAATTTTGTTTACAGCTTAAATTATAACAGAATAACGACTCGATAAAATGCCAATGTACCAAAGACCTGCGTTCTGGCGAGTGCCACATCAGCGTCAAGATCCTGAAGATGAGCCCAGGAACTTTGGCCAAAGGAATATGGTACGTTAATTATATCTATCGATTTTTATTTATAGACTATTAAGAATATAATGTGACTTTGCATATTTTTTATTTGTGATCGCCCGAATTGTTTTAAGAAACGCCGCTCTCCAATAACTGAACATAACATTAGATGATTTTATATTGTTTTCTTTTCTATAATAGATGTAGTTATGGGATATATATATAACACGAATTCTTTAATTTATATTTTTGTTGCTTTGAAATAGGATATGATAGGCATCCCTAGGGATCGCTGAGCTGATACCATGTAAATGCTTTAATAAAAATAAGGACTTCAAGCTCTTTCCTCAATTAGCCTATTATAATTTACATAAATGATAAAACAATAAAAGTACCCTCGTTCTATGTTAAATCCACCTCAAAAGATCTCAACTGCGTGCCAAAATACTATTTATTGGGCGGCAAAGGACATTATTGGAGGATTGGAGGTTTACCTGACTCATCATCTTAGATATATATATTGTTTGTAATTATACTACAGACTTAATATTTATTGATTAATACTACCTGTAATTAGGAATTAACGTGAGTAGATAAATTGTAGATTTTTTTCTCCTAATTGGCCATGTTTAATCGATGAATTCAAATTTACTAAATATGAGACGTTCCACATCAGACCTTCATTTATTTATGTCAACAGTGTTCAACCAAAATTGACCAAACTTCTTAAGCAAAGATATTAATATAGATTTCACTTAAGCTCTATATTAATATCTCGTACAAATGAGGTGGTTTGTTAGAATTCCATATCTATGTTCCAGACCTTTGATTTCCTAATATCACAAGAAAGTGCTCATAATGATGAACAACTTGTCTTAAGGCAGCATATCATTTAGTATCAGCTTGCTTGGGTTAGGTTCCATATCACACCATCGTTTTTTTATGACAACAGAAAATATCATTCATATCACTGACAAAATTTGGCTAATATTAATATCTCTCATAAATTGGACGGGCTGCTAGAGTTTTATATGAGGTATTTGGCTTTAATAAAAAAAGTTTAATAAAATAAAATACGTATAGTACTTTTTACGTGAAAAGCGAACAGCACAATAATTTTGAAAAATTCAATAATTTATACTAGTACTTTAGCTAGACTCTTTTAGATGTTTAAATAACATTGAAAAATGCGTCAGTAATTATAAAACTTTTCAGAATTTCATTATTTCTTGTAATTCTGCTGAACCATCATGGCTCTTCGTCGTATGTTCGAGATCTTGATTTTTTTATGTATTCATGGAAAATGTTTATATTTTTCGCAAATTTATTCAATGTATAAACACATCTTTTTTATTGTTTTATTACATTATACATTGTAACAGTTGTTCTGTAACAGACAATAATTTATATTATACGGCGGCATTAAGCCAACGAGTGCATTCGACAAAATGGGTGCAAATTTCTTATATAGCACTTCATTGCATACAAAAACATTGCCAAATAATAATAGTTACTTACATATATGCCAAAATACAAATATCTGTGTCAATGATTAATGATCTAATAATACCTATTTAAGCTGCATCCATTACTACGCGTCATGAGTCTGTATTGAACATCGCAATTACACTGCCCTGACCTTTACCTTGAGTTCTGTTCTCAAATGCTATTTAAAAGCTGAGGAAAACAAAAGTGATTATAACACTTTTGATAACACAAACAGGTGATGTGGTGTCAAGAGATCTAAGGGAGCAGTCACCTTTGCTACTTTGTAATACGTTTTTGAGTTATTTACAAATATTTATTACGTTTTAAGTATCAGCTAGTTACAGACAGAAAGAGAAAACCCAAGAATAAATCGTTATGCACTTTAAGTTTAATATTTTTAAATATTTTTAAAAAAGTTACGAGTAAAAACACTCTGTGGTTCAAGCAACGCCCAGTTATTTTTTGACATAAACAATGATTGTGAAGTGCATATTAAAAATATGTATATAAAAGAAGTATTCTACAAACGGACATTATTATTGAAGTATTGGTTTCTTATAACATCTGCTTAATTTATTTAGAGATACAAAAGAGAAACAAATATAACTAATCATGGAAACCTGATAGCGACCTAGTCTAGTCTTTAATCTGGTAACGTAAACAGGAGTGCACAGCTGGAAATTTGGACATCATCTTCCGCTGTTCGAATTAGGTCAATTGCGATAGCGGGTAGGGTTATGTAGTGGCGAGTGGCGAACAGTGGGGACTCGGGGAGGGGTGTAGTTTGCGGTAGAGCTAATTCGGATCACACAACGTCGCGTCCTATCGCCGTGCTCGCAAGTCCGCGACCAAAGCGCGCCCGCGCAGTGCAACAGTACTGACGTCCTCACGCCATGGGGCGGCTGCACACGTTCGTGGTGACACTGCGCCGGGAGACCCGCGACACTAACTGGGGCCTGCGGCTGGTGGGCGGTGCGGACCTCGCTACTCCGCTCATTGTCACGAGGGTACGCCTCTCGCTTACTAAACATAAACAATGAACACCGGTGTAAACAAGTCGTCGGTTTGTTTTGTATGTGTATCTGACGTTTTCCATTTTGATTGGATAATGACTAAATTTAAGAAATCGATTACTTATTATCGTATAAAATAAAAATTATTTCGTTGACATTTGAAAAGTTTAGACCCTCCATAATAAAGGAATTGTAATTCTGGTAATTCTCTTTAAAACAATAGTTTAGTTCGAAATACATATTTGTCGTTCGACAGCTGTTACTCCGAAATGAAATGACCCAAATAGCCAGATCATTGCTGGCATCTGAACCTATTAACTCTTTGTTTGTTACTTTAATACCGTCGCGGAATGTGACATGAATCTGAGAAAGCGACTACTTAAATTTGTTCTATAACGAAACCAAATTAATTCTTCGACGCGTCTCACATGCTCAAGCATAAGTTTTGTTGACAGCTTCATCATCATCTCAATTATTCGTTTATACTTTAAAAAGAAACCCCACATCAAAATCTCTTTCACTTCTAGTTTATCTCTTCTACATTCTTCTTGTAAGTCCAGTAGGAATACTTAGTCCAAATGAAACTTTTTACTCAATCTCAGATTCTAAACATCACATCGAAAGGCTGATATGATGAAAATTATGATGACGTTATTTTTTAGCTTCACACTGTAGGATACACATATACATTTTTCACAATACCTAGTGTTAATATATATACATAGATTCCATCTTTCCGGCGACTTTTCAAAGTATTGAGTGTTGAGTGGTAAACCTCAACATCGAGGTTTTATATTTTGTTTACAGAGCGATGAAATTAAAATATTATTTGATTCCCCCGAATCAGAGTCAGCCTCAAGTTATGTACATATTTTATGATTTTGTAATCCGAGATCCATGTAATTGTGACGCAGTGAACAAAATATATATACTGTCTTAACCCAACTGTGGCTCTTATATTTATTTCTTGTCTATATTAAAATGAATTTAAATGCAATAACTTTCGTGAGTGGCTGTGAGTACCTACACAAACAAACAACGTTACTATTCTGCGTTTATTTATAAAAGCAGGCTAAGCTCAGGATGTCGCGCGTGACTGCTAGGTCATGAAACATTGAAACTATAATATACATTGTACATAAGATTTTTTTACTTAAATCATTTAAAAAATAAATCTTTATGAAATGAAAGACACAAACATTTAAATTTAAATTTGTCTAATGGCTATTTTGTAAAGCGCGTGAATTAAAACGCAGTAGGAGGTTCCGAGTTCGGTTTCTACTATTTTGAACGATTACATTAAAATTTGGATGAAAAATGGAATTTCTTGAAACTAAGTTACCTACTCTCTGCCTAACCTGCATTGTGGCAAAACTTTCTGTTGAAAACTGAAAAAAATATATAATAATTATATAGGTAATACATACTCGTAATGCACGTAGTTACTATAATGTATTTAAAAAAATATAGTAAATAGTATGCGGTGTGGTAGACTGTATCACTAAATAATTCCATAAATCCTTGTGAGCCAAATTATCGATTGGTTTCAACACAAGTAAACTGGTACGTTACTAAAATACTATACGAGAAATAAGCCCGTCGTGACGTATCATGTATTTATGTGTATGTGAATATATATTTCCACTCGGGAGTATGAATTAATTTCATTTCCTCCCTCTAGATGCAAAATAAAACGCGGCGTTAAGTTCCGCCGCCCAACACGCAATGTCTCGCAATTGACTGCAAAGTGTGCAAAATAACGGTGTGTCTTGATATTAGATTCCCTCTTGACTACATGCAGGATACGGCGTGAAATATAAATATATTCTATTGCGGCAGTTTTATGATAAAAATATGTCAATACAACTCGTTGCTGAAAAACTAGATATTTATCATAAAACAGTTTTACGTCATTTACGAAAGTCTGAGAACAAAAAAACTTGACGTTTAGGTACCACATGAAAATCGATAACATACGAGTATAATACAAAATTAGTAATTCTCTAACTTGTAAATATAAGCATATATAAATCTCTGGAGGTGTTGTGTGCTGAGTGGCGGAACTCAACCCCTTCCTTAACCTCGACACCGGAGCGAAGAAAGGAAAATATAAATTTAATTAAATATTTCATTTATTTGATCGAAGATAAAACCCACAACAGTCACGACTGCCACATTGTTGCATCTAATTATTTTAATAAAAAATCTTCAGCTGCTGCTGCTGCTGTTAGCACTATTGGCTTTTGCAGCGACACCGGGTGGGTAAGGAAGAATGTGCACTGTCCCTTAAAAAAATCATCCCCTGTTGGACTCGAACCCCGGCTCGTTGTCTTTAAACGGACTGCTCAGCTACTTTACCCTAGCTTCGTTATAATGTAATCTACCTTTAGTAATGGATAGAGAGGTTATTAGAAACTTACGTAGGTCATTGTAATTGTTAGTAATCTTTCAGCCTTGTCCTAATTTTTAAAGTTTCATAAAATAAATTGATAACTTGGATATCCTCTACCATCTGTCGCTCATGACTGAACAATCTAATAATATATTCTATTCGGTATAGATTTGATGGTTATCCATCAAAAATATTCACAAAAATGATATAAAAGCGGTTTACTACATTTTATTCACTTCTTTCGATCCATATCAATATGACAGGAATATACACGCTCAGAAAAAAAAATGTTTATATCTTGATGTTCGACATCATAGATGACGTTGCTTCATAATTGTACCGGAGTGTGGGATTGTCTGACCTGTGTAAATATAGGTTTGTCCTCGCCATTGACTCGGAAGCAGCTTGATGGATTTGCACTAATCAGCCGTCGCATCAGCCGGCCTCTAGGCCTGAGCGGCGGTTGTTTTCAATAAAAATGTCAGAGACGGTTGGCACGACAACGTAGATGGACGCATTTAGCCTGGCCTCGCGCCAGAGTCGATGCATAGCTCCCGTCCCAACCTCCCCCTTGCCCAGTCGCAAGGTCGTCCTAGATGTCAATTTCGATGAATTTTCAAACTAGATCATAAATAATACGAAAAGAGACACATGTCTGTAGCGTCATAGACCTATATGATACTTGATTTGAATTGATTCAAATTCATTGCATATTCGATTCATCTGTCATCATCAAATAAAACTTAACAATAAACAATTTATTGTTTTGTTTATTTTACATTTCTTCTTTAAAAGTTAACTAATTGAACTATTTAACATAATATGTCCAAAGATCACGTAACATAAGAACTATGTACGTAACGACTGATGAACTGTAACTATTTAAATAGCACCTTGGAAAAGAAGTTGAATGTACTAATAACCTAGTCAAAAATTCCAAAGTGACATGGAATGGACTCTTTTTTTTTTACCTTGGAAACAGATGATATAATTTCTGTTCCAGTTTTATACAGTTCATAAATTATGCAATATATACTATGGGTATATACTTGTTTTATACATCAATTTAGATTATAATATTATTAATAATTTTGATTGTTTTTTCTTTGGAAAAGAGTGGATTAAAAACAGATTGCAAAATTTATAGTAGATACATAATTATTTTCCATAAATCAATTCATATTTAATGATATTTACAAATCACATATTTATTTACAAATACTTTTTAGAGGGAGATCATTGGTGTGATTGATAGTAGCATACAAGTATAGTTATTATTTAAAAAACGTATAAAACTTTTAACGTATCAAGACTCGAACCCGCGTATCCCGGTTCAAATTTTTATTCGTGTTCTAAATAAGTATTTTTCCTTCCTAAGTGTGGAACAACACTTTAAAAATGTTAAATATAGTTATCTAGGTTACATATAAATTAAACAGACTACTACAATTTTCTATTAAAGTGTTCTGATATTTCAGATAACCCCCGGCACTCCAGCTGGTCGGGAGCTGGCGAGAGGCGACATCATCGCAAAGATTGACCATTACGACGCAAGAGACTTGCGACATGAGGATGCACAGAACCTTTTTAAAAATGCACCAAATCAAATAAAACTCGTAGTACAAAGGTAAAGTGAGTTTGTTATCTAAAACAAGTCGTGACGGATTTTTTTATATCAGAATGTTACGTCACATTGCACTTAAAATAAAGTCGGAGCTCTCGATAGACCTTGAATCGATTTCAATTTAATGTAATACCCTCTATGATGGAGCTTATGAATCACACTTAAGATTATTTACAGTACAGTACCTTCTCTGATAAATTTCTATACATTAATACTTATGTAAATATGAACTAGTTGTTTTACTTCGTCGAAATGATTACCGTAACTTTACATGTATAATGACTAGAGTCACCATGATTCTACAAATCCAGGTATTTCAACAATAATTTTTCTACTACAAATATACTCATATGCATTTCCTATAAGCAAAAATAATACAATAAATTATAATTTAATATTATAAGTTTAATTTTAAAGTACTGAATGTACGTGATTCGTCACGGGTACATCTGTTTATTTATATCGCGTTATGATGATGAGTGTGCCTGCAGGAGCAGTCCAAGCTCGCACCTGTACGCTATGCCACGTTCTCCTAGCTACGTAGGGCGCGTGCCCACGCCTACGTACTATCCTATGGCTGAGTAAGAAGCACCTTTAGTCTCGTTGTCGTAATATGCTTACAAATCAACTGAAAAAGCATGTTTCTTCTGCCTATTTATAATGTAAACAATTCTTGATTACTCATTTTTGAGTATTTAGTGTAATATAATATAAAATATAGAATACTTAGCAAGGAACATATACTAGATATTTAGTAATTATTTATATGTATATAATAGACACTTATGAGTTATATCTTTTCACAACAATGGATGTTAAGCGTACTTTTGTATTGGTTATATTAAAATCTGCTTTTATCGTTGTATCATGTGATGTACGAGTATGTAATATGTATATTAACAAAGTAGTTGTTATGGATATTTTATTTATTTTATATTTGTGGCAGCCTAAAGCAGTTAAAGTAATTACTATTTTAATAGCAACTGTATTGAGAGGTTTTCATACGTCGCCGCTTTGATGGTGAAGAGAATCAACCCACCTACGTATTACAATTTTCGAGATAATCTATACATAACTGACTATACGGAAACTGTGTAATAGGTTCCCACTAGGCAGATAGCGAGATATTGAAAAAAAATTGTTATAAATATGAAATTAAACATCTAGAACCTCTTATGAATAACCATAATAGTTCAGCTAAACTATAGCATGTATATAAACAATCAAATGTCTATTTAGGATCAAAACACTAAGCGCCGATATTATATTAATGTAATAACCATAAATAAAAAATAATTAAAGTATGTATGTACCTTCGACCTTGCCACATTACCATACATATAATAGTGTATGTACATCCCATAGAACAAGGGATGTTCACAATAAATTAATATATCCTTACTAACAGTAAAATACGAAACCTAGAATGTATTGGCATGTACAGGGACGAGGAACGTGAGGGCCCGAAAAGAAATCAGTTTGCTCCGCGCTCTCCGATTGGTAACGCTGTCCCACCACCCTTCAGGTAATTTAGTGTCTGTCACTCTGTCTCATATGTTATTAATTTGTCTCTAATTGTCATTGTTTGGAAATGTAAACTGTAGAGAGAAAACATTGTTTGCATAGTATCCCTGTCGGTATAGTGTTGAATCTCACATGCCTCTAGCCGTCTCTACAAATACTTGAAAATTCATATGAAAATGTACTCTATTCTAGGTTAGTTATTAATATTAAGTATCCTCCATTGCTTATTAGATTACTTTGCGATGCTATTGCAATGACACAGGCGAAAACTCCACCAACAAATATACGAGTATGTTAAATTGATAACATTTTTTTTTATGCAGGACAGCGAGCCCAATGCCGGCGCCGTGGCGTGGACCAGAGTCGCTACCACGAAGCACGCCGGTACCGCCGTCTAGTCACTCCGTACAGTCACAGGTGCCTTACCAAGTGCAACAAGAAGGTGAATACAGGACCCTGCTACTATCTCCTGCTTCAAATCGCACTGATGAAACCGTTGATGAGTCTATACAAAGCCAGGTAATCGATATTTAGAAAAAAATATAATAAATATAACTTGGTCACTGATTAAAGTAAAAATCTCTGTTACTACAATATCCGGATTAGTAAATTATAACTTATTCTTTTAAATATGTAATTTTATAGTGTTATACTTACATAATGAGGTTTATTAGACGATATGTTTTGAAAATTGAATGAGAGTTTTGCCACTTACTTAATAATTATACACTATATACCTAGTTCATAAATGCGCTAAGTAGATATAATCACAGTTTGGCGCTAAAAGCATTTTTCCCTAGCAATACTAATGTTTAGATAAAATAAATTTCTTTATTCTAGAAGTAAAATCAGCACGTCGGCACCGATATTTACGACTACTTTACATTAATGTATAATATTGACGTTATCCCGCTTTCCGTTAAATTGAATTAATTAACGGAGTATTTTAACACTAGGTCGTCTACTTACGCGAAAAAACGTGGAAGAAATTATATATCAAATATAAAACACATAAGTTGGATCATTACATTCCGTAGACCTTCGTAGCACACGTGTATACACATATTTTTATATTATTTTTTCGTAGCTTAATTTTTAAAGAATTTTAAATAATTATATCAGGTCCGATTCAAAGAACTGTTTTTGGGGCAGATAGTTATCAAATGTAATTTGCACTTCACATAAATTACTTATTTTTTAAGAATATTTTACTAGACACCCAGGTCGAATGGAAAACAATCTGTAGACCTAATGTAGATATACTGTACCTATTTATTTTGAGTCAAGTTTAAATCCTCCTTTACCTCAATTACCTTTATCTTTGATCTTTGAATAAACAAATAAATAATCGAGAGGCAATAATAATGCTTACAGTACAGATTTCGTTTCCTTGGGTAAATACATAAGCAAATAAAACAAGATAGATTTAACATAAGCATCGGAAATGTTAAATTAGTTAAAAAATCATTGATCTACGAATTAAATTAATTTTCTCTATAAAATTTTTTAATGACTTTGAAATTCTAAGTGAGATTTATTTATTGTAGATCCATCTATTTATATTGTTTATTGGTAACGTCACGTTGATCTTTCCCAAATAAATAGGTTAACTGAACTACTTTTAAACTGAGACGAACGTTTATAGCCTGGCTTCGAGCCAAAATACTTTTATTTTGTTACAATATTAATTAGTTACGTACAGAATATTTAATATCTTAGAACAGACAGCACACACAAACTACAGTATTCGTCGAACACAGCAAGCGGCTGGAAATGTCTATCACTGAGAACAAAATAGAAAATCCAGAAACTTCTTCTAATTCGCTAAGATCGATCTGAATCATAGGCAGCCGAAATAGTTTTTAGTGACGGCATATAACTCTTTATACACAGGCATATTAAAAGGTTAATGGGACGTACATATGAAGAAAATTACATTTTGTGATTGAATCGATATAAAACCATTTAGAATATGCTAATGCTAGCATAGCCTTTATAATCTAACAACATCTAAATATATTGTCGCTATAGTTAACCTTGTGGCTTTTATATAAGAATTATCAACAAATCAATTTGATTATTACAATTTGATGTAGTTATATTTATTGGCAATTACAGCGAGCCAGTAAATTAACTACATTTCGCACAAGGCTCTAGCTAGCTAGGCGGAGGTTTTCGCCCACGCCGACGCCTATATTTCCCGTCATATTTCCAAAATAGAATGCATTGAAATTGGTGTTTACTGAGTGGCGGCGACTGGAGACGCAGTCCGCGATCACTCGCCCGACGACACGTTCGCTACCCGGTTATACAATGGCGGTCAACCCCAACTTCTTCCCCAACGGGTACCAGGACCCCAAACACCCCGATGAAGAAGTCGTCACGAACTGGGTGCGTCGACAGCAATTCCCCAATACTCCCCTAACTTCTTTACTCTATTTTGTGTATCTTCCTAAGCTAGAACTAAAGTGATAATGTGATGTTATTGACCATTGAAGCGTTTAAGATGCTCACTCGGTGAAAATTTAATCTGGCAATAACTCGTAACGTAATGAAGTGTTCAATTATAAACGGAAACGATACTCGAAATGCTCTTTGTAACAAATTAGTGATGTAATGTAATAATCCAACTTAATGTTCGTTTCTCGAGAACTATTTAAAAGTTAAAGTTTTAAAACTACTACTAAAACTAAGTTAAGTTAATACTAAACTTGCGTGTCTGTGTTACATCGTTTACATAACTTATAAATTAACATATTAGGTGATCATGAAATAATATATATTTCATGTATAACACATTTCAATCATAATTTTACTATAAACTAATTCATTAAACATTGTACGATGTGCCAGCTGTACGATGTCAGCGTGTGCGTGTATTTTTAGTTCAGTGTCATTTCAAATCTTGTTTCTGAAAGGAATTTTATCACAGCTATTCAATAACATTTTCTCGATTTCACTAAATATAAAAATATCTATTCAAATAATATTTCTTGTATTAACGTATTGTCCTTGTGAATTAGATTAGATTTTTCATCACATCTTGATTAGATTTTTAATCACATCTATCTATTAAAATAATGTTAATGTAATTTAATAATATTTTTTGCTGTAAAGATTTATGTAGAGTACAAGTTCAAACATTTCTGATGTATTTCTGTTACATATAGAGAATTGGCGTACGGCGTTAACCAATAAACAATATAAAAAGACTAAACATAAGTACTTATATATTCTTTTAAAAAGTAATCAATATGAGTACTTGAAGATTAACAGATAACGATTATATAATGCCCAATAAGTTTGATATATTAATATATATACGATTATTTAATTTGACATGTATATATTATAGGGTACCTACTTACGCTATAAAATAGTGGTTACACTATAAAAAAAATACATGAATAGTAACATTTTTTATAAAATTTCCAATATTAAGCGTTGCGTCAGCGCCTAAATGTTCAGCTTTGTAAACATCCATCGGACGGAAATAAACGTCGAAATTTGTAGTTCGCCCAGTGGCGCTGCTGACGCTCTTGTACAGTAACAGTCCTCGTCGTCATTAACGCGAGGAGCGCAAAGTGTATTAGTTACTCCTTTATGTAACCCAATAACTGGTTTGCACGTACGGTCCAAAGTAGTTTGAAGTTCATCTCTAACTCTTAAGAAATTCTGAAAATCTATTTTCTCTAGTAGTATACGCATTAAAAATGGCCACGACCTACATTGATCAAATAATTACAGAAATAAAACGAAATGGTGTCGAGAATCATAACCCACATGAAATAACCTCGCTATAAAATTAGATGCGTCTCTTTACATTGAACTACTA
Organism: Heliconius aoede; assembly: GCA_037355905.1. Classification (NCBI taxonomy): domain Eukaryota; kingdom Metazoa; phylum Arthropoda; class Insecta; order Lepidoptera; family Nymphalidae; genus Heliconius; species Heliconius aoede. The sequence continues at coordinate 135,589 of JBAIZZ010000219.1, read as the reverse complement.
GGTATATATATTTTAATTATTATTATAGACATTTAATTGAAAATAAATAAACTTGTATTGTCAGTATCAATATGTAAAAAACTTACGTATACATTTTTTACATATTAAAAAAAACCTTTCATAATTGTCGTAGTGTAGTGGCGTCTATGTTTACTAAGAAAATTTCGCAATTTATTTACCTTTTATGTAGCTGACGAGAGAAAAGACATTAATTATATGTTACGAATTTAACCTACTGAGACTTCGTTTCATCTAAGTTTATGTAACATACATTGTACATGTACCAACTTTATATATTGCCAGAACTAATTTAACTATAAAGCGTAGAAGAAACTTATAAATTAATTTTCTCTGACAATATATTTTCCCAAAATATTGCTGTGGATTGTTTGTTTATGTTTTCCATTACATTTATTAGGAAATAAATGTTTACATCTTGATCATTTAAATATGTATAATTTAAAACCAGCCGTACCGCACGACTCCGCTGGTGCTGCCGGGCGCGAAGGTCCGCCGCGAGCCAGGGCCCACGGAGAGCTACCTGCGCCATCACCCCAACCCGGCGATGCGCGCACCCCCACACCACGACTACCGGGACACAGTCATGAAGCAGAAGGTATACTGCCTATATTAAATAATTATTTACTACTATATTACACAACACATCGATCAATATTAAGTCATATGTAAACTAGTGTAGTCATATGTAAACATATGAAATGAATCCCCGAGTTCTGACGAGGTTTGTAGAACTGGATAATATTATTATTTTATGAATATATATTATTTACACTTGCTGTTATCTAAGAAACACGCATTAGTTTTTACACACATTACATTATAGCGTTCACCGCAAATAAGCATGTGCACTTGCAATTTCACACTTCTCTAATACCTTTTCAACTTTAAAATAAACATCGTTTTTAATTAAATCTTAATTAATTAAAAGTCACACGTAATATTTGCTTTCAAAAAAGACAAAAATATGTTAGCCTTCACAAACTCAAATTAATTCTAAACAGTTTGTGATAATTATGGAAATAATCGAATGTTATCTTGAAATAGCTGTTTTAGTGTATAATATATACATACTTACTAGTAAATAAGTAAGTATTATACTTTAAAACGGCTATACTACATCATAAAATTAGGTACACAAAGCACAAAAACAAAAATTTTCAATTTGCACATTGTAACGTGTAGATTTTTGATAAAAACTCAGGTGGCCGAATCAGTGCTGCAGCGAGTGGTCGGTGAAGAGACGAATAAGGTTGTTCAAGATGTCTGTGTGACAATTGCCTAAAAAAATAACTGTAGCATGAATTCACAAACTTCTGATACGAAGCCATGTTTTTTATTTTTTATTTTTACGTTTGAGGATGCACTGAATGCATGATAAGTTAATCTAAGGTAAATTGCCATAAATTGCAAAATTAAAATCAACTCAGTGCATACTTAAACTCCATTTGTCTATATTACATTTTTTTTTCTTCATCGATGTAAATTACATTAATTTTACATTAATCAAACTGTCATATCTTATTGAACATATTTCATAATTGAAAGAGTAATATTCTAAATCCAAATCGTGTTACATTTATATTTTTTATTCGATTGGACCTATGCTTTGAGAGTTAACATATTTTTTATTTTCCTTGAACGAAATAAGAATATTTTCATGTACATTATCAGGTGGTGCACAAGCAGTTCAATTCGCCGATCAATTTATATTCTGAACAGAACATTGCCAACTCAATTAGACAGCAGACGTCTCCTCTGCCGTGAGTATTTTAAAAATATTTAATCAAAAATTTAAGACAAACGCATATATTCCGTACAATACGCGTAGAATATGAAAAATAATGAAGGTCATATTGAAGTAACGCTCATCTTAGAACTGAAATTCAAGATCATGGCTGCGTGCCAAACGTGAATACCTCGCATTTTGCTATACATACTGTTATATGCTGCTTAGTTTGATACAATACTTGTTGAGAATTTCACAAACACTTGGTTGAACAATGTTTCGAAAAGCGGTAGGTTCAACGCCTACGTTATTATATAAATTCATATTGGATTTTTCATAAAATATTAAGCACCCATTTTATTTTAGTGTCTGTAAATTGAGGCCGTCGTGACCCAGTGGCACAATCGTGTGACTTTAAATGCGAAGGTTGTGACTTTGATTTCCACTCGGGGGAAGGAATTATTATTTTCATTTCTTTGCTCTGGTAACTAGCCTTTAAGATTCTGGAGAGAGTGGGGAATGCGTTCCCTCTGCCTACTCTGCTATACGCGGGATACAGCGTGAAGCTGTAAAAACATTTATAATATATCGATAGGTGTATTTTGATTTCATTTGACGTAACATCGGCACAAGTTTTCTATAAATCTCACTGCACATAGTTACTATTAAAACAACTAAATTTATATAAATATTATATAAATAAATATCCACGAGAGCGTTTAAGGACAATCACAAGTTATTTAATGAATGATTTTGTTTGCTTGCTTAGCTCTAACGGCCATTACGGACGGCCGCACGTTGTCAAGAGGCAAGTGTTTTACTAGAAACACCGCCAAATCTGTCGACACCCATCTCACATGACGCATTAATGCTTCTTTATTTTTATTTTGCTATCTCTTCGACTCTTTCAACTTCTGTCAGACCGTTCAAACGGCGGCTACGTCGACGGTCGTCCACGGTCACGTTGAGAACGAGAGCATTAAGCATACGCGCCTCATGTACCATTCACGTGACCACCCGTGACCATTATTAGATTGTAGATATATATTAGTTTAAATTATATATAATAGTAAAGTTAAGAGAACATATTCTACACGATTAATGTTAGTATTTTTATCGACCTGTCCTTCCTAAAAAACAAACACTAAATCCGTCGTCTACACTAACCCGCCCCTCCGTACGAATCTAATCGTTTTCTGTCTATCGTGTTGCGCCCGCTAACTGACTAATACTAACTCGCCCCGCGCCCGCGCCCGCGCCTGCTCCCGCGCCCGCGCCCGCACCCGCCCGCAGCCACAGGCCCACGGTGCTGTACGACCCCGCCAAGTCGGAGACGTACCGCGCGCTGCAGGAGGATGCGCGCGCGCCCGGCGACGTGCAGGAGGTGCCCACGCCCGTGCAGAAGGTGTTCTCCGCGCCCGCGCCGCCCGCTAAAGTGAGTCCCTTTGAAATGTCAATTGTTTGAGCAATTTAGTTAATACTTGTAATATTTACTTTATATTTTAAGAGTATATAATAACACCATTATGTATTCTGTAGAAGCCCGCGCCTGCTCCGAAACCAACGAAACAACCTGAATCAAAAGCAAAACAAACTACATTCGTGAGTGAATTACAGTACAATAACATTATAATCTTACTTTTAAGCTTCATGTTGTGTCCTACATTGTTAGGCATCATGCTGAAAGGCAGAGAAGAACCTGGAGACCTAATCCAGTCCACCACTCCGTTCCTGTTAAGAGAATTCCGGTCTCCACTTTAAGCCGAATTCTGGAGGCAATATATTGCTACCGATGCGAAATGTTTAATAAATGAAAATATAAAATATTTCATTGCCTCGAGTGATAATCAAACCTACAACCTGTCGTGTTTATAACCACACATTTGTGCCTCTATATCACGATTGCCTGCCTCAATAATAATGAGATTTGTTTCTCTTTCACACAAAAACTACTCTAAATTAAATGATTTAGATGAAACTTGTTAAGTCGTTATTATTACCTAAATATTTAAATAATTTTAATGTACTTACATATATATATAATTTCCAGGTAAATTCGTTACAAGAAGAGCATATTCAGCAATCAAACTCCTTCAAGCGCCTCATGTACAACGTGCTGGGCGACACCGAGTTCTAACGCGGCACAAAGACACGATCGATTAAACAACACTGTGATTTTCATAAAAACTGTACGCAATGGAAGAAATTTCAACTGAAACCATCATATTACCGAAACTGTTTAAATGATACACGAATATTATTTACAACAAGTGTGTTGCAAATTTGATGCGTTTTTAACCTGTTCGATGCAATAATTATGAAAGAGGCTCTAGACTCGTGGGGTTATGTTAGTTAACGAATTAAACTAACAATTTTAATTAAGGACGCTGCTATTTTAACGCTCCCTAAGTGTGTAATGTTGTTTTTCGGTGAATTTTCTAATACTCGAGTATTAGATATAATATATTTGTTTACACTAAGTAGAAAAGTAACTTTATTTATTACTAAGTGTGGATTCTATCTGTTTGTACAGAAATATTATGTATACATAATTATGTAAGAGTTGAGTGTACAGTCTAGTCACTTCGCCCCGAGCTCGGGCCGCACGAGAAAGAGATTCGATCATTTTTTTTT
>JBAIZZ010000219.1:119229-131108 GCA_037355905.1 Heliconius aoede | reverse complement strand
TTCTCGATTATTTAATGGCGAATACTATTAATATAATTCCAGCGATTTAACTACGTACATACATACGGTACGGTCGACGAGTCGTGGCCACCCTGAAGTTAGACTTTCTGAACTTTAATTACTTCACCTACTAAAAATCTAATCTGCACAGTCATTTACAGCTAATTTCAAGGCAAACAATATTCGTCGGTCGTACTGCACATAACACTTTTTTTGTAATTATGGCAAGGCTTTGTATTGTTACGTTAATCAGATTGGTGTCGACTTTAGGGAGTTATTTATATCGGTAATTATTTTATGTTTATTACATAATTTACAGTCAAAAATCATAGAATCGCATATTAAACAAAATATTACTTAACATAAACATACAGACATAAAGTTTTCTAAATATTGTCAACACAATCTTTTCATTTAAAATCGCTAGTCAACCAACTACAAAGAATCTAACATAACATTCTCAAGATTTGTTAAAATATATACTGTGTAGACGTAACAAGTATAAAATAATAAAAAATGGCAATACGAATTGAATATCATACTTGGGTTTCATAATGTATAGAGTTATTTATGTTTTGATAGAGTATGGTATTGTGAGCTATATTATTTTAAGTTTAAAGCAATAATAATGATAGTTTGAACTGTAACAATTCTATAACATTAAATTAAATGAATACCAATGCATGTAGTACTGCACAAGCTACTTTCCCTCTGATAAATGTTGGTTATTTAACTAAAATTGTATTATAATACCATTTTACTTCAACTCAGATTGTATACCGAAATGAACTGTTCATAGCAAAACGACTAGATAAATTAGAACGTATATAGTGATGTATATTATATATGAGATAAAGAAAGGATCAGAAAACCCTCAAAGGTATATTTCAAAATGTTAATTTTAAATTAAGTTTAATAAAGAACTAAATTGACCGCATTCAATTGATATCTGTGGTGTCTAACGAGCAACCTCCAAAGCTAGACAAATACATCGATAAAGATATGGCGCGTCACTATCGAGTCAGTGGGTTCACTCACTGCCAGTCACTCACCGCTAGTACACGGTGTCGTCGCGGTAGAGCGTGAGCGGCGGGCCTCAGGAGGGCGGCGAGGGGGGCGCAGGGGCCGCGGGCGCCGGAAGCAGGCTCTCGCGGCTGGCGCGCAGGTTGGGCAGCGAGCGGGCCGCGCGCGCTTCTCGCCGTGCCTCCAGCGCTAGCAGCGAGCGGATGTCCGCCTCCAGTGGGTCCACGCTGATGTGGTACACGCCGCCCTGCAACCACGACCGACCGATATAAGTTAAACAAATAACCCAAAAACAGTTCCAAGCAAGCATTTTTTTGATTAATGGTAGATTTATTTTTATGTAGAAGTATTTTTCTACATTATAATCGTATTATGATCATAAGGACATTATTATCAACTAGATCACCAACCGGGAACTATAAGATCTACTAGTATTATAAAGCGGTCAGACCTTCTAGAGTATTTACTCGAGAAGCTTTAACCGCCGAAAGTAAACATAAAGCGTATGTTTTCGTTTTTGTAATGTTTTATACACTATAAGAATCCAATCAGGAACTTCATTGTGTAATATGAAAAAAAATTATATACTTTTATGCCAAGTTGCTAGAGCAAAACCATAACAATATAACAACTGCTATTGATGCTACTGATTAGTAATAAACATTTTAATATATATATATAGCACATTTCAGAAATCTCCATATTTTCGGTTTCTATTGTCTTTTATGTTGTATTTTATACAATTTAAGAAAAAGAAGTATATGTTGAAAACTTTATTTTCAACATATACTTCTTTTCACATTTTTTTCTATTAAATATAAAAACAATATTGCAATTAACCTCCTTTTAGAACAACTGTTAAAGTATACTATGTTCTTGTTATTAATAAATATAATAAAATCATGAATCATGTTTTGTAGCGCTATGGCTATTATTTTTTTTTCCTTATCGCTCACTAGTAAACATCTCGTCAGGTGTATTAAAAAAAGGTTAGTTATTTTATTACGCGCAGAATAAATTGTAATTGAAGTTGCTTGCAAAAAATGTTTTATTTAATAGAAAAATGTTTAATGGGTTATACGCATCTATGTTGGTAGGTGACAGATACAGCGCGCGTTGCAAACGCAGTGTTTTCCGCTTAAAATTTTAATCCTCGAGAATTTTCGAATAAAAAGTTGTCCACGTCTTTTGAGAAGTTTATTGCTCCACAACTCTCATTATCTTTATCATTTTGTTTGTACGCGAACATTATTAATTTAAGCGGTAGTACCTCAACGTGGTGCGGCGCGTCGTGAGACGGCGCGAGGTGCGGGAGGTGCGGGAAGTGCGGCAGGCGCGTGTCGGAGTAGCGGCGCTCGCGGCCACGGTAGGTCTCGAAGCCGCCGCTCTCGTCCTCCTCGTGGTAGACGGCGGGCGGCGGCGGTGGCGGCGGCGGCTCAATGTTGGCTACCACCTGTCCACGCGTGCTACGCTCGCGCCGCTTGCCGCCACCCCCGCCGTATCGCGCCGGCGGGGACCCGTGGATCGGAATTTTTTCAGGCGCATTTTGTATTAAAAGTATCCTGGGGAAAATGCAAATAAAAAATGGTAATCATCATTGCATAATATATTTAAAGCAAGTACATTACATTTTTCGCATAGTGTAAATAAATACTGCCAACCACAAATTCCCGCTACATCTTAGAGTACTGTGTGTGCAATATTTCACCAATGCATGAGTTTTGTCGTCACACATATCTCACACGCGCTACTACTATAGATCGTAAATCTCCATAGGAACCGGCCGGAATCAAAAAAAGTAATTGTGAAAATTAAATGAAAATTATGCGGTAGACTATTTAAAATACTCCTCAGTATTTTTCGTTGGGTTTCGCTATTCAAGGCGCATTGTCCCAAAAATGTGGAATGTGGGGAAAGGATACTACTATGCAGCAGATATAGACGAAATTCACGATGAGATTTAAAATTCGTTTGAAACCTACTTTTAGATAAAAAATTATGTCGCTTTGAAAAAAAGAAACTAAAAGCAGACTTTGTAATATTCGAAAAAGAATAAAGAATTAGTTAAAATGTTTCCATAATATAACAAGTTTAAATAATCGCATGCCTAACATGGTCAAAGTAAATGATAAATGTTACGAGTGTTACAAAATTTCACTTTCGTTCGTCTCAACTTGTGTAACTCGTTTTGACTTTAAGCTTCACTTTGCCTTTGAGTGTGTTAAGCTAGTGGTTATTCCTTTCATATGACCTAATCTACTTTCATTACTTTACGTATAAACACGGTTGACACAGATTACGTACAAAAATTATCATTTATTACATCAATACTACGCAATATATCTTTAAAACAAAATAAATGATTATAATTTCACATATTATGCGATACAAAAGTCACGTTAGACTTTTTCTTTATCGTTGTTTGTCAATATTGCATTTAGTATTCAATATTATTAGGAAATTATTGATAATACTGTGTTATCTTATTAGCACATAAATAATTTCTATATAAGTAAGCATTAAAATTCGTTTTTCTGACCTACAAACAGAAGGATGCGACTTCATATCTTAACTTCCCAATTTAGACAACTTTAGCATTGAAAGCAAATGTTGATAGCAAACCTATTTATTACCTTTACATGTCGATTAACCATAAATTGTAATATTTTTAAGTCTCACCTATTGTGAGCTCTCCAGCGATTGCACAAATGTAAGTACTGCCGACATTGTATGTACATGAATACCGCTCCACCTGTAAAACCCACAGCAACTACAACTAGCTTCGTCCAAAATGGCCACGCTGAAATATTAGAAAACAAAAGTTATACCACGTGCGCATTAGTCAATTTATTAGTAAGTATATCCATGATATAATATAAGCATGAAGCCCTCGTTACCCAGCGGCACGTCATGCGACTCATGTTTGATTCGCACTCCGAGAATGAATTATTTTATTTTCTCGCTCTGGTAACAAGACAATACGCAGTGTTCCGTTCTGCCACTCAATATGCAATCTTGGGAAAGTAGAATTCAGAGAGTTGCTATATGTGACATAACCGTGGGAAAATGAATCCGTCTCCGATATTAGTTAATCAAATAAGATGTTATTGAATTTTTTAAATATCTTATAACCTTGCCAAAATACAAGTGCTCATTATGATTAAACTTTATCTATTTTAAAAGAAAGAGTCATGGTTAATATGATAAAAAAAATAGCACACGAAATTGTCATAATATGAAGTTAACATCAGTCACTAAATTATATAAAAGTTATGAAGGGCATAGAATATTTAAAACATTTATAATTAACTTAATTAGTTAAGTGGAGTTTCTTACAATAACTTTACCTATCTAATATAATTTGCAGGATATGGCTAATAAAACAGATCTCTGTCAAGGTACCAAGATATAAATCATAATAATTATTATTACACAAGTTTTTGCCAGCCCATATTGGGCTTCGCCCGCGTAGTCAAGTGAAAATGACTAAGTTGTGTATGGCACATGATACATACATATTCCTGCGAGTAAGATTTTAGACTAACGCCATTGCGCTCAGTCATCCGTAGCCTATCGATTTAGTCACAAGTATATAATATACAGATTGCGAAAGGGTATTTAAATAAAGTTTAATTAAAGTACTATATTCGCAAATTTTAAACTTTTTGTATTTACATAAAAGATATAGTAGTTTAATATGAAAAAAACACTTCAATTTAAATGAAGCAACACAGGATTATATTTTGTCACTAATATTATAATGCTGAAGAGTGTGTTTGTCTAAACGCGCTATTTCGGGAGCTACTAGTTCGAATTTCGCAAGTTTATTTCGCAGTCCGATATTCCATATACTAGGAGGGCTACAGGATATTTTAAATCACTATAATCGTTGTACCGTGGATAACATTAACTCGTTTCATTATTTAATTAACATTAGCAGAATTCTAGAGGCATTGCGTGTCGAGTGGCAGACTGTGGCGGAACGTAGCGCTTTGCCTCGACACCAGCGCGAAGAAATAAAGAAATAAATTTAAATAAATATTTTCCTTTCCTTAAGTGAGGACCGAACCCACACCCGGCCGCTTTTACAGTCACACTTTGTGCCACTGCGCCACAACTGGCATCAAAAGGTAAAAGCGTGCCATAAAAAATTTTCATACTACTTATAAGAGAAACCATAAAAATGGTGTAATATCGGATATCAAACCATAAAATGATTATTTACCTACTAATGTGACCATATTCATTAATTTAAAAAGCAAATCTAATGTGTATGTCAAGCACCTGTAAGTCACATACGAGTTACACTTAAATAGAAAATTAAACGAAGGTATTACTAACTTATTTTAAGATGGATTTTAATTAGCTTATTTTATACCTGTTCCTTTTGAGAATATATAGTGACTTATTTGATTTGTTATATACACGTGATTATGTAAAATGGGGTCGAGGGCGAGTTTAATCAGTATATCTATATGCTGCAAGATTTTTTTCAAATCTCTATACGAATATTAACAATGCTAAGCTAGAAAGAACACGGAGATCATCTACACATTAATTGGATCTAAAGTTATTTTGTGCCTAGATATTGTTTCAAATATTTACTAAGAATCAGTTGTACTATATATTTTTTAAATTTGATGACAACTATGACTACTAGTTTAATAAATTAGTAATTAAAAAATCGTCCTTAAAAAATCAAGCTTTGTAAAATCTCATTCAAAATCACAATTTTTGCATTTATTCAAATTCTGTCTTTTCTGTCTTATATACTTTTACGCTTTATTTCATCTGAGGCCGTCAAGGCGCGACTTTGTCACTCAAGATGCAATGTCTTAAAAATTGGACAAATATGAAGAAGGTAGTGTTTTAACACCAAGTTCCCACTAACTACGGTGGCTTATACGTCAAAAAAAGTTTTAAATATAATGAAAATATAATCAACTCACCAATAAGTCCTCTATTGACTTCTTCAACAGCACGCTCAATAAGCACGAAAAGGGACCACATAACACATAATGCAGCAACACAGTGGAACAACACAGCGCAGCAGAGACGACGTCTCTCAACACCAGACATCTCTAATAAGCGCCACTAAAAAAAGTTTTAATCTTAATGAACACATTATAATGGAAAAAGAAAAATAATAATTTCCATAGACGGAAATTTGTGTTAAAACACTCCATTCCCATTTTCTGTTCAATTTTTGAGACATTGCGGATTCAGTGGCACTCTAAGAATTTCAATATAAACATGCACCAGAATGGGGAACGAACCCACAATGTACATATTTGCAACTAGTCACCATCCCTGCTGATGAGCCGCAAGGGTCTCTTTTAATAACAAATAAAATAAATGTAAGTAAACTTTAAGATGTTGAAGTCTGCATGTCCGCTAATTGCTTATTAGCATTACATTCCGTATCTCAAAAAGCCTTCCTTTGAGATATGACATAATCGTTTTCCATTGAGTTGAGTTTCATTCCTTTGCCTAGCCTGCTATAGTGTGAAGATCATTTATGAGAAGTATTTTAATTAAAAGATTGAACATAATTAAAATTCAAGAATGTAATAATAACATAGCAATATATACAAATAACAAGAAAAACATACCTCACTAAATGGCTTTATTTTAGTATGCATTATAAAATTAAATTTGCAAAGTTCACATGATCTTGTTTCAGATGCTGTCAGCCATTGTTGAAGACAACTTTGGTGCACATATTTAAGACTTCCTGTAACAGAATAAATGTATTATCTATAATGTAATAACAAAATCAGGACAACAAATGTATCTGTACATAAAATTATTTAATTTTTATTTATGATCATAAAAAATTATAACTAATAAATAATAAGAATCTATGATTTTTATACTATTGTGTGTTGATTTTTCATTGCACATCTTCTAATATACTACATGGATTTGAGTAAACCTTTTTTTGTTGGCATACCTCATGTAGAACAGTACATAATAGATTATAATGTTTTCCTAGTGGTAATTATTTCGCTAAAGTATAATATGTATGAAATAATAAAATACCACATATTGGAAACATGATTCATAAATAAGCATTAAATATAATAAAAATCTAATAATCTCAAATTGAGAATATTTAAGCAAGCTGTTTGGGTGTTTCAGTAGTACAAGTCCTTATGTCTTTTTTAAAATGTGTGTCACATGAAGTGAGGTCATCGTGGTGCAGTGGCACAAGGGTGTGACTATAACATGACAATTGTAGGTTCGATCCCCACTCAAGGAAGTGAAATATTTATTTACGTTTATATTTCCATTTCTTTGCTCTGATGTTGAGGCAAAGTGCTGCATTGAGTTTTGCCACACAACACGCAATGGCTCCAGAATTCGACAGAAAGTAGGGCACGGAGTGTCTTAACACTAGGTTCCCTCTGCCTACCCTGCTGTGTGTGTGATACAGCATGAAGCTAAGTTAATTTAATTTAAAATGATTCATTTATTTCGATAACATACAGAAATAGAAATTGTTAGATTCAGCATTTGTAATTATTACATTTGATTGTATATAAATAAAGGTCAGCTGAGTAAATATTATAAAAATATATAGTATATAATGGCAGGGGAGTTAACAAAATTCTTGAAGAATTTAGTACATGATTACAAAATACATGATTTTTAATAGTTTAATATAAGGCCTTAAGATTTACTTAAAAAATAAATAAAATCGACATTTACCAGAACAATAACAAGGAGCCAGTAAAGGATTGTGAGTTTCGCTTTCGCAATGGCAAATCCGACAAATATCTCCACTAGAATTGCTGCAAGATGTTTGACTGCTTCCAGACCCTGCGCGAATAGGTTCTCTGCCACATCCCCCGCCCCATTCCCAGCTTTCAATGTCGGAGGAATTCTTAACACTTATTTGTTGAACCGGCATTTTGATTTTAAAAACTAACTACTCTTCATGAAACATATTATTCATTTATATTTAGGAAACTATAGAAATCCTAATACTCGACATACCGATTCTAAGGACAGTGGAAACATGTCACTCTCAGCTCTCAACTATTTTTATAATGAAGAAAACGAACGATTTTGAACTTATATAAAAACAAATAAGCAAAAAAATTTAATAAAAATTGTATATACAAATTATTTTCGCACTCACTATTAATATGAAAAGATGAAAACATCAATAGTTGCATAGAATTCAAGAAGTAGATTATAACATTTATAATATAGCACACAGACAAAAAATACATATACGTTAGACAGTTAGAAATTCAATTCGATTCTGTTTGACAACTAATATCGAATAAACATCTTATATTAAAATAAATCTACAGTTATAGTGAAACTTTAAAAAAAATAAATGAATAATATTTGAAAAATATAATTTTTACAAGCAATTAATAAAAAAATAAAATACAGATTTTCTTTTCACTTTCTAATAATGCTTAAGTAGTTTTGAATAATTATAACTAAAGTAATATCATAATTATTGGCTATTGAGAATGGTGGCATCAGATGATTAATTTTTATTATAAGAAAGAAAATTATCTGTGACCTTAATGTGAGCTAGATTACTGATTTATCACTAAATTACTTTGTTAATAAATAACATATAGTTAGCGTACTCGTGTAAAAGAAGTTAGATGTAGGTGAAATAAAATGTAAAATCACTGGAATTGCGTCAAATGGGGGTTTTCCGAAAGCCGAAATCCGATCCAAGCCGAAAGACTACAACGAGCTGCCGACGTCAAAGGCGATTGGTTCAGCAAGCGGCGGTTCGAGGTTAACCCGGAGAAAAGCGCTGCCATCCCTTTTCCCCGTAAGCGTTACGGGACCATCTTGACTATCTAGCAACCTGCAAGGCAAACCGATTCCCTGGGAATCCCAGGTCAAATACCTACGCATCATACTAAATTTGCAACTCTTCTTCCGGCCGCACATCACATATATCAGAAACAGGCTACATACGTCGTGAGCAGACTGTAGCCACTCATTTACAAACGGAGTAAAATGACACTTTGGAACAAGCTAACATTGTACGAAACTTGCATTCATGTCCTATGTTTATGTCATGTTCGCACACACCAATTTCTTTTGGAACCTCCTTCAGAGGGCCCAAAACAAATTCCATCACATGGCATTTGGGTGCCCATGGTACGTATGCAACGTTGACCTACACAAAAATATTGAATTAGAATCATTAAAGGAATTCTGTAAGTACAGACTACAGATTCCAACTCCAACCCTCTCATTGTCGAAACGTGTAAGTACACTTTTCACAGACATCCGCTTCTTCGACGCCCTCGCAGCGTCCTTCTAGATCCCGACGACCCAATCACAGTCGCAAACGCCCAATACATAGGCAGTCATTCACTCCTCAGTCTCACGACACACTCTACGCCGCTGTGAGAGGTGGCGAGGCCAGTCATATGGTGCCTTGGCGGGACGGGGTTCAACTGTCGAACTCCCCCTTGATTAGCGTACGCAGAGCATTCCCGTTTCGTAATTTCGTAATTCGTAATTTTTCTTCAGGAGCGAGCTACTCTCGCCCCTATTTATCCTGTATTAAAAACATAATGCTTCAATGTCGCAATATATGTATATATTGTAAATTATAATAATAAAATAATTATAAGATTTTCTTACGTTCACAGATTTTAGAATCACACAAACGTAATTAAAAAAAGGTTTAAACTTCATACAACAATAAAAAGTTCATAGTTAACCTTGAAGAGATACTATTTATAAAAAATATTATTACTTGTAAACATTTCTAATATGACAGAGATATTTTGAAACTTTAATTAAAACAATTAGCTTGTTCGTAGCAAATATCAGATCTGAAACGAACTTTTGTGTTTGTGAGTCTGTAATTCGTTTTGTTATAGTTCGATACATCGATGTTTATCGTACATTCATTTCACATTTATTACATTCATTCATTCGGTCGTTACGTTACCTTGTTAAGTCTCTCTTTTAGTCTGTTCTCATTTTCAAGAGTGGTCGCGCTAAGGAGCGCCGACAGAGAAATTTTGCAGTTAAAATAAATAAAATGAGTGTATCTGCTGAATTGCAGGCTGAGGCCGTCTCAATTGTTCACAATTTCCTGTTGAGTGTAGATAAATCACTCGCAGATGAATTTTCAAAAAAAACTAAAGCGGTAAGTTATTACCAAAACCACGTGTACCAACTATGGTGACCACCACACGTGTTAATTTATTTTTTTACATACGGTGATATTACTGTCTAAATCTAATAAAAGAGATTAAAATCTGTATTCTAATACTAATAATACTAAAACAGAAAAAAAATGTATAATATATTTAACAATGTGCTTATACATCTTTTACAAAAAAACTTACTACACAATTAATCGACATTATTAAATTGGACATGTTATATATAGCACATGCAGATCAGGATAATTTGAAATATATATTTTTTTTATATTTCTTGGACTTAAAGTTATGAATGGTTTTCTTGTTTACCGATTCCTTTTTTCTATTATTTTAAATATATAAAAAATGTTTAAAATTCATGTTCTTTAAGCTTATGATTTGTTAATATTTATAACAATGCAGGTTATACTGATAAAATTTAACTGGCTTTTATAAACAAGATATAATAAACCTTAAAATTATGCTTAAAAAAATATACATTTTAAATTGATTAAAAAAATATATATTTTAATTGGTGACCTTCATTTTTTAATAATTCTTTAAAGCCGGGTGCAATTTAAGCCAAAGTGACCGCAAGATCAATTTTAAATCTGCCTTCCATACCAGGAATAAATTGTTTTTTTACTACAATAATGAAGCAAAGCATGGTATTATACTACTCAAAATACAATGTAATTTAATGAAAATAAATAAAAATCTGAAGAATGGAGTGTATTAACACAAAGGCCACTCCATTTTTCTGCTGTGCTTTGAAAGAGAAATTATTGTTATATGTTGGGATGTCCAATTTAAAATGCAATTTTTTATATAATAATGCAATGCTTCATGCTATATCCTGCACTCAGCAGGGTAAGCAGAGGAAACCCAGTATTACTTACCCAGTGTCTTGACACCAGAGCAAAGAAATGAAAACATAAATTTAAATACATATTTCATATTCTCAAGTGGAGACTCGCATAACTATGTATCAGTTACGTTACAGTCACATTTGTGCCTCTGCATCACAACTGCTCTCAAATGTAAATCTATTAATGCTATATCAAATGCAAGTATATTTTAAATTATTTATATTGTTTTAGAAACCAAGAGCTAAAAATTTGCCATCATTGCTCAACATAATTACAGAATTTAAAAAGTTACAAAAGAAACCAACACAAAATGTCAAAAAAGCAGCAGATAGGTATGTTAATTTAATATTCTTAATTTATAGTAGAAGATTTTTCTTCTTTTTAAAATATTTATAATATGTAAAATATTTATTAATATTTTTTTTGCTATCAGTTCTGACGATTCTAGTGATGAAAAGGAGGTACCAAAAAAAAGTACAAGTAAATAAATCGAATGGATCTATACAAGCTAAGAAAAAAGAATCTTCAGATTCAGAT
Source organism: Heliconius aoede (assembly GCA_037355905.1). Classification (NCBI taxonomy): domain Eukaryota; kingdom Metazoa; phylum Arthropoda; class Insecta; order Lepidoptera; family Nymphalidae; genus Heliconius; species Heliconius aoede. The sequence continues at coordinate 119,533 of JBAIZZ010000219.1, read as the reverse complement.
AGCTCAGAGGATGAAAAACCACCAGCAAAGGTATGTATTGGCTGTTTTATGAACTTTGTCACATCTATGCACCTTAAATTCATGATGAGAACTTCTTATTGAACTACTATGATATTACTACATATATCTTATTCGTCACTACCTCTGAACAAACTAAATTTGATCAAAATTATATAACTATAATATACAAATGTACAATCCAAGCTCATTTTCTAGGTTGCTCCACCGGTAAATCAAAAAGTTAATAAAAAGGCAGAGTCATCTGATGATAGTGATAGTAGTGAAGATAATGCTACATCAAAAC
>JBAIZZ010000219.1:107542-119129 GCA_037355905.1 Heliconius aoede | reverse complement strand
GGGCGGGGTGGTTTTGACCGGGGTGGCCGGGGTGGTTTTGACCGGGGTGGCCGAGGGGGAGACAGAGGGGGTCGCGGCTTCGACAGGGGCGGCAGGGGCAACAGAGGTGGCAGGGGCGACCGCCACTCATGGGGCGGAGATCGAGGAGGATTTAATAAAGGGGGATTTAATGACAGGAAAAGCTTTGAAGGAGGTGACAATTCTCAAAACAAAAAAATAGTATTTGATTAAAATAACAGGTGAGATATGATTTAAGATATTTATTAATGGTGATATTAAACGTGCATATTGCATAACCTTAATTCCTAATTATATCTACCTCTACTTAACTATATTATATATAATGTAGTCTTTTTTATTATTGTTATTTTATCTAATCTATAAAGACACATTGTCCATACTTTATGTTATTTCTAAGTTCTTAGGTGGACTACTTTGACTTTGATATAACAATCTTTTTTATAACAAAATCAAATACAAATCAAAAGTTTGTACTGTAGTCAATTATATATTAAAATATATATTTTTTTTTTTTTTTTTTGTCACAAATAATAAGAAAAAAATCTTCAAACTCTTAAGGAACTTAGAGAGTTATTTTCAATGGAATAGAAATTATACCCATTTAAGTGTTAGTTGACAATAAGCGCTTTTATTAAGTGTTCTGTTTATGCAGTCAATGGTGGCCCTAGCTCAGTTTCATATTGTTGTTTAGAGATTTAACATTGTATTGCATACAAAATAATTTACCTGCAACCGAAATCGCTAAAAAAGTGACATCAATAGAGGAAGGTCGCACATACATTGGGGTAATTTGCTCCATGAAATGATTTAAAATGTCATAATGAGCATGGGCAAACATCCATTCGAACGAACGAACGTTATTCAATAAAAATCATAAAATAGGTAAAGACTATAGTCTATAGAAGAGAGATAGTGTCTTGTAGACACTATGATTATTATGGGTGTCGATACTCTCGGGATGCAAGCGTTGTGGTGGAAGTTGCGCATGCGAACTACCACTTTTCACGCTGTTCAAGGGCTGTGACAAACAACATAAAATGTAACTGTAAAATGTGTGTATTTACACCCATATAGCCTTTAAGGGTTTTTATTTTACCTGCTCTGGTAGACGAAGCGCATCGTTGTGCTTTGTCATACAACACATAATGTCTCGAAATTGAGTGAAATGTGCTCTGCCCACACTGTATGTAGAAAATTATACTTAAAGAAATTTATTTTTTTAGGGTGGTGCTCGCGGGTCATGGGGCGAGAAAGCCAACCTGGACTTGAAACATACACGCGGCAAATCATTCAAACATGAGAAAACTAAGAAAAAACGAGGTGCATACCGTGGCGGTGCCATTGACACGTCTGTTCACTCCATCAAATTTGAGGATTAACATCTAATGACTATAGCAGATTTATTTCCTTAGTTATCCCTCGTAATTTTGTTTTACTTGGATATTATAATTTAAATTTTTATAAAAAAAAGATTTAGCAAAATGCTAATAGCTATGTATTTTCCTTTTCTCTAGATGATAAGATTATATATTTCGAAGTTGATAGTATTTAACTATTGTTTTTCTACTTCAACTATTTTAATTATTATAATTAATGTTAAGCTTATAACACATTCAGCTGGTGTAAATGTCATGTATGTTTATTGTCATTGCTGAAAACGATTATTATTATTTTTCTTGAGTGGATATTGAAGTTATTACTACTGCACTGACAGTCAGTCTTCACTACAATGACCTTGTTACATAAAATTGTTTTTGTTAATGTTAATAAAATCAAAACAATGAGAATAATAAAGATGTAATACAGATTTTTTTTAGACATTTCGTATGTGTTATAATGTTTGTTTATAACTATAATAATATTTTAGATATTATTACCGATTACTGATTTGAGATAATTTTGATATGCATTCTGTGTCAATGTAAATAATCTTCAAATATATAATTTTTGATAAACATAAGAAATATGTTATTGTGTAAATAAGCTAAATGTTAATATTTTTAAGCAACTTAAGTTAGTTTTGTTTTATATGGAACTGGAATGAATGCTAATTTAGAATAAGGGACCGCCTTTGAATATGAGAAAAGTGTGTTAAATAAAACAATAGTGATAACTATATTTTTATTTCAAATTCAAATAATTTTATTCAAAATAAGAAGTTACATGCTTCATTTTTTGAACGTCAAATAATTTACCACCAGTTCACTAAAGTTAATGCCTCAGACCTGAGAAGAACCGGCGCAAGAAACTCGGCGGGACCTATTTTTTTTTTTAAATCTATTTTAAACAAATACATATTTAATTATCTGTGACCACCATAATTTAAGATTAAGAAATATATACATACGAGGCCGTTGTGGCGCAGGGGCATAAAAGTGTGACTAACCCAACGGTTATGGGTTTGATCCCCACTGAATAAATTAATACTATAGACTAGATGACTTATTGGAGACGCGCTTTTGGAATCCAACAGTAGAAAATGTATTTGTTAAAAGTAAATTATTAAATTAATTAACTATTAAAGATGGGGAACGGAGTGGCTCTCTCTGCCTACCCTTCTATATACAACCAGGCCAGAGGCCAAACGTGACGCAAATGCACAAAGGGCAGCCATAATCTCGACTGTTTGAACCACAGAACACATATACCCAAAGAGTGGTCAGTGACAGTCTGTCAACGGTTAACAATGACATTGACAATATTTAATATAGTAATTGCTTGTCTAGTTTATTGTGTTAAGATGAATAATACATAAATATTTATCAATATGTTACGAATAGTTAAAAGTTTTATGTTAATTAATAGTAGAAATTACAAAAATTTTGGGCACAAACGGCAACCAGAAGCACGTGTTACTGTATTATGGCATGGATTTTTGACGATTTCTTTCATAGGATTGGGATTGAATTGGAAAAGGTATGTCAAAATCAAATAAGTTTCAAGCGGTATCCTGTTTACAGCAGGATAGGGGCAGGAGGATCTAGTGTTAAGATACTCCGTTCCCCCCTTCCGCCGAATTCTGGACGCATTACGTGTTCAACGGCGGAACTCAACGCTGCGCTTTGCCTTTGTACCTCTACAAATGTCTATGCCGTGAAATTATGTCGTATGAGAAAAGGTTGAGAGTAAATTGGCATGAATTTGTTAGGATGTTATAGAATAAGTGTAAAGATTACATTATTTAACAATATATGTGCTGTACCCAAAAATATAAGAAGTAAATTGTACAATTTGACCAGACTTAAAGGTAAAATGGGAGGATAAGGGCTAATAAATGCCCAATGTAAAAGTATGTTAACAAATTGTTAAAATCAACTTTGTTTTGTTGCCATTGACACCTAATATGTATTGTTCCCCTGCCTTCCTTTTATTTAAAATTCTGTGAATTTTGAAAGTATTCAACATAAGCGATTATATATTTAAAAAGTGATTATTATTTAAATTGAAAATAAACCGAGTCCGGGTCAACTGATGGTAAGTGATCACCTCTGCCCACGAGACCAGAAGAGCTATAGGTGTGTTGCTGGCCTTTAAGGTGGAGATGTGGGGCGCTGGGGCCCGGCATTACCTAATACGAAACCCAGTGGCAAGAGCCACTACTTCACACCGGTTAAATCCCGGGGGTGGTATCAATTCGTGGTATCACTATTGTGAGGAATACAATGTTTTTACACTGATTACACTGCTAAATGGATATGCAGTATAGCTAAAAATAATAACAATATTATAATAACATGTGAGACAACTACCCAAAACCAAATTAATTATATTGTATGATAAAAATTCCACCCTGGTGTTCACATATTACACTTATGCTTATTGTTTCAGGATTGGTCAATTTTTCTTGGGTGAATCTACAGATGATACTGAAACATCACCAATTGAAATGTAGCTATTATTGAAAAATATATGTGTAACATAGGTGTAGTTAATGTAAATAAAGTGATTTATAATTAGTTTATTTTATATAATATACTATAATATTCCTACTTCATCAAAATCTATCTACCAACTAATGCTTTTCAATAATGTTCATAATCCAGATAGATTATGAATTGATAGAATATGATTATTGAATTGAATAGAAATATAGATATATTATTATATAAAACAGTAAAAAAATGTGTCTCTATATTTAATACTTTTAAATTTCCTGTCTCCCTGCTTGTATACACACATTTACTAAACCTATGGACAGGTTTCCGTAGAACTTTTTATTGAGTAGCTCTTAGGTTTGGGCTGGTCAACTCTTGAAGCTTAAAACACAGTGACTGAAATTCTGTTGGAAGGTGGAGTATAAAGTATCTTGATACTAGGTTCTCTTTGCCTGTTAGTTGGTGCAAGGGCCATTAAGTGTACATAAACAAAATTGTGGACAGTCACTAGTTAAAAAAACTAATATAAAAAATGTATTCTAAAACAAAAACCTGACACCTGCATACCTGTATACAATTAAAAAGAAAAAAAAAACAAATGCATTAGGACAACTTCCTTGGGAAAAATTATTTTGTGAATGAATGAATGTTTCCAGTCTTGATTATTATGCTGGATAATACTGGATGGACTGGAGGCACAGTCCTGCTTTTCACAGATTATAGCACATACTGTGAGAAATCTAAATATATTTTTTTAATTTGTCAATTATATACTAACTGGGCCGTCGTAGCCCGGAGCCCACAAGGATGTGACTGTAACGCGAGGATTGTGGATTCGATCCCCACTCGAGGAAGTGAAATATTAATTTACGTTTATATTTTCATTTCTTCGCTCTGGTGTCGAGGCAAAGGGCGCCGTTGAGTTCTGCCACTCAACACGCAATGCCTCCAGAATTCGGCAGAAAGTGGGGAACGGAGTGTCTGGGTTCCCTCTGCCTACGCTGCTGTGAGTGGGATACAGCGTGAAGCTGATTTTTTTTTTACTTATTAATTGGAAAATTGCTGTCGCCATTGTGCAGCGTTTGATCGCGTCGATCGCCGCCGAATCGCGCCGATTGTGGGTTGAATTTTTACCCGGAAGAATGAATTATATTTTATTACCCTGGTTAATGCTATTTTGTCCTGTGACTAACAAGTATTAGGTGCTGCCACAAAATAAAATCGTATTTTGTGACAATAAGCTTGAAAATTCACGGAATATGGAGACCCTTATCACTAGGTTCCCTCTGCCTACTCTGCTAAACTTTTTGCAGTTTTCATAAATTGAAAATTCTTATATTTTGTTAAAACAATGTAGGAATTGAATTTTTATTTTTGTAATAAATTCTGGGAGACATATATAATAAAACAACTTTTCTATAAATATTGATGGCTTTTTAGGTGAAATAAAATATATCAGAGCAATAAAACAATACCATAAGATAAAATATTTATTTAAGCTCACATAACTGCTTTTTTATTAGATTACAAATTGCATTTTTTTATTCCTAAATAAATAATAAAGAATATGATGATTATTTTTAGCACATAGAGTTAGTGCTGTTTCCACTATTGTAAATAAAGTACCTTAATAACATTCAAGTTATAATTATAATTGTATTTAATAACTATACCTATAGATTGTGGATATCAGATGGTATGCATTAGTGGTTACTTTTACTTATCTAAAATAATCTATTCTTGTAGTAAACAAAAGGTCAGCATAACAAAATAAAAAGAAGACCTGTATAAAAGAAAGCTTTAAAATCAACCAATAAATGCTATCCAAACCCTTGATAAGTATTAAGCTCACCAAGCTCACTTTTAGCTTTTTAAGGCACAGTATCAGATGCCTAATTGTTTATATAGTAAATGTCGGTGCACCATTTCTTTCCGATTATAAATTAAAACTCCAATACAATAAAAAAAATTACTATTGTTAATGTTAGTAACAGATTACTGTAACATTCCGGAAGCTGTTTACAAAAGCCTTATTTATACAAAATCGCGGACATCGGACATGTTTACTGCACAAAACAAGCATCAAATTGTTAATATTATTAAATCGAAAGAACAAAGAATACGCTCTCTTACTTGAAGTTATATACATCTTGTCCAATCGTAAAATTACTTCATTGACGAGCTTTCTTTGAATCTTTGAAAATTATTTGTTGACTAGTTTACATAATACAGTACGTAATTAGAATGGTTATATTTCTTATGTAATCTATAGATTCGTCTTATCGTAGCCATTTTGTTTATAGTATTGATAAAAAAAGTTATATACAATCAAAATGAAACACAGTATTGCTGCATGATAATGTGTTGGCAAATTACATATATTTTTAATTACTCCCGGATGTTTTTTGACACTGTTTATTTTATGTTTAACATTTAGAGCCTCTCCGTCAGCGTTCGACGTCGTTAATATTTCGCCTATATATTCTTTAATATCATTTTTTTGGTAACTATTAGTAAATTTCTTCAAAGTACTTTGTTGATCAGAATCTACAATTTCACACTTATCTGACATGTTGCGTTCCTTTACGACGTCACTTTCTTTCTCAGATTTCAACACATTTAAGCTCTCTTGTAGATAACTATCTATCTTAGTTAAGTGTTCAGATATAATTAAATTCGCTAAAGGACTATGTCCCCTTCTCACTTCTCTCCCTTTAATTTCGTCTATTTGATCGATGGGTTCGATATTATTAACTTTCAATAAATTTTCCTTACAAACAGAGTTGACTATTTTATAACTGCAAAGATCTTCAAATTCATCTTTTATATATGGTACAGGACTGAAGCTTTTCGGCATTTGCATCGGCGACCAGAGTGAAATAGACTCAAGTTCGGGGCGTACTGGTGTAAATTTTACTTTTATGACATCCTCATTGGTTATAGTTTCTGTTTTAACAATTTCATCGATATATTCCTTGTTGCCATTCGGATCTATATCTTCATACAAATGTGGGGAGTCGGTGACATCGTGGCGAGAGGAACTATGAACTCGATCCACGGTGACTTTGCTTAGTAACTTACCATCTGCACTTCGTATATCAGAAAACAGCCCTCCATCGAAGTGGAGGGGCGTTTCTAATTTTCTAGTTCTTTGCGGAGAGGGCGTGCTCGCAGGAACCGTGGACGGAGAGATGGAAACTGGTCTAAAAATGGTTGTCGTGTAAACAGTGTCAGAATTGAACATTAGCTGTTGAGGTGATTTAGCGGGCGTGTATCTTGCAGAAAGGTCGTCCTCCCTTGGCGAAGAAACTCTGTCCTTCGAGATTCTTTTTGCACACCTGAAACGGTAGTTGAGTAAGGATTATTGCATACTTTCAATATTTAACACAAAGACACACACTATGTTCAATATTATACGCCACAAAATATAATATGGTAATGTGTAGTAGGTATACAGTTATATATTGTTACACTTTTGAACTTGTTATTAAAATGAACAATTCAATACTTGAATTTGATTTAAATGTGAGAAATAGCTAATATGTGGAAGTAATAGAATGTTTATGGTAAAATTGTTCATGATAATCTCCATGATTTCTACTAAATAGTGTTTAGTTTTTTTAATCATTTGGGTATAATACTCAAGATCAAAGGAGTAACGTATTTTACAAAGTGTTACAGATAATATTTGTAAATGATACATATATTATGTTTAATATTTTGTAAATACATATTTTTTTCAAAATATATTCAGAGTAATATATAAGTATGTAGTTTAAGTAATACATAAAATAGCCAAAACACTAATTTTACAGTCACACTTACAAAAAGTCAAGCATATCTAGTAGGTATACAAAAAAAAAATCTACAAATACTTAATTTCTAGAACCTTCCCGATTTTTCTGGGAGGTTAAATTATAGATTTATTTATATACAAACTGTTATTATACGTTTACAAGTGGACACACAGTTGTAACACACATTTGTTAATCTAGGAACACAATAGTATAGCGGCGTATGACGAGCTTTGTGTGAAAATAAATTTATTATCATTTTTATTTTTTTATTTTTATGTATATTTTTGTTGTGAAAAAACTTTGCTGAATGTCAGTACGAAATGATTTAAATGTTGTGATGTGTTTGAAAACATTCTGCTAAATATGAAGGGCGTTTCATAAGAAAATTGTAGTTCTAAGTATGTCTTAGTCTAGCTAGTTTTGACTATTTTATGTTTTTTTAACTCCTATTCGCATTGAAATTATTAACTTTTAAATTAACTTTCATCCGATTAATTACGTTTATTTATATATAAAAATGTAATGTAATATGTGTACGCGTACGTGGATAATCTTTCTGTATTATTATACAAAAACAAAACATAATTAATAAAATAGTATACATTAGTAATTATTTAACCACAAAAAATATACTATAACATTGATTATATTAGAAACTGAAAATTTTATCCGGAAAAATTATGCCTAGTTCAAATACAAAGATATCAAAGGATGAATTTAATAAAAATATGTCAATTTATATTGTATATAGGTGTTTGAGGCTCGCATCATACGCACCGTGCAGTTGAAGCACTGACTGTGGTAGTTATTGTTGAGCGCCTCCACCCACCTGTCGCCCGCCTCCACCGGGAATCCGCACGCGAAACACTTCGTTGTGAACAACTCGTTCCAATCTAAAAACAATCACCAAAAACCAATTCAACCAAAATAATGTTTCAAAATTAATATTCTAAATAAATATATCACTAAACTATAGCTATGAAGATTTGAATATTGAAATTCTTCAGCAGAATACGCACCCGCTTCACAGTAAGGCAAGCCATCTTCTAAAAAGAAGGGGTTGTTTCCGAACAACTTGCCACAATAGACGCAACTAAAACATTCTGGATGGAAATGTTTGCCGATAGCGTTCAGACAATCCTGAAATTGAAAATTAGTTTAATTTTTTTTAAGCGAGGACGAGAATTAAATATTTATACTTATAAATTTATTTAATACAAAGTAGGTGTAGTATTGTCTAGAATGTCTATAATACAACGTGTTTTGAAATTAACTAACTATATATATATAAATACCCTTGAAGGGGCGAAATAGGGGTTGAAAGTTTGTATGGAAAAACCTTTAAATTGGCACCGACTTAAATTGAAATGCAGACTTAAAAATATTATATTATTCGTATAGTTTAAGCGGGTGAAGCCGCCCAGGTCTTCTAGTATATAATAAACGTCTTCACAAAAAAAATCCTAGACATTACAATATTTACCCCTTTAATTTTAGCATGGCACTTGTCGCAAGCAGGAGCGATATATTGTTCGAAACAGTATTCACAGTAGAGTTGGCCATTCTCTTCCACGAAACCAATGTCCTGTAGTTGTCGTCGGCAAGTAGTATTAACGCAGACAAAATGTTCTGGACACCAAATGCGACCCAACGCGGTGATAAACGGACCCCTGTTTTGAAATATAAATTATGTAAATTAAATATCTGTAATATGTATAACTTAAAATATTAGGCTTGTATAACTTATTGATATATCGTTATCTGTTTCAGACTTTATAATAGTAAAATGTTAAAAGACTTAAGGAAATATACAAATTTTGCTATGACAATACTACAAATAATATGCAAACAACACTCGTGCAAAAAAACATTCTAAATTCTTTATGGGCACTTACATTTAATTTGTGTTAGAAATACTGATGCATCGTTACCTGGTTATAGCTTTGTCACATTTGTGACAAATGGGGTACTGTCCTTCGGAGACATCGACTGAGGTCATTGTACTTAGAGGGCGTGCTATAATGTGAGAGTCTCTTCTACCATCATCGTTACGAATATTTTTCTTATCTCTGCGTCTAACCACAACTTCTGAATTTTCTTTATCTTCATTGTAGTCAACACAATGAGCACCAACCGTGACATCTGTTCCATTTTCGATCTCTTTCTTGCCGTTTATTTTTATATCACCGTTTGTTTGGGCTGATTTGTAAGTATACTTGGTATTATCGTGCAAGTTATTTGGTAGTCTTTTTAATATGTCATCTTGATGAGATATATAGCTACCAGCAAAATCAATATTGTCGATTTCTTTATCCTTTCGAACGTGATCTTTTCTAGGAACACTGTTGTTGATACTCTCAGAATATTTTGAACTATTTTCTGAATATATAGAATCATTAATTGCATCAGATCTTTCAAAAAGTTTCCTCTTATTTAATGTATTTGAATAATTAGGAACTTCAGGATTATTTTCTTCATGGTAGCCTGTTTTTTTCTTTAAGCCGTTAGTGTAATTGGTACCATCTGAATTGTCAATATGAAACTCTTCAGAATTTGAATACATACCGTTCGATGGCTTTTCGATGGTCATCAACAGATTATCACTAGAATTATTGCTTTTTGGAGCAAAATCTAAATTTTTTGTGGCAATACTGTTTAATATATTTGTTATAGGAGTACTGTGAGCTTGAAATGTAGGTACTGGTGTAGTGGGCAGAGGTGGTGGTTCGGGCGCGTGTCCGTTTTTTAACTTAGAATTTATTTCATGGTTAGCGATAAAAAAATTTCCACTAGATGTACTTGGAATGTTATTTTCTGAAGCCTTTAAAGCTTTATCAACATTTTTATGAACGGGTCGTTTTAATGTATTTTCGCGGCTACTCTCACCAGAAGTTATGTTGTCAGCATTAAGAGGATGTTTGGTTACAATAGTATCCTGTATTTTATCAGCCATAGATTGTATATGATCCGCCGGTTTTATTTTTCTCTGAATTCCTATTTCGTATCCATTTAATGCCATTTTCGCCATTTTTCTTATAAGTCGTTCTTCTGCAGGACTCTTGAATTCCGTTCTATTTTGAATGTTTACAGATTGAGTTGCGTCATTAGCTGTTAGAAAAGTAAAAACAATTAGTAATAAGCACACTCACAAATTCCTTTAGTACTTATGTTAATATAAGGACAAAAAAGGTTAAAAAAAATGATAATAACGACGCTTCATTCTAAAAATAACATTTCTGCAACAACGACATGCATCACGCAAAACAACATCCAAAACTCCTATTTTAATATAACATCACCTAATTTGGCCATTGCAGCAGCCACAAAGGGGGATTCGTGACCCTGGAAGGGCTGCTTTGTTTAAGACCCCGCGGCCCCGTTTTGGAGCCGACGACACGCCGAAGGCTTTGCCACGAGCGGAAACTCCTACGCCAGAACCTGTCGACGGGGTAGGATCACACACTGGACCTTTGTTAGCACCAGATACAAAAGGAATCGGTTGATAAATTTCAGATTGTTTGCTAGCGGTAGCGAAATTCTCATTAGTAGTATTACAAGTCAAGTTCTGTTGGGACGGTGTTGTTTCCAGTATGGGAGGAGGGTATACCTGTATTAAATCGTTAGGTTTTTGAATATTAGATTGTATTTGCGAACTTAAACCAGAAGATTGCGAACCGCCATGACGTATTTCTATAACTTTAGCGGATTGTGCTCTTTCGAACTCTTCAAATGTTTTTTTAGTCGTTTGAATTGTAGTATTACCATGTTCCAAAATATTTTGTGATTCCATTTGTCTCTGATTATAATTTTGATTTACAATAGAGTCTTCTTTAATTTTCATATCACCCTTATTATAACTTTCAGAGTTATATTCTACATTTGATTGCATTTCTT
>JBAIZZ010000219.1:77900-107442 GCA_037355905.1 Heliconius aoede | reverse complement strand
TTCATGTTAAAACACTTTCATATTTGATAGATGGTTTAGGCAACACTAAATAAGCATATACTCGCTTTATATTTTAATGAAAGCTACATGGGATGTGTTTTAATTTATTTTAGGGGAAATATCTGTACCACATCGGTAGCCTACGTTGTCACAGTGCGCCATTTGGTTCTTCTCTTGATATACTATGTCACTATGAATTTACTTATAACTAGATCAAATAAATATTGAAAATCGATTTGGTAAAAGTCAAATAACCTTACCAAATATTATCTCCCGACACTGTTTTCACAACTGCCGCTGAAATCTAACTAATGCAATTTGGCTTGACACACCAAGTGAAGTAACATAAGACTGTTCTGGCAAGGGTTATGTCACTGTATATATGCGCCTATAGAAAGTACATTGTCGAAGTGATTGATTCTTTGCCAAAGATCTATATAAAGATTTCGTACTCAAATGTGTGCCAAATAACTTGGAACAATAATATCCGACTAAATTAAGCATTAAAAGTAATTTTCATTGTGGTGAGGAAAATGTAAACGAGATGTAATAACGTTGGGGGCTAATCTTTGCCGTTATATTATGTAATATTGACATAATCAAACATTTGTAGAATTAAAGCACCGTAGAAGCATTAAGATAGGTCGGGGCAAAAATATTTTCGTAATGTTCATACAAAGGCAAATATTTTTTTAAGGTGTAATTTTTTATTTATTTATAACATGTATACGCTGTTTTGATCAATGGTTTGTTGCCATCAAAATGTCCCGAATTTTTTCGTCACATAAGTTAATTTTGCTTGCTTGAAAACCAATTGAAAAATGGCGGGAATTAGTTTTTTTTTTAATTTATTGCGCCTTCAGAATGTCGGTCCTGTTTAATTGTATTAAAACCAGCCAGTTACATTCAGCCAAATACAGCCAAAGAAGTTTGATTATTACTAATAATACATTCAAAATAGGAAAATACTTTTGCCCCTACCTATTACAATGGATAATTCTTATCTTATAACTGATAATGTTGATACATATTTATAAAAATAACAGTAAGATTCCCTTAATTATATAATATCTCATTCTCTCTATATTGCCTTATATAATAGCCCTAAGTAATTAATAAGTAAAAAGTAATATAAAAATATATCTGTAAGATATATAAAAATATTTAATACATTGATGATGGCACTACAGACTTTAAATGAGACTGGCTGTCTAAAAGTGGCCTTTGGTTTGTATAAAAATGAAACCTTATATCTGTAGCATTTATTTAATATAACCATAATTAAAAATGATTGGATGCATTTCAAGGATTAGCTTCTGTCTTCAGTCTTCACTCAGTCAGGAGTCAAAACCGTCGCAAAACGTATAATAAGGCAAAATAATTTGCCATAAGTTGGTTCAATTCAACAACCTATTTTTACCTACTCTTTATATCTTTATATTATTCTGTTTATATTCAGCGAACAGAGAAAAGTTTTAAAATTCAGTTCTTATATTTATCACAATTCTTTCTTTATCCAATGAATTAAAACTACTATATTTTAGAAAGAATTCAGCTAGCTGGACCATACTCTTAGAGGCGCTAAGGATTTATATATCGCACACTAGGCCACGTTTAAACTGACAGTCTTAGATTTTAACCCGAGTCCTGAGAGACGAAGCAATAAACAAATGTAAACAGAACTCTTTTAAATGACATACAATTTTAGCGTTACATAGCGAAAGTGACTCTCTTACTGGGTGCGAAGGCGGGCACGGCTGCGGGCGCGGGGGCGGGCACGGTCGCCGCCAGCGGCCGCGCGGGCGACAGCGGCGCCGAGCGCGGCGACAGCGACGCCGGCGAGTACGCGGACCCGATAGACGACCCGAACGGCTTCGGACCCGATAAGTTACTAGATGGCTGTGGAATTATTCATCTCTATATACTAACTTAAACTCTGGCAATGCTTCTGTCAGAACTCCTTTTGGGGAGTTGATTATATTTGAATTGTTCTTATTTCTACGTTCTCATGACGACTTTGAAGTTCGCCACCGAGCACGTCATGTCTTGAATAAAGGGACAAAGAGAGATTGAGGAGTATTTAACTCTTGGTATTTCTCTCTCTACCTACTATACCGGGATAAAGGGGTAAGGTAAAAAAGTAGCCATCACCTATTTCCTAATGTGTACAAAGTGCGCACAGAAATTACGTATAAGTATATGTTCTCTCTGATGTACACATTGAAATAATAACTAGACACATGTCTATGAACAATTTTTACATAGATTTCAATAACATAAATAAACTAGAGATTATATATCCTTTCTTTAAAAGAAAGAAAAAAAAAAAAGAAATTATTTCTATATCGTACTCATATCTCTAAAAGATATAGAGGATACAAACAAGCAATATTTTCTAATACATAGTCAACTACTTACGCTAAACATGGAAGATGAGCCATTTGTGTAATTGTTGGTTGCCAGAGGTGGCAGAGGTGTCGAGTAAGCGTTGGACGGAATCCTGTTGCCGCTATATATTATAACAAATATCATTGATCATTAGTAGTTATAAATCAGGTTCGTACTGTATTCCGCACACAGCAAGATAGGCTGAGGGAACCTAGTGTTACGACACTCCGTTCCCCATTTTCCGCCGAATTCTGGAGGTGTTGAGTGGAAACTCAACACGGCGCTTTGCCTCGACGCCAGAGCGAAGAAATGAAAATATACATTTTAAATTTAGACTTAAAAATATCATTAAAAAATCATTGAACACGTTTCATGTTTTTTTTAGAATTCACTCCTAAGAGTGAAAAAAAGACAGATACACTTATAGGAGACGTTATATTTTAAATACTATAAATGTCATGATTCTGCACGTGTTTTTATGACAATTTCCTAATCTTTGGTAATAGATGTTTTATTCCGTTTCCGCCTTTGGTATAAACATGTGTTACTATAAAACAACTAAGTAGAGAGATAAGAGACCATCGTAGCGCTGTGGTCTTATACCTGATTTTAAGAGCAACCGCACTTGTCGATTTACTCTTGATGGAATGATTATTATGATTTAATTATTTTAATACATATTTTTATCTTATATCACTATGTCTAATATGAGTCGGAGACAACGGGGTGCCCTAATACAAGGCTGTCTCTGCTGATCTGGTTATTCGTGAAGAATAAATAAATGACTGTCTCTGCTAAATACTTACGGTGGCACAGTGACCGGCTCGAGGTTGGCGGCGGGCGGGTTCTGCCTCGCCACCAGCTTCGCGTGGATGTCGCAGTACAGCTTGCCGTTTAAGTTGTAATAACCTTGGTTCTTCAGCGCCGAACCGCAAGTAGCGCACTTAAAGCACTCCACGTGCAGATTTTTGTCCTTGATGCGCACGAACACGCCGCTGTACGAATGCACCACATTTTAATCGTTAGTAGTTGCTATTACTCTTATCAACAATAATTAAGGATGTTGCAAGAGTACTGTCCACTCATGCAGTTTTGATTATAATTTTATAAGATTGTATGACGAATACACTTAGACTACGACAACAATTTACATACATGCTTACCAAAATATCATTCGTGCAGCATTTTGTGTAACGACATAGTGTGCTATATGGCGAGACATGCTTTGTGACATTAAGAGTACATTTTAGCTTAATATTATCGCAGCGACTTACTTCTACAAATTTTTATGCTCTTTATTAGTATATGATAGTGATAAGGCGAAACCGATGTGATTCGCCTCGTCTGTTACGAAACCATTCGATATGATTACAATATTTACAATATGTCTGTGTATCAAAAAGTATACGTTGGCATCGTAACACGCACAATATTAAAATCTACATATGCATCTTCTACAGTAATCTAATGCACAGAACGACACGGTCGCAAACGTCAGGCATATAGTGTCGTGTCTTACACGATGAGGGCTTTACACTCGCAGCAATAGGGCGTGGCGGCGGGCAGGGGCAGGCTGGGGCGGTGCGCGCAGCCGGGCGCCAGGTGCGTGCGCGCGGGGAGCGCCGCCGACCGTTGCGTGTAGCCCAGCCTGCCGGGCGCCCCCGCGCGCGTATGGTACTGAGACGGCACTGCCGACCCCAACAACATTATTGTACACCATTACGGAAAATATACATAATGCACACCCACATACTACTCGGATATAATAGTTTGCTACTGTTAACCTGTATAGACAAGGTTTAGTAATTGCTAGAAGTTATTGTGATATAAATAAAGAAAAATGGCTACCATATTTACCAGCTTGGTAACGGCAACCCTTTTAACTATTTTTACATAGATGTAATCTTTGTGCTTGTTTCATAATATACCTACCATGTCGTTTCCATATTTCTCTAATATATAATTTGTTTATTACGAAACAAATTTGAAAACATAGACAATAACGCTAACCCAGGAGCTTTTAAGCGCTCTTTTTGTGAAGACATGTTAAATAAGAAGACGTTTGCGACCGCGTCGGGCGATATTCGTCCGACTTACGTAATGAGTCGTTCGCAGTCCTCGCAAATGTTTTGTCCGTGCGGGAGGCCGCCCGTGTTGAGGGGCGCGTCGGGACGCGTCACCGGCGCCGCCACGTGGCGCAGCCCGCTCACCGGCGTCACCGGCGCCGTCGGACCCGTCGATACTTCCGATACTTAGCAATTTCAACTCCATGTTAACAATTTAGGAACAGTATGGCCGAAATATTTTCTATTGGTTTCTTTGAGTGACAAAATATATCATAATTTTTTTCTTTTTTTTTATATTTTTTAAATGTTGAATATTTGCCTAAGGCTAATCGATACCTAAGCGAGTTAAATTTCTTTAACATGTCTTAATCTAAATCTAGTACTGTATCGTTGTCTTGTCTATTGCAATCTAATTTGTATTTACAGTGATATCATATAATACCTGGTTCCGGATCATTTTGCTCCTCTTGCAGAACTTTGAATACGGCACTCTTTTCTGCGTCATAACTCTTTTCGTTTTTCTTAAAGTTTACTCTGTTGTCAAAATATGATATAATATAAAATTAGTTTGAATAATAACAATATTTATGGTGACTTTATTGTTGTTCTAATCTTACCCCAAGACACCTCCGGCAAGTACTTCGGTTTGCGCAGAAAGTGTTTCTGCGATCGTCTTATCACTGTACATATTGACTGGCGTGTTGTATTGCTTGTTGACGATACTCTTTACGGAATCATTGCCGTTCATCTGTAATAATTAGATCCAAATACAAAATAAATCAATATCAGTTATACATACGAGTATATACGCACTTGTTCAAATATTACTTTTATTTAACCAATAAAACACCAGTTCAAGATTTTATTGAAAACTCCCACTCACGCGAAAAAAAAAACGAGGATTCATATCGAAATAAAAACATACAAACGTAGATATATGTATACATTCATAATTGTGTTGAGCAGGTTAAGAGAAAATTAAATTAACTAAGTAGTTTTTATATATCTATATCTTTTAAATATTTCGAATATTTTTTTTTTCTAAATTATGGCTTTAAATTTTTACAACATGTATTAAAGTGTAGATACATGAGACAAGAAGCCTTACAATACTTACATAACCAAAAGGTTTAGCCACGTTATTATGTCCAGATCCGAAAGCTCTTGTAGGTTGTGGTGCAGCTTTCAAGGAAGTGTTAGTGACTGGTACTGGGTTGGAGCCGAGAGGTCGCGAGCCCGGGCGAGGCAGGCTACCCGTGGAAGTTACCGATGGCTTCCACGTACCGCCGCCACTGAAACGACGGATATAATGTAATGTATATACTTTTTTAAATTATATATTGTAAATACTTTTGTTATACGTTTATAAAAAAAATATGAATAATAAAGATTAATAATTCACAATTATCGTACAAAAGTCCGATTATCGTACAAAATTGGAAAAACTAATAGTTGGTTATGAAAAAACATAATTATTCACATTATTTTTATAGACATAAGATTTATGCATAGTAAGTGGCCCTTGTGCAGATCACATACCATGACTCCCAAAGATGATGCAAAATAACACTACTGCTATATTTATTACTAATTGAGTGTTTCTGATATAATTTTTATCTTTTCGTACCTACAGTAAATATAATAGTTAGTAAATATATATATAGTAATAAGTTTAAAAGTCAGAAACAGTTGCTTTTCCCTAGAATGAGGCGATGAAATCATTAATTCTCGAAAAGAAAAATCAACGATGACGACAAACACTAGAACTGTTGCTTTACGGGGCTTCTATTGCGCAAATAGCCTGCATAATGAGCGCCACCACCTGGCTTCCATATAAGTATCACTCAAGTGACGTAATTAACTTACATGCATCTTGAATGTCAATATGATAATTTAATGAGTGGCCGGAAACTAGGCGCCTCGAGCAAAGAATGCTGGACTACAATGATTATTCTTTCTTTTCTGCATTCTTATGTAAGTAGGTTTACTTTATTGGAAATTAATAAAACTTGTTGTTGTAACTAGTAATGTATAATTTTTACTGTAATTGTACGGAGCACGTGCCAGTTTATTTATATATAATACTATACAAAAAGATACTCAAATTTAATAAATTACGAACACATTTACTCAAAGATGGCAAGGAATTTGTCTGTAATAGTAATTTATTACTTCGAGCCAGCAATAATTTAATATAAATTTTATAAGTATGTGCTTTGTGTGGCTACTGAAATAAAATTAAATAACCAACATTACTAGATAAAAAAATTCAGTAAACCTGGCTTCATTTCAGTAATAATTAATTATTTTTAACCAATTTTGATTTCTCCGTTCCCTAATTAAATAAAGAATTAGATTTTCTACTTAGCCTTACCGTTGTACAGTCAGCTCGAGTGCGATGCCAGCGGCTCTGATGGCGTCCTGTGCTTCTTGATGCCTGAGCGTGTACACGTCGGTGTTGTTCACGCGGATGAGTGCGTCGCCCGCCTGCAGGCCCGCGCGTTCCGCTGCGCTACCACCATTAACCTGGAACAATTGGGAATTTATATTATTGTTATATAATTCTTAAGTTTAATCGTTTATTCTTACTATATTCCGTACTAGAATCAGAAAAAAAGTCTTGGTCAAATAGAAACACTTATTAACTTTCTTCATTCACTTAAAAGCTGCAAATTTCGCTAGTCATTTAAATTTGTCAAAGATTCTGGTATTGATAAATAATTAATTAATAAAGTTTAGCTAAAAACGTGGAGTACTATTTAAACAAACTAAGCGAACCTCCGGCAGTCCACAAATGTCTATACTCCCCATAATTGTACTAGCCATTAAGAGATAAAAACAGAACATGCCTTAGATTCTTTGAAGGGTGACGACAAGAGCAAGAACAATGTGTGCCTGTTCTCACATTTTTCAAAGTTAAATTTTACTTTATATACACGTTATAAAGCATAGCTATGCAAAAATTAAAATAAATTCTCATTCTGATATTTGAAAAATATCGCTTTTTTTCTATTGAGGTAACCTCAATACAGGATGTATTGTGTAAATGTCATTCAATACATTGATTTCATATTCTCAATGCGAGAAACACGAGAATAAAAGTAAAATTAATAACTAGATATATTATATATCTTCAAAAGTATGATACATTACTATTGTAGGAGTAGAAGCTGACATAATGCGACCAAAATATATGTTTTAAAACAATAATACGTTATTCGTATATTATGTTTATATCACCTAAGCTATTTGTCATATATTGACATTGACAAGTACCTACTCCGTAAATAATTTTAATTTCCTTTGAATTTTCCTCATCAACTCGCGCATTTGAACAAGTCAGGGTCTGCTCGTGCAGTCAACGCACTAATACATTACAAGAGTGTAAGATAGAGGGCTCGGAAGGAAGTGCTGACGTCATTGTTAGATCAGCACCGTCTGGACTTCATCGCATGCAAACACGTATGCGATAAAAATTTCTTCTCTTTGTGTGCAATCGCCCGGTGGACGGCACATTTCAAATTATAAATATTTGTAGGTAGATAATGTATATTTAAGAATGGATAAATAATGTTCCTACGTTAACGAGTTAAAAACGCTTTCTAAAAATATTCAATATATTATTTTCCACTTTCACGCTGTATCCCGCATATAGCATAGTAGGTACACTTAGTATGAAGAATTTCCATTTCCCAATTTACTACCGAATATCTGAGGCACTATATGCAGAATGGAAATCGAACCTTCAACCGTCGCATTTACAGTCACGCTGCCTCAATATCTGACAGAAGCCGAATTTATTGTAAATAGAGCATTAAAATGTTGTTAAGCTCAGTACAACTCTAAACGTTAACCACCATTCTTTGTAAAATCACTTGCCGAGAACTGATTTTCGCTTTAATTCTGTGATTCATTTAAATTTCTCAAAAAATGCTCAATAAAAATATCTTCCACTCGACCTACTTTCTCTTTAAACTTTTAAGAAGCATATATATATATATACAATACACACAATATAATATGAAACGTAACGATCTCAAGTACCTCCTCGTGCTTATGTCACACTAAAGTGCAAATGTACTTGTTCACGCTTACGAGTATATTTTCCGTCCTTTACCCTTCCTATCGATATATCGAGGAATTCAACGTCTGCCGGCTGTAAAACTTGTATAGTAGCCTTCATTTGGTTGCGAAGTCGTCGGCAATGACCTCTGAATGGCGTTGTCTATCCTCTACCAATGATCTGGATCTATATGGAGGTGCTTTAATATCTTAAATACAAATTTTGGTAACATGCCTAATATGAGATTTACACTTTACTAACAATATTTTCGTATAATACCCGATTTCCGGCTTTGCGTTAAATAATTAAATAATATATTGTTACAATATAAACGTCCTCTACCTTCAATGTCACATCTACGTCAGCAATTAATCTAAACTCGACGTGAGTCTTCGATCTAATTATTTCCAATTACTGGAAATATGAGTCATATTTCTCATTAGATATATATACTAACTGAAATAATATACGTAAATAGGGCCAAGGATGAACTAATTAAATATTTTTATAATATTATGCATATTTTTAATAACACCATAGATTTTAACTTTTGACTCTGGAAGATTATAATTATAATATGCGACTATCAACAGACATTCGACTTCTGTAATATTCTATGGCATTGCCCTTACCGTGGCGGCGCACGCGCATGCCATATACGGCGGCAGAAATACAAGAACGAGAGATTAATTGAGCTCCCCCGCCTGCGAGGTCATACCATATTAAATTTTCTTTATTGTTTACTTCTTTGAAAGAACAACGTCTAGCACAGTGTATGCAGCTGCGGATTTATTTTCTTTTCAAACTAAATGCGCAGCTGCATATACTGCGGTAGATGTTATATACTGCTAGTATTTACTTAGTTAATATATACTCATTAACAATAACCTATTTGGTTCGATTTATTAGTTTATAGGTTTTTTACCTAATTATACAGTTTTCTTAAATTGATTGACTACATTATCGAATTAGCGACTTTTTGTTTGATAAATCCGATATCGTGTATTATGTTTTGATGCATTATGAATCATTCATAGCCACAAAAATTTGTTTGTTACCGAATTCTTTTTCGGAGATAAAATTATTATATGTTCAATAATGGTTGTCTTAGTACTTATAACATAGCAGCTATTATTTGTGGCGACAATGAAGATGTTAAGAACTATTGTAATATAACTATTGTAATTAGTAAATATATATAGTAAAGCTATATGCAAGGAATATTTCAACTTTCGGTTTAGTCGGTTTATTTTAGTTTCACGCTGTATGCTGCACGTAGCTGTATGCTGCGTAGGGTAGGTGGAGAAACCTTGTGTTAAAAAACTTCCATTTCCCACTGTCGGCCCAATTCTGGAGAAATTGCGTGTTGAGTAGTGGAACTCAATGGCGCGATTTGTGTAGGAAAATGTAAATATTAAATATTTCATTTTATCGAGTGGAACTTGGACCCACAACTTGTTGCGTTTACAGTCGCACGCTCAACGACCGGCCTATATTATATTTTTACGATCCACAAAATTTTTGTTCAATGATTTCTTTTGTTATTATTGACAAAGAAGAATGTGAAACAACAAGGAAGATACATTAATATTCAAGTGCTTTCATGAACACAGAACAGCGTAACAATTAACGGCCACGATTTGCACATAATAGAATTTCCGTATTACAAATGATTCGTAAGTCATCTCTTCTGGACTGTAGAACGGGCTTTTATCTTTTTTTTTATATACATATGAAGACCAGGTACCTAGAGGGCCACCTGATCTTAAGTGATCAGTAAGTAGTTTAACAATTTGCAAGTTCGTGGAAGTTTCCATCTGGCATTCCGGGGCAGTTTATACAGACCCAGAAACAATTCCTCTTAAATTTTCGATACAGTAACGTAGATACGTCGTTAGGTACAAAGATAATTAGGAAATGCCAATGCTGATAATCCATAGAGCGTTGTCGCCGCACCGCGTTCTAATTTCAAAACAAATCCCTGCCTGTACGTGACTCAGATTGTGTCAGAAGTTCGAAACGACAAAACCCGACCAGTTACGCAACCACTCGCCAACGGCTGCCCAGCCAGTCCGGTAATAAGAGTGAATCTGGTAATATTGTTATATAAAGGATATGGTTCTGAACTTTTAATGGCCGCTATAAAAAGCTTTAAAGTCCAAGAGGAATATCAGAAGAATTTAAAATGTAGACCTTTTAACGACAGCGTTTTATATCTATCATAAATTTCAAGTTTGCATAACTACATCTATTTTAGAATAAAATAAAATAATAAAATTGTTGTAATATATATGTTTTTAAAAAGATAATATGTAGGTAGGTACGGACATACAAATGTAATCATTTTGTTAGTTGTAACCATAATCTCTTTTAAAACAAACGTGAGTGAATTTCAGCTATTCGGCATATCGTGTTGCTCTGTATCTTTAGCTTAAATAGGCAAACTTTTATGTCAACATAAAGTACGCTGTTCGGCCATAAAAGGAAGCGAGGATCGTAACATTAAACATAACTTAAAAATACAATATATTAAAAAACTTAACCTTCTAATATAGCATTGAAAAAAATTATTACACTACGTTCCCCCTATCTATTGTGCTGTATACGCGATACAGCATAAAGCTGAATTTCTTTTGTATATTGTCTATTAAAATCTATTCTATTTAACTTATAATAATTTCATCTATTTTGTACTGTATTTATTAATGTTGCAGGATATTTATAATTTTATGAATCGTTTGGTGTTCCAGAGACTGCGACAGGAAAGTGGTGAGACGACATACCCTGGAATGCAGCAAAAACCTGTCTCGATTACGTCACTCTCGATCCCATTTCCCCACTGATCTTGCGTCTAATACAAGACATACCTAATATGTAGTTCAAGATCGCCGTACATTTGTTCAGAGTACTCGATGTAATTTTACACTCTTTCAATGTATATCTTTAACTATCCGGTTTTATTTAAAAGCAGTGATTATGATCCAGTGTTCTTTGTGATACAAAGTTTTTAGACTTTTAGCTTCTTGAAGCTCACTTTACGGTACCTTACTATAAGGTAACTTGTTACCTTATTAGTTTACCTTATAATTTGTTTTTTTTTTTTTTGGTTTCTTAAATATTTCTACTTCAAAAATTCGTCCTACCTAATTAATGGTGACAACAATTTTGTATACAAATACTCTTGACATACACTGATAGACATACAAAACTTATTTAGCGAGCATGGGAATCTCGGTAAACAGATTTAAAGAGTGACGTCAGAAACGAGAAAAAGGCTGCAATATCTCAGAGCATATTTTTTGCGAGCAGATTAAATCTTGAACTGACATCTGTACATACGTTTTGTAGACACCTACATGTACTATCCGCGTCATACACGAACTAGTTGCTATCCTATCTAATATAATTTTATAAACAAAGCATTTCGCTATGATTAAGCACATCCGCGCAGATCCGGGAATTAAGGGTTCAATGAACTGACAGTACAGATATAGAAGAATATTCAATTAAATTTCAACTAATCCTCTGTAAATGCAATCATTTAATATATATAGTTAAAGAAATTTCAAGACTATTGATGTACAAAAAAACTAAATTAATTAAATAATTTAAATAACATATGTGCATATAAAAAAATAAAATACTATTAAACTATCAAAAGTACCGTTGACCGCAAATCATCATCCATTAAGCTTGAATATTTGAACACACTTGACCGTCATATTGGATAAGTCTCGTGGGCTCAGTTGATTGATTTTAAGGTCAGATATAATTTGTAGGTCCTTTTGTAGACTGTAGTCTTCATAGTATATTAATTATTATTGACACATTTTAATGCGTCAATAACAATTTCTCTTAACTGTAATAAATACAATTATATATTTTAAAAATAACTGTGTAACCAATTTATAAGTAAGTGCCTACCATACCTCAGTGCATATTTTGTTACTATCGATACAATAACACTCAAATAATAAGCAATAGATAAAATGTAAGTCGCTAGTTAATAACAACTTATCATCTTTATGTAAGCTCTTGTAACTTTTATAATGCTTTTAAAAGCATCTTAAATAGATTATGCTAATATTATATATAATGACATCCATAAAAAATATGCAAATACAACGATAGAGAGCGAATTGTGATAAAAAATAAATACAAATTTATTATGTTTTCCTAAAGTGCGTTTTTATTACAATAATATTACATTTTATTTTTACAATAAATAATATTACATTTTATTTTTATATAAATTGTCATGGAACTTTGATAGATGTTGTGAGAATTTGCTAATATAATATGTATAAATAAATAAATACGCTACTTTAAGTAGAATATAATTTCTCTCTTTCGTCTGTAGATATAGCAAGGCCAGCATTACCTATGCCAACTGGGTCGTTGGTAAATCTAATAAGAAAGATTAAGTATCACCTTGTACTGATGATATAAGTGTCATCATTTCATGATCTAACCAATTATCTAAGCCAAGACATGCTATTTCTCTTAAATACACGATTGACTGGCAATAATAAGTCTTCAATTGTTTTTCTTATAAAAACAAAAGAATTCTTGAACAAAAAGATTGCGTCATTTAAAACATGTAGTGTTTCCAGATTTTACCTTAATGCTGTAAAGGTTATGCCAAGATCACAAAGGTCGCAGATACTACTTCCGCTGTATACTCTACAAGAGTATCCACTTAGACAAATGTTCGCGTGTATGTTTGTAAACAAAGCTTAATTCAATATATTGGTTAAGTAACAATAAAGGAAATAGAAATATATAAAATTACTTTAACAGTGAATATGTTTACAGTGTATGCAGCAAAGATTTTTTTTTTAATAAAATTAAACGCTGAAGGTAAAGCTAATTTTAAAAATGACCCTTGTGAGGCCTTAAAAGTTGAGGAGAGTTGAAACTACTTTAACGAGGCCATATAACCGTTAATGAGAGGTAAAAGCTCCTTCGGATAACTAATCACCCACTTGAAGACTCAAAAACTGATAAAACGTGACAAATACTAAATACAAGTTGAATTGCGCTTGACGTTCTTAAAAATATGTAGATAAGCGATAGCTTTACAGTTACTCTCGTAAATTGAAAATATGTTTTAATTACTGGTGATCAAAAGTCATCAATTATTGAACGTCAATTTTCTCTATTTTCGAATTCAAATCATAGGGAAATTAAGAATAACTTTATTTGTTAGATTTTATTTATTGGACTTATAATATACTGAAAATAATATATATTTGTACAATATGTTACATATTAAGTTGAAGCATGCAGACGACACACCTACATACTTTCCGCATTCTAGCGTCTCGACAAATCGATCGGTCGTTAACCAGGCGTGGGTGGCTACATTGACACTTTTCATCAGAAAATAACTAATCAAACACAAACTCGAGAAAATTGTAAATCTTAATTTTTTTAAGGCTCCGTACCTCAAAACGAAAAATCGGAAACTTTACAAGATTACTTTGTTGCCCATCTGTCTCATCTGATGAAATCATTTATCTCGACACCGTGCGGAGATATCAAGCTGAAAATAATGTTAAATATTCTAGACCAAGGGACCTAGAAAAAAAATCTAACTTCTAAGTCAACGCAATAGAAGAAGATCGTTTATGCATCGTTATTACTGCATTTTGTATGTAATTCGACGTGTGTGCGTGATATGAGCTTGCAGTATTTTTTTTATTACAAACTCATAATTATAGTTCATTTCATATAAGATGAATGCATGCAAAATTTAAGTTTGGCAGCTTTTATGTACCTACTTCCCGCTGGCATACAATCGTGAATTTAGTACGAAGCCTTCGTATGTGAGTCCGACGCACATTTGACCGGTTCTTTAAGCATGAAATCAATTTGAAATATAGCTAACTCTCTAATTTTTAAAATAAATTTTAATTTGCATATAGGTAAAGATACGCAACAGATGATAACTTAAAAGTAGTTATTAAAAAATATTTATTATTATATGTATAACCTACCTTTTGTACAACGAGTGGTGTACCGAAGTCCTTTCCACCTTGCAGCCGGAAGCCCAGCGGCTGCTGGTCCGACTTGTTCAGCCGCACAGTTATCAACTGTGCCATCTGTGAAAGATAAAATATACTTTTTAATAATCTTAATATGTAAAATATAATTTTATTAACTTATAATGTTTAAATTTACAAATATAATGGTAATAAATATTTAATCGCTTAACGATCAAAAGTAAACACCAGACACCTACCTACAAACTATATATTTAATTATAAAAAAATCTTATAGAACAAACTATATTTGTTCATTATATTAAAAAAAATAATAAAAAAGAATGAAATAAATAATATAATACGACGTAGCAAAAGCCAGGCGCGGCATTTGATTGACCTAATTGAAGATTTATTTTCTCTCAAAGCTTCACTGACCGCACTCGGTAACTATTCGGACATAGCGATCTATTTTATCGCGGCAGAGATCTAAGTGCGAACCACAAGATATTAGTGAAAGGAGGCTGAGAGCAAAACTTTCGTTTATTGGTACAAGGAATAAACAATAAATAATAATTTATCAGTATTCCATAAAGGTTTCACTGCGGCGGGCTATCCTAAATATCATAGGAATCGATTGAATCTTCGATTGTGAATATAAATTATTTTATTCATTTAAATTTTATTAACATATATTCGGTAAAATATTGTTATTGAACTATTGATAAAGTAAGACCAACCAATTATATCTGCTAATAATTTAGTAATATTTGCGCTAGCGCAAAAATAACTAGTATTAGCATATATATAATAATAAACGAATATATTTTCTATTGCGCGCAATTCGTATCAGTGGATCCATAAAGGTAATATACATTTACATAGTAAAGTTTTAGTGCGTGCGCAACTGTGATAACAACACTAGAGGCATAATATACTTTTCTACCTACAAATACAACTATATACATTTGGTATACTCTACAATCCTCTTATAGCGCGATAAAGACGTGAATATTTACTTTATACTACCAGTGTTTTACCTATAGGATACAACGCCGTACTTGACTTTGCTTATAAAATTACAATAAAAAAAAGTTATTAGTCTACATATAATTGCCATATTATAATTAGGTACGTTTTTTACAAAATATAATATTGTTTTTATTTCGTTGAATGGTATTAATTTAAAATAATAATTATTTATTATCATACTTAATAAATATTTATTACATTTATTAAAGATCAACTATAAATTATTATTATTTATTAATTAGCTATAGATGATTTATATTATATTATTTAAAGAACAAAAGAGCTAAACAGATTGGCTTATCCTATGATTTATATGTTGGGATCATATTCAATATTCTTAGAGGTAAATTTAATTATAGATGCACTCGATAAACAAATGGGGCTGGTTGCGCAAGTGAAAAGCGTGAAATGCAAGTCTCTTTTTGTTTCCTTTCATGCGTCAGAGTATACGTTGAGTTCGATGTGATTGACATTCTCCAGCGTTGTCCATTACAGCTCCACCAATCAAAAGGTCGAAGACGACGAGACGTTCAACTGACACTCTCGCATCTCCACTCTACCTACATCACTTCACGTCAATTTACAACAAAGTAATCAAATACGGCGCATGCAACGGCTTGGTTACTGATAACATGCAATTCACGCAGTCTTCCTAATTTTGCAATGAATTTATAACAATATTTAACAGATTTGCATTAGACAAATTCTTGCATAAAAACTTAATTCAAATTTGATAATTTCCATTCCTTAATCAACTAGTTAAGTATTATTTTTGATTATATATATGAATATATAAGAAACAAGCTACAGTCATCTCCCGCAGTGGCTCGTGATTGAACGTCGTGTACGTGCGATTGCCTTATCTTAGGAATGCAATCTGTGATAATAATTAATATTATGATTTTATTATTGGAGAAATTAAATTTTTGCATCTAAATTATAAATAAGCGTTTGAAAACACAACCGACACATTTTAATATGTATATATAATTTATGTTTTTATATAATATTTGTCTATGAATCGTAAATGTAAATAAATTGGTATGATAAAGGTGGAAGGAAATCATGTATTAAACTCCTATCTAAGTGTTTTGTTATGTCTTGAATTTCGAATGTCGCTATTCAATTAGCAGATGTGGACTATAGTACGTATAGACTACGGCACTATAGATAGTGTCAGAGGTAGTGGTACACACAGTGTATACATCTAGTGTCTGTGTTTCCTACATACACTAGATGTATACACTGTGGTTATAATTTCTCGCTGTGTCTCGGCGCCAGAGCGAAGCGAATGGAAATATAAACGTAAACAAATATTTCCCTTCGTCGAGTGGGAATCGAACCCACAACCGTCGCGTTACAGTCACACTCTTGTGCAACTGTGTCACGACGACCTCAACTATGAAACTTAATAAAATTTTTTAAATATAGCAATGATCAATAGAAAAATATTAAATTCCCGGTAAGATACAACAACGCCTATAAATATAGCAAAACTTCTACGAAATATGTAACGAGTATTATAGATGATTTCATTGATTTGTGTGTTCTGTGTGAACATTCGCGTCAAACGTAAGAATTTCTTCATTTGTTGTCCCACAACGTTCATATTTGATTTTTACCGGATTGTTATTCACGCTCTAATCGATGACGTCACATGGGTGAGTAAGCAAGGAGCATTGCGGTCAGTGGCAAATCGTCACCTGCGCGATATATAGCCCGAAGAACTAAAATATATATAATATATTTTATATTTTTAATATAAAAAAAATACAAAAATACAAGGATTGCTCCAAGTACAAATATGCTTTATGTTAATTTTATACTTAACTTGACAAAAAAATACTCGAACTATGCGTAGAAAATTTAAATCATTTTATTGTAATATATGAATAATTTTTTTTAGCACCACGCTATATCTCGCATAAAGCAAAGAGAAACGCGGAACCTAGTGTTAAGACTCTCCTTTCCTATTAAGATATTTCCGTTCCCCACTTTCCACGGACTTCTGGACGCCGTTCTTTGCCTCGTTACTAGAGGGAAGAGAGTACAATATTTCATATTTATTTTCCTATTAAACATTTTTTTTCCTCGAATGTCGAATACAACTACCAAGCTGTCGCTTTAACAGTCGCAAACTCGTACGCCTGCGCCACGACCGGTCTCAATAATATCAGTAGAATTGATCTATATCAATTAAATTATTTTTGAAAAATAATATAAGAAATATTTTATTTAGCACGAGTTTTTACGCAAACGAGTGGTCGTGTTGCGGTCTGACACTCTACTTTTACCACTTCTACTATAAAGTTATTTACAAACGAGTGTTATAAACGATGATAAAAGTATAAATCTGCATTTCTATTTATAAAAAAAACTGTAGAACAATAAAAATTAAACATTATTAACCAACACAGTGCGTTTGACCCACATTAAATACTTGAATACACTTCGCCACAATTCCTTTAATTAAATTACATGTCGATGTCTTTTAAAAGTTACCGTTGGTAATTTGCCTTTTTTAAGACTTAAATATAAATCCAAGCATTTTATGTACTCATACGTATAATAACACGGCATTGGCAATAATGTCTCAAAGTTAATGTCGTGCCTGCCTGGCTGAGAATAGAGTTTTTGGCAAGCAATGTCCAGGCAGGCAGTTACAAATTTAGCTAAAGTAAATTATATTTTAACGAGTAGGTGTTAAAATAAATATTTACACCTGTGTGGTGTATTGTGGTATCACGAGAGCATACGGGATGTGTGGGAGAAAATTTTTTTTTGCAAAGTGCAAACATTATCAATAATTACCGTTACGGTGTGGTACGTTTAACATTGCAGACTATGTGTTCTTTATTATTTTGAAAAATAAACATTTGGAAAAATTGTTATACTAAATGTAAATGAAATAAAAACTAAGTACACACAGCATATGTCGCGTGTTATATTATATTTTATAAAGCTTTACAAAATATTATATAATATAAAGATTTTTTTTCTAATAAAAGAAAAATATAACTATATTTACAAAGAATATTGTCATATAGAGCTGATGTCATTGCTGTTGTAGTAATTACGAGATACATATTCTGTTTACTCAGCTGCGGCCTTCAGAGGTCGCGCAGCCGCTTACATTGTTACATACATTTGATTTTACCAAAACGGAGAACAGAGCGGTGCTTTCACCAAGTTCGTATTAATCGAAGACCCGAGAGTCTATTACCGCTGGTTGCGTATGAGATAAACGCATATTGCCTGCTCGACCCTCGAGTCCGGTTGAGGTGTCGTAAGAGTTGGCGTCAGTTGAATTTAAGCGTATTCAAAGGTAACAGAGACACGGCGCCATCACAATCATATTTGTGTCACTAGCAAAACAGTATTTTGTAACATTTTAGTGAATTTGGCATAACCCAAATAATATGAATATTTATGTTTATCTATATTTATTCAGCGAATCTATATCGAAAATATAGATTTCGAAGCTTACAGTTAAAGTTTATGTAAATATAGAGGGAAATATATATATGGATCGGACTGAAAAGTATTTTCTGCAATTTATCGACCTGAATATATCGGTATACGCGCGATGTAAGCACATTGTGTTACGTTACATTTTATACCTATATGTAAATAACTAGCTTTTATAGAAGGTATACCGGGTTCTTTAGGTATATATATCCAATTCATTAGTGACGTAATTACCAACTCTTGCATATAAAGTGCAGCTTCGCAAACATCACCAAACAAGAGATATAATGTAATTAAAACAATAATATTATTTAAACTCTGTAATTTTCCTTATTTAAATAAGTTTAAATACAAAATAGCTATGACGTGTTTGTTACAATTTTTAAACGTTATTACGAGTTATTTGACGTATCTCCCCAGGTGCTGCGAGAAAAATATTTTCTTTTTGGTATTTTAAATTTTCCCGTCGACATTATAGTGACCTCGGTATATTTTTGTAATCGTGGGCGGTAACGTAAACTTGGCACTCCTCACACGTCACTGAGCGCTCGTCTCAAGATCAACTTTCCATGTAATGACTCCAGGGTTTCGTGTTTTAACAACAAAAAAAAACCTATTGTATAATATGAAGATAATGTCAACAACCCTCAAATTGTAAACGTAAGAGAACCTTGATGAGCAAATATAGAGCCATTGCGAAACAGTTGGCGGGAAGCCATGCGACGTTATAGATATCCCTCGGGTGGACGCCTCATTGATAACGTTACTTTGAAAATGCTGCTGGTCCAATAGATAATATTACATTCAAAGATAACACATATAATCAATATAATATAATATTTTTATCGTTCGATTTATTGATGCGTCCACACAGGAACACCTACGTGCGAGTTACAATCAATTTAGTGTGAATTTGTGAATTTTAAGTATACTTAACTTTAATAACATTAATATGGATTGTAATATATATAAGTGAATTTATTTTTAAGCAATCTATAACGTTAAAAGATTCACATTACAAAGCCAAATAAATTCTATTTTTATATTTAAAATTTTAAGGCCTGGGTAAAAATGCTAAGGAGCGAATGTATTTAAAATTGGCAAATAACCAATGCGTAACAAACATTATGTTTGAGTAATTTTAAAATCTTGAAAAATCATATCATCATTCACTATAGTTATGTAACATTTATTAATTCTCGTAGGTATTATAAATAGGTCAAAAGTAGCATTTCATACAATAGATACTAAAAAATCTATGTTACAATAATTAGTGGTAAATTAAATCAGCTTCACGTTGTATCCCGCATACTGCAGGGTAGGCAGAGGGAACCTAAAGTTAAGACACTCCATTCCCCCAACTTCCGCCGAATTCTGAACGCATTGGTGTTGAGTAGCGGAACTCAACGTCTCACTTTACCTCACTGACATCAATGTGAAGTGATGAAAATGAAAAAATTTAAATAAATTTTTTACTTTACTGGCTGGAGTTAAGTACAATAATTCATGGTAAATAAAAAACACACACGTCAGTATTTAAGAAAGTATTCACATAAATTGGTCATCGTTGAGTATACGCCACACAGACGCGCAAACCATCTATTAGTATTATTGTTCCAGACAAGGACTTGGCTTACGACCTAAGAATGAACAAAACGGATGTGCACGATTGATCCCAGTGCCATATTGCCATATTTATGAATGGCACGTTCCCTCAACTCAATGTACCTATTCAATTTACCCACCGACTTCGTCTCCAATTCATTTACTTACATACATGTTTATACATATGATTTATATTATTTAATTTTTTTATTAATTTAACCTAGTGTTTTATATTGTACAGTATCTAGATTCTAGAGTAAGGAAACAGTAAATAAATTAGTCCGTTATTTATATATTATATATTGACCGGATCAATACATATATATTTGTACATGAATAAACAACAAAGGGAAGAAACTTAAATATAGTATGTATGGGCTATGATACAGTTATGAGTAACCTAAGGCCTGGCCAATCGAAACGACCTCTGACTCAGCGAACGAAGCTTGTGGCAACAAAAAATA
The DNA here is from genome assembly GCA_037355905.1 of Heliconius aoede. Classification (NCBI taxonomy): domain Eukaryota; kingdom Metazoa; phylum Arthropoda; class Insecta; order Lepidoptera; family Nymphalidae; genus Heliconius; species Heliconius aoede. The sequence continues at coordinate 86,372 of JBAIZZ010000219.1, read as the reverse complement.
TTTTAAACAGTTACTAAGGTATTTGCTGTAAATGATTGGCCTTCACGCCTCTAAAATTCAAAGTAGAATACTGCATATATTAATGACCCGCCTTGGGTGCGACCATGTTAAAAACGGTGACATATCAATTAAAGTAAAACGGAAACGATTGCGTTGTTGACAATGAGAATTTAAAATTTGATAATCAATTTAATATCTTCTCTTGTGCGTGTCATTCGGAACACATGTAGGTACAACATAATATAATTAACAGACATATTATTAGTTATGTTTTAAGAAATATTTTTTCATATTTCAACATATTTTTCTTAAAGCAATTAAACTTTATAAATATTATACATATACCAAAAGTTCAATATATTGTAAATATATAATCTTACGGACAGCAAATTTGAATACAATTTTGGAGGCTGCCAGGCAACGTTTATGTTGACAACGATAATGTAAGCAATGAGCAGAAAATTGTAGACTGAGATACCAGGGTCCCCAAACCTACGTCATTTTAGCAAATCTGAAATTATGAAGATTAATAGTCTAATATGTAGTTAAGACTGTATGCATACTATCTTACTTGAAAGTGGGGACCTTTCAGAGATAACGCTTTTAAAGTAGAAACGATCGTTTTAAATATGTTTTTAAGAATAATGTAAAAAATATATATTTATTATTACTAGACGCCTTCCGTTGTTCTGTTCAGCCTTGCTAAAATGACGTAGATCTAGCGGCTCTGGGATCTTAGGCTATTACACATTGACTTTTTTAATACACCTTATTTGGCTATTCAATAAACAAAATGTATTATATAGGTACTTTTTTCATAGTTTTAAAAATAAATTTAATATTTAACAAATAAAATATCTATATTTTTCTAATATTAAATATATATTTTAAGTGTTAAATAAAAATTTTAAAATTTTGTGTCTTTATTAACTTAAGACTTATTTTATTACATTGTTTCATGAATGAAAACATGTATTTGATTTTCTAATATAAATTATAATACTATATAGATTGGAAAAACTAAAAAGTTAAGATTGACATTGACAGCTAAGGAGGCAAATGTGTTGCAATGTTTGCTTCGGCAAGTGGAATACTTGCCGAGTATTTACAATAACTTTGCTCGTGTACAATTAAACAAAAACATTTAACAGATAATTACGAAAATAGGTTAAACTTAGTGGGATTATCAGAAGATGCGTCATTATATGCTAATGTAAGATTTCTTTTGTACACGGTCCAAGTTCTCGGAATGATCTAACAACATGTACCGCTTCCTCAAACAGAAAACACGTTTGCTTGATTTCCAATGTTGATTAGAGGTAAATAAATAAATACGTTAGATGAGTCATGTATGTATATATATATATATATATATATATATATATATACATACAATATGTAAAAGCTAGGTGGATAGTGACCAAACCAGAGATATAAAGTATTATCTATTCAATTAATAAAACTATCTAACGCTATGTCCATAAATACGTGATTAGATACAGTAAAGTTATTAATTAATGTAATATGTATAGAAATTCTTAGAAAGGTTTACGAATAATATTCAGAATAATGACTATTGTTTCAAATCCTGATATTTTGACTTTTATGTATAAAAATAGAAATTTTGGAGAAGCGATAAAAATTATGAAGCATTGAACATGTATGTATGTATGTCATAGCTTGCATATCTTTCGTCATTAACGAGATATTCAATGATGAACAGTCCTTTGTTTAACACCGTTTTCCGTATCATATGTAAAACGACATTGAAAACTCTACAACTAAAGTCCATAACATTGTATTTATTTGATACATAAATATTTAGTTGTATTTTCTTGCTTTTCCTTTAACTTTCACGTTTTGCACCTCAGACAATATCACAGATATTCGTTTTAAATCGAATACTAAAAATGTGTAAAATTTTAAAGACTATTGATATAATGATTCATTATAATTTTTAAGGTTATTTTTTAACTTCGTGTGATACTGTGAGCGAACTTACATTGAAAACTGGTATTCTTTGTGAGATGTACATTATTATACTAACTGATAGGACTTCTGGTTTACTAGTACTTATATACAATAAAAATCTATTTATAAAGCATTTTAACAATATTTATATTTACATTAGCTACAAATTGTAGACGGGTTGCTCGTCAAATTTGTGTAAACACCTAAATAATCAAGAAAATCTTGTAAATTTTTCCAAATTATAAGTGAATCCAGAACCGCCGTGTTCAATCAAGCATATCCTAATTATATCGTGACGTTAAATATATCATAATAAACTTTTATGTAGAGTTTTATGCTTTAGATCTATTTGTATCTCGCATAAGATAGCATCGACAGAGAAAACGTTGCAAAGAAAAAACCTGTAGTCCACTCTCCGCCAATTTCAAGATTACGAGTTGAGTAGCGGAACCGAACGCCTGGTTTTATCTTAACAAGCAAAGGAAATAAAAAAAAAAACAATATAAACACTCTCTTCCAATATCGAACCTGTACATATTACTTGAAAGTCATCAGTACACAAACTATTTATAATACATGTGGGCTTCAAAAAAACATTTTTCACGAGCAGTTATATAGGTATAACGCACACATTGCGCCTCGTGCGTGATTAAAGTGCACATGGTGGCCGGTGCTACATGTTTATTTATATATAAGGAAAATACAAGGTTACCTCACATATGCAATAAAATATATCCGCACTGTAACTGGGTTAACATCGTACCGAATGAATCAATAATTAGATAGTGTTTTTGGTGTCAAAAAATTATAAATAATGTCAGTGTCTAGAACTTAAACATGAGTATATATATTATTTACTGTTGAATTTACATTACTTAACACTGCAACTATAATAAATCTAAACTTAAAACAATATAAATGAAAACGAATTATAATGCAGATTTGTAACGTTCTCGTTCCCTTCCGAGAACCGTCATCATGGAAATCCCACAAACACCATCGTTTAAAAACGTATTTATAAAGGTTTTGCGAGAAAAAAAACCGCATACAAAACTTTTTTTTTTTGGGTAAAACGGGGTTATTTGCTAACCGTATAATATTTCATTACAAAATAATTTTACATTGTTTAGCATTTGTATTATTTATACTTTCCTTTCTCCTCCTTCAAAGTTCGAAAATCTACTCTGAATTGATATTGTATGAAGGCAAATCACTTTTGTAAGTGGAGTCAGTCTTGTAAACGATTTCAGAAAATTTGACTTTTGGAAGAAGAATGATGCTGAATTTGCAGGTTTACTCTACCAGTGGGCATTAAAGTTTACGTACAAACCATCTTAATTTAAGCCCAAGGATTAGCTTCGCTAGTTTTTTCTACCAAATCTTTTTATTCACCAAGTGTTTGAAAAGACGCCTCGTCACAGTCCTGCCAAGCGAAAAAAATAAGCAGGATCATTTCTAGTAGTAACGAGATAAAAAATAATGAAGAATGATACCTGATTTAGATGAAAACTCAGGCTACAAATCATAAAATTTCAATCGTTTATCAGTAGTTTAATATGATAATGACAAGTAATATTTACAATTGATACGTGTATATAAACCAAACCACAATGTCAAGTCCGTAATAGAAGTGTCTTAAACCTACATAAAATTCACCTTGCATTTAAATAGATAGACTGAACTACGCAATAAGTCTGTAAATTAATTAGCATATATAATATGTAGATGAAACGCGTAAACTCATCTGCATCGTTTATACGACCGGTTGTTTTACTGCTCGATAATATCACATTATGCATTTCTTAATCCTATATCATTTTGTAATAATAAATACAAATAATAGTAGCGCTCATAGGATAGGTATGCATCACGAGATCAAAGGGCTTGCAAGTATGAACGTTTTAAAATCCCTTTAGTTTGGGCCGTTGCACTCTGCCTGGGACTCGTCTAACCGGCCCACTATCAGTCCGCAGTTCGATTCATCGCGACAGTCCGCGGCCAATGCTGGGATATCACAAATTGTAATGCACAAAACCAGCAATGTACAATAGCGTCAGCTGTAAAAATATGCTTTCATATCGTAAAAATACCTACTTTATATTTGTAGGTACTTTACTAGCTATAACAGAAGTTGGGTACAATTTGAATAACGATCTAACCCACTTTATGGGACCATTTAAAAATCATCAAGGTCGATGCATTTTTTAATTGAATTACAATTGCAGGCACGATTTGAATCGCTTTATGATCCACTTTAGTTTATGATGAAAGAAATTATTGCTGATGACGAATATACTGAAAAATTTTGGTCAAGACTCGTTGAGGAAAGCAAAATGTTGGGCTTACTATAGCCATAAAGGTTACAGCATTTTCATACTTGTCACATTTAATAAAATAATACCTTAATTTACTATCATTCAAGTGTGGCATTGAAATTTATGAACCTTTGGATCCTTGGTAATTACATCCCAAGCAGCCGCTAGTAATAAAATAAAGATTTTGTTTTTTTTTTTAATATAAAATCATCCTCCATATATACGTATATGTATTATGTCATTGTTTCTTTTAATCATTTCGCTTTTAAATGGCCAAGATACAGCTGAATAAGTTTGTTACGTTGCCAACTCAAAATTTATGATGAATCAGTATTCTACACTTTTCGCTACTCACTAGGTGCCTGTACGGACAATACAACTGCTTATGCAATGGTCCACATCGCAAAACCAGCTTGAGTCCACCCAATAAGAATATTTAGATTACCTATTGTTGTTCGCATTCTGCTCAACATAATTGAAAGCAATAACTTTTCTAGAATATTAATATGAGGCTTTAAAAAAATGTTTCTCCACTTATTTTAGTAATAAGTTAGGAAAACAAGTAACGGCTCACGAAGATAAATTGAAAATTTTAATTTGAACATACTATAGATCAAATAACAGATCAACAGGCCCACAGCACAGCCTCTCGGATTTCCTTAACCATATCCAAAACAAAATCCCAATTTAGCACGTAACCACTGCAATCGATGCTAAAAAACAGCTGTTTATTATAAAATCGTGATGCGGTAATAGAATATCAGCGAGTTACATCCCATATAAACGTGCAAGGATACTCACAGTGACAGGGATATCGTCAATTAGGAAAAGTTTCTTCACGCGGCACTGTCAATCACTGGTTCAAAACACGGCGCGCGATCTTTTCCAAATAGGCGATCGCGGGCGCGAGATATATTTAGAGCGGTAATACGACACCGGGCGCAGGCGTCGGTCGTTCGGTCGTAGGTCTGCGGCGGGCGGCGGCGCGCGAGTGCGGACTGCAGACGGCCGCCGCGGCCTGGCGCCCCCCCTCCGCGGTCCTCCGCCCTCCTGCCCGAGCCCCCACGCCCGTGCCCGCCGCAGCCCGCAGGGCGCGTCCGCAGCCTCCGAGGACGATACCCTCGTTGCGCTTACATCCCTTTGTGTAGACTGCAGCTTAGCATCTTAGTAGTTACTCAGCACGGAGCAACACACAAAAATTATATCAATCGTAAAGCGTAGCCGAGTCAGTCTTCAAATATTTATTTTACCTAACGTTTTCTTTTCTTTTTGTATGGTTTTATTAATATTTATAACTTTAAAATTTTAAAGTTACATACTTTTAAATTCAAGGCAGTTGTGTACATAAAGAATAAAAAGATGTTAATTATAGGTCCCTGGTATTGCTAGTGTAGTATCAACAGACTTATCAACAGATGTTAGGTCGGGACAAAATGATATAATTTAATATTGATAGAGTCAAAAGACAAAAAGTCTCTCAAAAGTACATGTTTTAAAGACTTAATCTCCGGACACGGGACGATTATTATAGAAAAATGTTAATAACGCCAGTGCCGCGAACCTGAATACTTAAATTCGTGCATCATTACAATTTTCAGTATCTTTCTTTTACCTTCACGTTGAATTTCGTATATAGCAGTGTAGGCAGAGGGAACTTAGTGCTAAGACACTCCGTTCCCAAATTTTAACCGAATGTTTGAGGCATTGTATATTCAGAACTCAACATGCAATTACACTCGCATTTGCTTCCCTTGCCTTGATAGAGACAAATGAAAATATTAATAATTTATTAATGTATGAGGATCGAACCCCCAACTGTCACAGCCCCATGCTTGTGCCCCTGCGCCACCACGGCCTGTCAACCTCTGTATCTATAGTACCTAATTAACTAATAAATATTAGGTAATTTATTTAATTGATGTGAAAATCAATAAGTCTACCTTGTACACAATAGTAAATATACTTTTTTAAAGTGAATAAATAGAATATATCCATTAAATTAGAAAATTCCGTTGATATTAAATTGACGCACAATGTTGTAGAATCTTTAAAGCAAGGCCAAGCTGGCTTCGAAGAAACTCGCGGTCATCAACAGAGGTACTTCACGCCAAAACACCGATTGGCCCTATACAGGGCTCAGGTTCATATGGAGTACTTTTCTCATCTCTGGGCTGATGCAACCCAGTATCACCTTGAACCATTTGATCACATACAACGTAGAGCCGTTCGAATCATTGGGGACTGAATGATCTTTGAAAGGCTTCACACTTTGGCTCTACGTAAAGACGTCTCCTCGCTGTGCATTCTCTACCGCATTTATCATGAGGAGTTTTCTGAAGAACTGTTTGACTTGTTGCCTGCTGCCGAATTTTCTAACCGCATAGTATGTAACAAGCTAAAATATATCATCCACACACCTGGATATGTGGCACTGTGCGGTGCGGTGCGGTGGTACACTACTGTGCGACTTCGTAGGAACTTCCTTCCACGGGCCACTGAACTGTAGAATGGCTTACACGCGGCAGGGTTTCCAGGTCGATATGACATGGGTACCTTCAAAAAGCACGTCTAGCTCCACCTTGTTGGCCGACAACGCTCCTGTAGCTCCTCTGGTGTTGCGCAGGGTCGTGAGCGACGGTGATCACTTACCATCAGGTGACCCGAATGCTCGATTGCCTTGTCCTTCACCTTGGCTTATTGATACGATTAATTGAAATAAATTTATTTGTTAAGGCTTTTAGTCAAAGTTTTGGGTATATTTTACTTAGCACTTTCTTTCCTGCCCGACGGCCCAAAGAACGGCCTCCCCCAATTCCTAATGTTGCTTTAACGATTAAATTTTAAAAATTTAAAGACCAATTGAACAGAATTAATTGTAATATGTCTGTATGTAATTTATAGAATAAATATGGCAATGTCACAAATAATTTTTCTGGTAAATACAACGATAATTAAATATGTATATCAAGCATACTAATATGATTAACTTCGAAGACAGGGTAAAATGAAACAAACAAATTGAATATAAAAGTTACTATATTCACCCGCTCTCAATTCATACATAATTCATACACCTCATTAAAAACTCTATAAAAATAAGTTAATAGTTAAACTACTCCTCCTCCACCTCGTCGTCTGTCGCGAACTCGCTCTCGCTAGCGCCCTGGAAAGAGAAATTTTTCAGTCATATAAAATATCTTGAACCCTGCATTTTGTAAGGCAATTTATTGTCTTCGTATGTCTTTAAAAAATGTAACTGTATTATGTATGTTCGTTCGCGTGATTTTTTTGTTTGAAATATCAAATCTGATGGCTTCATATTGTTGTTAAGTACAAATCCGAACTTTATTACAAATTATAGATTATTTTCGATTAAGATGTGGGTTTAGTTTTTCTAAGTGTAAATATTAACATATTCGCAAAACATTAACAGAAATTTGCAAATGCGATGATTATGTGAAGCCACAAGCAAAAATCGCGTTAAATAATTTAGGCATTGCATCTTCAGTGGCGGAACTCATCGCCGATCTTTTGCTTTTGTGCCAGAGTGAAAGAAGAAGCACAAGAAGTGAAAAATATTAATAAATAACAATTACATATCTTCGAGTGGGAATCGAACCCACAATCGTCACATTACATTACATGACACTAAGTTCGACGGCGACAAATACGTATCTAAATTACGCATTCCCCCCAGCTGTCCGGGCGTATCTAAGATGAGTTATAAAGTAGTTGTAGGGTTATATTAATTGCATACCTCGTCGTTATTCTCAGAATCGGACTCGCTGAGGTCCCACTGCGGGTGGTCCGCGGGCACCGCCGCCGCGCCCTTCACGTCCAGCTTCATCTCCTGCTCTTGCTCCAGTTTTATGTAAGAATCTGTTAGGACCAATTAAATAGTACGTATGTTAGTTGTTACTTATTAAATATACATGTACTTTCAAGTGCAAGTCAGACTCGTCTACCGATGTAGTTTCAGTATTGTAGGTGAATGAGTAGTATCACTTATAAAAAATTGCCAAACTACAATAGTGAAAACAGCATTTTCATTGGTTAAGATCGCACAGACAGTATATACATATATAAGTGCAAGTACCAGAGCGCAAGCAGCACGTGAAGGTGTACAATCCGGGCCAGCGCGGCGCCGTGAAGCGCAGCTGCAGCTCGTGCGCGTGCACCAGCGCGG
>JBAIZZ010000219.1:0-77800 GCA_037355905.1 Heliconius aoede | reverse complement strand
TTGTATTCAAATCAAGTCAAGGCATTGAATACAAATCTGACACAATGTCTCCAACTTGATAGGGAAGCAGAGAATAATATATGTAACTAGGGACTTCACCTACTTTGCTATGTGATAAAAACACTTTTATTAATTGAAATCATGTAAATTATAGAAATATATTTGCCAATAATACAGCTACGCAATTTAGTAATAAACAAACAAATAATATAAGCTTTCACACTTATAGTCAATAAAAAATAATATATATACTTACAGCAGTAGGTAATGCAACCATAAATACTAAAGCATATAATCCAAGCACCCATACACTATTCTCTTTTTCAACGATCCAACTAGGAAGAGCAATTCCAAAACTCATAGCACCTGGACCATCAGGGTTTCCATATTTCTCCCAATTTCTTCTAGCTTCATCATCAGTGAGAGCCTGTTAAAATTAATGTATTCATATTTTTTCTATTCTACTTGATCACTATATTATAAAAAATACACATGGGAAGTGTTGCAAACATACACTCTGTGTGTGTGGGTGTGTATAAGGAATACACTGCACTGAATTATAGAGGCATTGCATGTTGTGTGGCAGAACTCAATGCCACATTTTGCCTCAACATCAGAGGGAAGAAATGAAAATATTAAACATTTAATTTCCCGAGTGGAAATCGAACCGCATCACATTCAAAATCACACATTATGCTCCTGTGTCATGAGTGACCTTTTATAAATTTGCTAGTCTTTTATAAATTAAGAAAAGTGTTATTATATATGTATATTTAAGACTAGCAATCTGCAAAAAGTATCATAACAGTGTATCTTGTAAAGTGTACATAAGATTGTACTTGTGTAATCACTTTTTGGGTAAAAAGTATATAATCTAATTTATTATTACAAATATTTATAAAATAAGAACACTTAATTTTACTTTTCTCATCCCTATTACAATTTGGTTTGTTGGGTCCATGTGAAATTGTTATAAGAATCACTCCACGGATATACATTTAATACTATGCAGTACTTCATATCATTCTATGGTTCTGATAAATAATATAAAACTTACTTGATATGCCTTTGTGAGTTTCATAAAGGCTTTCTCATCTCCTGTCTCCTTGTCAGGATGCAAGATTAGAGATTGTTTACGATAAGACTTTTTAATTTCTGCTTGAGTTGCACCAGGGGGCAAGCCTAATATATCATAAGGATCGAAATTTGACATTTCATAATCAAATTGGGATACTTTAACAGCAAGGAATGCAAATAATAGCCATCCTGATATTATTGCTAGCATAACAAAAAAGTTTTTTACATTTTTGTATGGTTCTGATTGTTCTATAATAATTTGTTTTTGTTTGCAATTTGGACATTGACATAGTTCTGCTTGCTTCGCTGGATCTGAAAGTATTTATTATACAAATATTGTAATAAGTGGGTCGAATTGGTTAAAAAATAAACTTTATCAACGTGTTGTGTTCTATATACGTCAAATTAGAAATAGGTACCGTACCGTGGCATTAATTCGTTCATCGATTACTTGTGGTTCAAAATTAATATTCAAAATTTACACTTATATAAAATTTGTCCCCTAAATAAATTGTTTGAATTGTTGCTTTTTATAAAGAAATAAAAAAAATTACCTTCTTTCCGTTTTCTTGGCCAATAATAAAATGTCGCCGGTACTAACACAAGAGCAAGAAACGATAATACAAAATAAAAATAAGTTGCTCCACTCTCATCATATTCAAATTTTTGTCCTCCCATTATGAATACTTATCATATTCAATTTAAAAAGAAGAAAATCATTACCGCGCTACATACACTACGAATAGCCTGACGTGTCATTAACAAATCACAATTTCGTAGGGATTTCGTTTAAGACCACAGACTAAATTAACTGGAAAATAATATACGCTGCCAATTCTTACGCGCACAATATATTCTTGAATGATTATAGTATGTTGTTCTACTAAGTCATTTAAGAATTTAGAAGCATATTTCGATTTTCATATCTATATTTCGATCATTATATATCTTATTTATTATATACTTAAATCATTTAAGTTTTATTTTGAGTAAGTCGCACTGTAATTATTAATGAATAAGTTAATAAATGTGGAACTAAATAATTTATTCTTTATGTACAGTAATAGTAAAGTTAATAATCATCATATTAATTAAAGTGCAATATTCTAATCAGATTTTCTTTAGAAACTAAATTATGCAATGAGTTGAGAGTTGACAATTTGTTATTTAACATTTGACATTTACCGTTTGATATGACAGTAAGTCAATATGAGAAAATAAAATATATATAAAAATATTTGAAATAAATTTAAGGTAATATTTTTGTGCCTGCCGCGTTTGTAACAATATTAATTTATATTATACAAATCATTAATACTAAATAATTGGCTCAGTCGTTTCTCTCGCATTTATATGGGGGACAAAAAGACCCTAGTGATATTATTACGTTCTCTGAATTCTGAAATATTGCTTGGTTTCAATATATTAAATTAACCGTTTTATAATTGTTCTAGATGGCTACTAAAACAATTGCAAGTGCGACGGTTCGCGCTGTCAAAAAACGTATATTACCTTCAAGAGCTGCACTGATATTGACCCCTTCGGCTGTAAATAAGGTTAAGGAAATAATGTCCAAAGAGGAAGCTAAAGGCTTCATCGGTCTAAAAGTAGGTGTCCGACAAAGGGGTTGTAATGGTTTGTCTTATACATTGGACTATGCTTCTGCAAAAGGAAAACTTGATGAAGAAGTGAAACAAGATGGTGTGACCATAATCATTGATAAGAAAGCACAACTAACCCTATTAGGTAAATTCAATTCTTTATTCTAGAGCAACATCTTTTATTATTCTTTTTCAATAAACTGTATTATGGAATCAGTTGTACCCATAGCAATAGAATTTACTGTAAACATTTTTTAAAATCATATTACAGGTACTGAAATGGACTTTGTTGAAGACAAACTTTCAGCAGAATTTGTCTTTAATAACCCTAATATCAAAGGAACTTGTGGATGTGGAGAATCATTTAGTATATAAATAATGAAGAAATTAATGATGTACTCTTATCCAGTCATCTTATATTAAATCATAACGCACTCTAGCAGTAGCTGCTATTACTGTTTTAAATCTCTTGTAGATATAAAGAAAATATTGTATATAATATAAATTTTCTGTGTTTTAGTAAATTGATTGTATATAGACAATAGTAGTAAAATATAATAATAGTAATAAGCTGTTTCAACATAATATATTTTATTTAATAAACAATATTATGCTGTAAATATAAATTTTTTGCTAAGTTATGTTTTGTTGTTACTAGTTGCACAAGCCTCTTGGTAATAAATAGGCTTAACAAAAAATTGGCCTAGTGATTTATTTTTTATCATATTATAACAAACACTTATTAAAATAGAAGTGTCTAAGGTGGAACAATTATGAGAATTGTTTAATTACCAACCTTCATATTATTACTTGAATAGAATGTGAAGAAAGGGTCTTAAGTTGCTTATTACTTAAGTCTTTACATATTATTTTTTGGATTAAAAAAAATTATATAAAGCCTTGTCCATGTGTAGTGGATGGGAAAATGTTAAATAGTAATAATTGAATAGTAAATCTATATTATTATTATAACATTTAAAAAAGTATGGTTTGTTCGCTAATGTCAATAAGTAAACTATATACTAACTATACTTATATATAACTTACTCTATTAAAAATAATTTTTGAATTAGATAGTACATTTGTTGAGTAGGGCTACCCCGATAATTGTTTTAATACATCTGCATTAAAAACTCAAAGGTAAGGGTTGCACATAGTATGTAGCATTATTCATATGTACTTTATGATCCATAATTATTCCCATTTAATAACAAAGAGGGAAACTTATGTAAAAGTTTGAGTATTATAAGATCTTAGTTATGACTAAAATATGTTTTTAAGTAATGGAAAACTTGTGTATCTGCTTATATTATACATAGACAGACATTGTAGCCATGGTAACAGTGTAGTATTTTTTTAAAGATTTATTTAAAAACAATATATATAATGATCACAAACAAAATATGTAATCTGTGTTTGGCTTAGCTTGTGAGTTGTGCTTCTAGACTGTTTCATTTCTTACTTCTTATTAAATAAATTTTGCGATGTTTTCACAGACAAGTAACGTTACCTCTTATTCAGCTTAACTCTTTTATTGGTGCCAAACGGATTTGTTTTGCTATTATATTAATAACCTCTCTCGCCTGTCATCAACCTTTTCATGCATGCCCTCCGGGGGGCTTTTTACGTGACCTTCGTCCAGTATCATAGATACTGTGTTTTCGAAGGTCAACCGAGGTCCCCTTACCTCTCTTACCACTCACTTTTCCATCATAAATCTTTTTTTAAGTAATAATACGAACATAGGTATATACGAATGCCAAATGAGCTAACATACAATACATAAATAAAAACTTGAAACTATTTCAAATTCTTTAATACCTTCCATTTTTGTAAACCGTAAATCTAGTATTTTAAGTATTATATCCTCTATGTTATCTTTCCATCTTGTCTTTTTCATTCTATGCGATATTGGCGAATTTAATTTTGCTCTTCTGGCACGCCTAAAAGCCATAAAATATAGAACTACAAGCATAAGGTTCCAATTGCAATGTCAACTTAACTTGACACTTAATTTTCCACAAACCGCGGAATCACAAATCATAATAAAACATTACTTATTAATTACTTAATTTAATTACTATAAGTTTGACAATACCAATATACCTACATAAACAAGTAATACAATTATACCTGTAATAATAACATCAATACATCTGTACAATGACAACGGAAAATTATGGATTTTTATGTGAAATATCTCCACTTTTTCGGCCTTACGTTCTCAATATATATCATGACTTAAAATTGGGTATGTAAATAATAATCAAATTTTAATTTCATTACTCCTGAATTAGCAATGATAAACATGTTTGTTTTATTGTTATAGGTCTTTGTAAGACAAAAGTGGATTTAGAAAGAGTCGGAGGAAGTGCTAATACATTAGAGAATCAATTTCGATTAGTGCTACCATATTGCTCCAAAAAATTAAAATGGGATGTAATATTCGATCCTTCAACCCCTTGGTTTGCACCAGATTTTAGATTTGATGATGAAAGTTTTTTAATTAATACTGATGAAGAATTTTTTGCAAATGGTGTTCCTAGTCTTACTAACTGGAATGCAAATGATCCAAAATCGCTGAGTGATGTTATTTCTCAATTAATCAATATGTATAAAATTCATCAAGTAAGAAAAGAGCTTTAACAGAAAATTTACTTTCATATATATTATTAGTGTTGGTTACATTACAACATTATTTTGCAGGTAAAAAAGTTAAATGATGATGAAGGTTCTCGTGCATCTTTTGAATATAGTGCCTTATTAGGAAATGCCTTTACAACTGAACAAGATGTTGAGGTGTGGGTTGGAGGGCATATTGTTGAATTTCTTATTAAATTAAAAGTTGATACATCCAGACTACCCGAATTATATAATGACAGGTAATTAATATACTTAGATTTGTTTCATAATGTGTTAAGAATTGTAATAAAAAAATAACCAGCTTCACACAGTATCCTGGACACAGCAGGGTAATCAGAGGGTACCTAGTGTTAAGACATTCCATTCCCCACTTTCTCCCAAATTTTGGAGGCATTGCGTGTTCAGTGAAGAAACTCATTACCACACTTTGCCTCAACAACAGAGCGAAAGAAATGAAAATATAAATTTAAATAAATATTTTGTTTCCACAAGTAGGGATCAAAAATCACAACCACTCAATTTTACACTCATACTTTGTATCCCAGTCATGGGACTGGCCTCAAACATTTTACTGATAAATTTTTAATGATGGTGATATAGATGTGGAACTACTTGTCAATTTTGTTGTTGTTGATGTTTTTATTTTCAGACTAGACCTAAATCCAGGCATTGACACAGCTCTTCTTCTTGTTAGATATCCAAATTCTACTAATGCAGAATTGATTCTATCACCATTCCTAACAAAAGTCTTGGGAAATATTACCTTACCTATGTAAGTTCTATAATAAAATAATTTCTCAGTAATTATTGTAAAAAAACTTACTTTATTTTTTCTAGCTTGACACTGTACAAAGCAATGTATAATACATAGCTACATAATAGGGTAGGCAGGGAGAACCTGGCAACTTAGTGTTAAGACACTTGATTTCCAACTTTACACAGAATTTTACAGGCAAGTGACACTGCTCTAGAGCAACGAAATAAATATATTAAATATTTTATTTCCTTCATTATGAGTCAAACACACAGCTTATACTGTATAGTGCCACTGTGCTACAACTGGCCTCTAATACTTCAATCAATGTTTATTCTAATTTTCTAATATATGGTCTTATTTTTAATAAAGGATGCATCAATCAGGAGTCTTAATGGATTATGTACCAATGGTCACAGAAATCTTAAATAACAAGGTCAGGATGTCATTTGTTTTTTGGATACTTAATTTTTTTCACCTTCATGCTGTATCCCACACCATAGTCAGAGAGAGCTTAATATTAAGATACTCCGTCCCCCACTTTCCCCCAAATACTGGAAGCTCTGCATGTTCATTTGGCTTGTTTTTCTTTTAAACATATTTTGGATTCACATCTCCGACATAATTATAACTTTTTTAATAAACAATGAATTTATTTATTTGTTTACAGATCGATGATCTTGTCAATAATGATAAATTGAAGCGTGAATTATTAGCTCAACTAATCGTAAAATATGAAGGGGCTATATTAGAACATGATGCAAACAGTGCCGCACTATTATTTGAAATGAATGATTTTCATTGGATTTTACAAATTGACATAGGTTAACATTTTGATATTTATTAATTCATTTATATTTAACTCATTATCATAAAATTAAGCAGAAAATTATATTAGTATATCTAATTTTTTAACACAGAGCCAAAACAAGCCTAACCTTTGTTACATTATATAGCCTAAGTTCCTGTGCACATAAACCTAACACTGGTAAGTACTATTAGGGAATTTGGATCTTGGGTCGTGATTACTTTGGCAGTTACGTCATTTCTAATATTATTACCAGAAAAATATAATAAGATTGAGCTCTGTAACAATGAAAATTAGGTAGAATTTTTTTCATGGTAGTTACCTAATATGTGCCTAAGTATCCGCCACCCAAGATTCATATTACCTAGTAAAATTTACCAGTTTTAAGACACTCTGTACCCCACTTTTTGCCGAATTCTAGAGGCATAGAGTATTGAATGGCAGAACTCAATGCCGCGTTTTGCGCCGACACCAGAGCGAGAAAATGAAAATATAAATATTTTATTTACTTGTGTGTGGGTCGAACCCATAACTTTTGGTTGAATAATTGATTACATATTTATAAAAAAATATATATTTTGCAATTTCGACTATACAAGTATATTATTGATATTTAGGTATGTAAAGTTCTTTTTTTTTCCTCAGGTGCTAATTTCCCAGAAAAACCTCCTGTATTAACTCTGCGTTCTGTTTACCACTGCTCAAAAGGAAAACCCAAATATAAGATTCTCACAAGTTGTCCTTATAATAATTTTGAAGTCTACATAGAACAACAAGTCGAAATTTTCAAAAATGAGTGTAAAGGAGCAACACAAAGTCATCAAGTTTTAAGTATAGAATAAGATAAAATTTTTATTAATGTTAAAATAAATATAAGAGTACTATACAGGTGTCTTTGATTGACCACTTTAAGTGAAAACACAATTTAAGCTACTTAATAAAATACTGATATAATTAAAACAAGGATGAAGTCATAATAATAATCCTACGACTAAACTATTAATGAATATTGATTGATTTTGTTTGGTATGGCTTTAAAATCATTTTTATATGTTGCACCTGTGAAAAAAGCTCAGACACTACAATCTGGTATAATGTTTCGTCATCCTAAATAGAATGTTTTTAGTCTGTTTTGGTACAGTGGAACAGTGTAAGCCATTGTGGCTCCAGTACCCAATTGGGTTAATGGCTATATTTTTTTATTAAATTTTATTTTTGTTCGTCTATGATTGTGTGATGAAGTGTTGTAACAAATTTTGTAATTAATGTTAAAATATAATCAATATTAAAACAACAATTTAAACAATGACATTTTATTGTTAGAGTTAGGGCGCACAATAATGATAGGTTAGGAGCAGATCTTTGACACATTCACTTTTAATTTTTGTATATGCAAACATGTTACATATTGTATATTTATATAATACTCTCAATATTTTAATTTTTTAATATAACCAAAACATTGCAATTGCTTCATTCAATATCATAATTGTTTTAATAGTAACAAATATATTATAATAGTACTAAGTACAACTCTTATGCAAAATAAAATAATTAAAATCACAAAGAGTTACTGCAGTGACAATTGGTGTCGACAGAAGTACCCCACATTATAGTTTGGTTAATTTTTTGATCTTGCTACATTTTTATCTGGATTAACTCATCCAAATAAATTTATCTAATATTTGTAGAGGAGAACTATGCTATGTTAAAATTATCTAATTAGTCAATTCATTATTCTTTTTTTCTCCAATAAGTTCATAACGGTATCTCATGTACACAACCTTCATTCTATCCCACATATTTTCAAAAGAATCCATTGCTGGCCTGACATCAAGTAAAGCAAATTCAAATTTATTATCGACTTCACCTCCATCATAGTAATCAATTATATAGCGCACATCTTTGCCACATCTGTCTACTATCCAGTCATGACGATCAAATGGTAGCTCATACCTAAAATACATAAGTAAGTTATATAGTTTAGTTTTATAATTTTTACTAAAACTAGATTTTCTATTTATTTAAGAAAAATATTAACAAAATTGTTATTTGGTGGCAAAAAAATTTGAAGTGGAATAAATTTATGAAAATAAATTAATTAATGATGACATACCCTAGCCATGAACGAAATCTTGCTCTAGGGCTATAATCTGTAGCTTTTCCCCCAAAACTTTTTAACCTTGGATGTCCACATTCCTTAGCATGCAAGGCTTCCCATTTAAGAACTTCTTGCCATGCCTGTAAAAATGTTGTGACATGAATATTCAAATGTGGTAAAAAATAAAATAAAAATGGTAGTTATTAATTCATACTTGTTCATTATTAGCATTGTGAATTTTAATAATATCTTCCATATCTTTTTGTTTAATATCATCATCTTTCCATCTCCAGCCCTTGCGAAGCATTGCATTCCAGAACATTTGCTGACTTGGATACACCCAAAATTCTGTGGATCCGTCAGGCATGGCACGTGGAATAGTAGATACTTGGCGGTTTGTTGGAAGTGAAAACGGTTGATCTGGAGCTGGTTGTTGATTTGCTGGAGGCATCTAATATTAACCAATAATTGCTTATCTGTCATAACATGCTTCAGGATATGGTTAAAAAAATTATATTTGCAACTTAGTTATGTTAATTTAAAAAGAATATCGTGACAGAAAAAATGTTTAGTTATATTTAACTTACCATATTATAAGGATTGATATTGTTGTCATGTTGAACAGGACACTCTGAAGGTGGTGACTTATTATCTACTTTAGAATTTGCGGTTTTGTTATGCATTGGACACTCTGGTGGTGGATTTCCATCATTACCGTGAATTTTTGTATTAAGGTCTGCTGCAGATACCTTATTTCCCATTTTCGTTAACTATATTTCTTACGTAAGTTAAGAAGGTTAAACAAAGGCATTTAACATTTTATGACTGAAAATAGTTAAAAAAACTGTATTATTGTGAGCTCAATGCATTTTCTTAATTAAATTGCACTATAAATTGAAGTTATTGTGAATTACGTGATAAAAATAATTTTAAGCACAGTTCTCACCTTTATTCATATTCCTCTGACAGCATAGAACAATTTGATAATATACATATACTAGAGATAACACATAACCCTTGCAACAGATTATATCAATTCTTGTGAGGACTTTCAAGCTTGTTAATAATCTATGAATATTAGCAGCATTTGAGCAATTTTGTTTAGATTTTTTTATAAACGTAAATGGCGAAAATAATAATTTACGCTCGAAGTAATAAGATTTTAAGATATTTTATAATAAAAAAAATCTCGTCTGAAAAAATAAAATATATAGTTAATTTATACAACAATAATATCAAAAGAAAAAAAAGCGCATTTTGTTAAAGTTTATTTACATAATTCCATTATTATTATTTTGAATGGTACAAGGAGTACCAAAGATATTTTGGACTTTGCGTCAGGGCATCAGAGTTAGGCATCAAAAAAATTATTTATAAAAATGAATTATTTATAAATTTAGCAATTTATAAATAATTTACTTACGACACTTGAAATTATATTGAAACCAAGGTCTGAATCTAATTTTTGGACAATAAATATTTTATAGAGATACATAGGTATGTTGACAGATTAGCATCTGAGGTCATCGTGGCGTAGGGACAAAGGCACACAACGGTTGTGGGTTCGATTCCCACTCAGGGAAACTATTATTTATTTCCTTACTCATAAAATGCAAAGGCAAAAACGCGGTGCGGCGTTGAGTACCGCCGCTTGACACGCAATGTCCTGAACATTCGCCGAAAAGTGTGAAATGGGTTGACTGGGAGAATTGGGTGCTTTCTGCATACATTACTAAGTGCAGGATGCAGCATTAATAAAAACGAATGTTAATTTCAAACATACTTAGGGATTTTTTCAAGACTAGATAAAATTTGCCTGGGTGGTGTTATGACAATGTACCTTAGTACATCTATTCTATATATATATATATAATATATAAAGGAGTCCCCACTGACCGAGGTATATATGCACGAATAGCTATAACTGCAGATGATAGGAATGTGAAATTTGGACAGATGTTTATTTCCATAATGTGAACACCCACTAAAAAAGGTGAAATAAGGTCTGAAAGTTTGTACGGAAAAATCATTAAATCACATTTTAAATATTTCATTGAACATGTAATTCATGGTTTGTTAGAAATCCCACCCTACACTAAAAATATTTTCATAAGCATATTTAATACACAATTTTCAAGCAGGCTAAGCTGTCCGAGTTCACTAGTTACTTAGCACAAACAAAACTAGTTTTATATTAACCCTAAATAAGTTTGTTTATGTTTAATATCAAAAGACAGAAATAACAAGCTTCATTTCAGAAATCCTTAAGATTAAAATGTCTTTAATTTTCTGAGCAGATATAAAGCACTGAAACAATGAGTTCCAAACAATCTGTTGAAAGTAACATTTCATTCATTCCTTTACAAATCATAAATTTTATCATCAGTTAAATGTACAATGTTTAGCAATATTAAATTTGTTTTTCAGTGTATAATTTTTCTGTTACTAAAACATATTTTTATTCCATCATTTATTTTATTAACAATTGGATATTATATAGTTACTAGAAACTATTATATAAATCTATAATCTTCTTATCTAAATTTTGAACATTTGTTTCTTATTTCTTTAAATATTTCAAATATTTTTTTGCATTGTAGTTATCTTCAACAGTTTCTGTGATTTTCACTTTTCTTTTAGGTTTTCTCTTTTCTAATCTCAATTTTCTTTCTTCTTCCGAAAGTAGTGTCAAGTCTAATGGCAGCTAAAAAATTTAAATTATAATTATTATTGAAATTGAACTAATTATTTGAATATATTTTCAACCAGTTTTATAAGTGGTTTACATAAAAATATGCTGTTTAATAAAAAAAAAAACATTTTACCTTAATAATTTTCCTAGGTTCGTGATATCTTATAATTATTGATGCTCCATTTGCTAATACTATTTTAGTTGGATACATCCTTGTAAAAATTTCTCTGTGGATTTTGGTTATGCTAGATACATTACAATTTAAATTTCTTTTTATATGTGAATAGAGACTTTTAGTATTTAAATTTAATAATGTTTTTAGATTCATCGCAAATTTAGTTAATCTAAAAATAGATGTCGATTATTTATTATTTATGTTTAGGACAGAGAAAATTACAATTCAAGAAATAATAATTGAAAAATGCAAGTAGAATTTAAATGACAGCGCTTTTCATATTTGTATTGATAGTGACATATCTAGCGATAACCAGATTATATAGAAATATAGATTACAACAAAATTCAACAATCGTACGGTACAGATACTGGACTACAGATACGGAGATTTATATTTACTACAATATATAATCTTAATTTATTTTATACCATAAAAATACGGTGCAAACAATTTTAAATAGTGGTTTATAGTTTGTATAAAGTTATAAGTAATTATCGGATACAACTACAACCCACAAACAAACTTGACATAATTTTCTTTATTGGTAAAAGTAAGTGATATTGTCTGTGTTGAAGCGACAAGCACAATCCTCAAATATCAAAATAAGTTTACTCTGTTTTTGTAGCTGCTAGTGTATCTTGCATGTAGTGGTACACTATGCTTAAACTTTTAAAATAATGAATGACATCAGATCTAATATTTGAATAAAAAATCCTTCATCTGTGTATTATATTTATAAGTTTTCTTTGTTTAATATAATGGGTTGCACTCAAAGCGAAATATCTCCTCAAAATGAAACTCCGCGTAAGGGCTGTACAGACGTTTTGTGGCTTGTTATTTATGTTATATTTTGGATTTTTATGGTACGTTTGTTTGGAGCTATTTTTATTTTATTTAAATGAATATTTGCTTTTATGAGCTGTATGTTATGTGCTTAAATATATATTTTTTTTAGATAATAATAGCTGCTATATCATTCGTTTATGGAAATCCTCAAAGGCTGATAAATGGCTATGATTCTTATGGAAATACATGTGGAGTGCAAAATAATAAAAAATTAATAAATTTTCCACTAGCGGGTATAAGTACTGCTGATAAGAGCTATTTATTTTTTATGGATGTAAAAGAACTTCGCAGATCTCTGAAAATATGTGTTAAAAAATGTCCAAATAAACGAATGGAATCAATAACAGATATTCAAGAATTTTATAAAACAACTGGATCAAATCTCTGTGGATATGAAATTAATTTAAATAATATACCAAATACAAAAGATTTACATAATTATAGAGGGCCTTGTCCAACTTTGCCTGTGTATGACTCTTTTCCATTGCTAAATAGGTGTTTTCCAAAGCATACTAAAGATTTTGTTCAGAAAGTTTTTACCGATTTTTATGATTTACTCAATAGCTGGGATACTATTGAGCAAATGCTCTCTGATCTCTATTCTTCATGGAAAGAAATGATTATATGCGTCATAGTGGCATTTAGTGAGTATTATTAGTTAATATAGAATAAGTGAAGTTTACTTCTTTTATTAGTAACAAAATTTGATTGAATGTTTTTTTTTAGTTTGTTCCTTGATTATGGTTTCTATATTACACTTATTGGCATCATTAGTGTCTTGGATATTTATGATTATAATATCAGTAGTAAGTGTAGCGGGGACTGCCCTTTTATGGTATACCTATTATGAATTAAGAACAAAACATAAAGATTTCTCAGATACAACCATTTTCTTGGCAGTAAGTAAAGCTTACAATTTTTTTTTATTGTTATTTTTAAATATCAACCTATTTAAAAAGTTCCATTTATTATTTTAGGAATTCTTAAAAAATGAGAAAGCATTTTTGTGGTATTCAATTATAGCCACAATAATAACTGTAAGTATTAATTTCATTGACTAATATTTTTAATTTAAACTTAATAATGATTGTGTTAGGCTGCTGTGTTCAAACTTTACAATGGGACTGTACCTGATTGTAACCATGACAGTTAAGAGCTCTGCCCCCATTCAAGGAATTAATTATTTACAATTCCCTGTTTTGACAAGACAAAGTGCAGCATTGAGTCCCACCACCCAATAAGTTGGCTTGTTTTCAGGTGCTTATTTTATTATTTTGTTGGATATATGTGACACAGCAAAGCCAAAATATATAGAAATATATAAAGCAGCATGTTAATTTTAATACTATTATAATCTTTTATACAATTTTCTTTTTTAGATCATACTATTACTGCTAGTGTGGGTAATGCGCTCCCGTGTATCATTTCTATCAGAATTGTTCAAAGAAACTGCACACTGTTTGGGTTCCATTCCAGCCCTGTTCTTTCAACCTATAGTGACATTTTTTTTCCTTGTCATATTTTTGACATTTTGGTCACTTGTTGTTGTAAGTAACATACATCCATGAACTTTTAATACTAAGAAGAGTTCATATAATTTTTTTTTGTTATAGAAACAGCATTTTAATATATCATAATATAATTTAAATTGTCTGAATTTTTATACCAGAAATAACACTATGCTTAATGACTACATATATATTTTTTGTTAGGTATGTTTGGCAACAGCTAATTATCCTGGCATACCATATAAAACAGACTTCTTTATTAATGGCACAGCTCTACCAGAACATGTAGACAATGTACCTATTCATGCACAAAACATAAATAACAGTGCAAGTTTAAAAAGTAAGCTATCATTGTTATTATATAAATTTTTTTGTACAAAAAATCACTGAATAAGTATAAATATTTGTTATCTAATTATACTATATGAATATTAAAAAAGTTAGATAATTTTCAGGTTATTTACTGGAACCTGTACAGTTTGATCCTATGTGGGTTAAGAGTATGTGGTGGATGTGTCTCATATGTCTAGTATGGGGGAGTGAATTTATACTGGGATGTCAACAAATGACTATTGCTGGAGCTGTCTCACATTGGTATTTTAGGTATGTTTTAATGTTTTTTGTGGAGTTCCTTCCAACTACATAAATTAATAATTAATAAAAAAATAACACATTAAATACAATTAAGAATGCAATGTGGTCTCTTTAGAATACAATGTTACACATGATTTTTGAATTTTTTTTAAAGTGGTATTCCACACTTAGGAAAGAAAATACACAATTAGAATTAATAATTTTGGGTTGACATCACATGTGATGTAAATTTGACAGCACATTTATGACCATGATTAATTCACAATTGCTTAACAATGAATTAAGATTTATCTTTACTCGTAAATTAAAATATAGTAGTGAAATTTTTTTAGCTGCATTTGATAAAAGTATTACTATTATTAATTACTGTTTACAAAACAAATGTTTTGGGAGAGATTTGCATTTTTCCACAACATATTTTTGTACTATTTTTTTTTTCAAATGTATGTTTCTTTGTAATGTCAATGTATGTGGTGTATGTATTAGTCATCAGGGCGTAAATGTATGGGAAGGGCAATGTTTAATTACTTAGTCTCGTATATTATTCAACACTCTACGTAGTACTAACATAGATTAAAAATATGTTCAATTACATTTTTATGCGTTTACATGATTACGCTTTTTTCGTATCAAATTACATAC
This sequence comes from Heliconius aoede, assembly GCA_037355905.1. Classification (NCBI taxonomy): domain Eukaryota; kingdom Metazoa; phylum Arthropoda; class Insecta; order Lepidoptera; family Nymphalidae; genus Heliconius; species Heliconius aoede. The sequence goes on along the minus strand of JBAIZZ010000219.1, from coordinate 62,357 downwards.
GGTCCAAATGCGGCTTCGCCCGTTGAAATTTATTGCTATATTATAGCATAATTATACAAAATCTTTTCATAGATAGTAGCCGATGTTTTATTTTTATCATTTTCATCTAAACATTCAGCCTCACAAACTTTCACATTTATAATATTATTAGGATATTAAAGCAATTTTTCAAATGGCGGCCGTTAATTGACTAATCACTCACTTAAAATTACAAACAAATTTATAGAAAAAAAATACTTTTTACACTTTAGTTTACTGCAGCAATTCAAATCACTCTTATATTTATATTAAGGACGTGTAATTCTCTTCGTAGGTGGAGTAATAGACGATAGTGTGGTTAAGATATGCTCGCAAAATTTAAAATAATAATAAAATAATGATAAAATATAATAATAAAATGTTTATTTTATATGAAAACGTTTGTTTTTTCTTTAGAGGAGAACACGCACATTCGTCGCCAGTACTGTATTCTATAGGAAAACTCTTGAAATATCATTTGGGTTCCGTTGCAAAAGGTTCACTGTTAATCGCCATGTTCAAAATTCCAAGACTGATTCTCACATACATCCATGCAAAGTGAGTAGTAATAAACAAATTGTATAAATTTGTCTTTTTTAACTTTTGTCATTTGAAATTTTCGAAACATCTCATTTAGTGTCATATCATTGCCATTAAATGATATTATCTTAATTACTCAGGATTATTATTTAATTTTATATTCATATGCAATATTAATTGAAAATCTTTAGAAATATTAATTAGATATCAAAAAAGTTCATGAAGCTAGTCGTGGCGCAGGGGCACAAGCCCGCAGTGTAAAGTCACACAACTGTAAACGCGACAGGTTGCGGATTCGAATTTCGGTCTTTAATTAAATATTGAATATTTTCATTAGTATACTGTGGTGCCGAAGCAAAGCGCGACAATGCGTGCTGCGTGGCCGAACTCAAGAATTCGGCGGAAAACGAAAATATAAAATATTTCATTCCCCCTATTGGGAATCGAACCCAAAACACGTCGCGTTTACAGTCGCTCGTTTTATCTTTTTTATCAAGACTCACAGCAAGAGCGGAAAAGGGATCAGAATGCGCTAGATGTGGCTTGAAGTGTGGTATCTGTTGTTTGTATTGCTTTGAGAAGTTTATACGCTACTTGAATCACAATGCTTACACGATTATAACCATTGAACGATGCCACTTCTGTAAGGCGGCTGCTAAAGTAAGTAAAGTCTTATTACTTATATACTTTTATATTCTAACAAAATTGAGGCCATGTACAAATTAAGATTTTTGAACTAATTACAATTACCTTGTCATAATCAGAAACATTGTAATATGGTATGGGAAACCTAACTCAAACATGTGTCTTACTAGCGACTATCTTAGATCTTTGTCGGCGTGCCTACAATCGACTTTCTGTCCTGAGTTCGCACTCCAGGGAATGCAAAGTTCAATATTTTCAATATTTTTTCTGGTAACCAGGCAAAAGTGCGGCTTTGAGGTCGTCACTCACACAATTTGGTGAAAATTGAAGTGTCTGAATTGTTAATGAAGTACATATCTTGACATTAGGTTCTACTCTAAGCGGGACACAGTTTAAGTTAAAACTATAAAATTAGGTCAACATTGTTGTGATTCATATCCTTATTCGTTGTTCAGGTCTACGTAATCAATTAGATCATCCTGCGAATACTTTGTGTATGTGGGTGACCGACACGCGATCAAATGCTATTTTTAGTATATAAATGTATTGAACATACTTTCCACTGTAGGGGTTTTATACTTTGCTATATTATATCGATTTCGGTTTCTTTTATATTATTTCGAATTATCCGTTAGTTTCGGTTAAGGATAATATATTTTTGAAATTTCTTTTTAAAATAAAAGTTATTGACATTTTAGTGCTTCTTGTTGTTTATAACATCCCCAATTTTTTATTCCCCAATTAATAATTTAAATTTTACATTTTTAAATTACGTGTGAATTTGTCACACACTCTGGACGCTATATTGCTCTATTGTTACTTCAGATTGTCTTGTAAACAAATGCACAAATGCACTTATGGACAAAGATTGCGCTGACGCTTAGATTACCATATAATTAAAACGTCATATTGTGGCTGCTGCTGTTAAAAAAAAAATTAAATTTTGTATATAAATTTAAAATAACACTTTCTGATCACTTATTACCTAAACTATCTCATATGTACATTTTTAGATTGTTTTTCACTTAGAGTAAGTTATCCAATTAATAGGATATTTTTTCAGGCTTTCAGGACGATAGTAAACAACGCATTACAAGTGGCTACAATAAACAGTGTGGGAGATTTCATATTGTTTCTAGGTAAATGTATAGTGACGGCGGTGACCGGTATCGTCGGCCTGCTGTTGCTGAAACGCAACTCTGACCTCCATTTCTATGCCATACCTACACTTGTTATTTGTATTTATTCATTCTTCATTGCTCACTGTATGCTGTCTTTATATGAGGTTTGTATAGGTTTTTCAATAAATTTTATTTTTATTTAGTTTTTTTTTATATGAAACTCTTTTAAAATTTATAAAAATTAAATAAATTAAACAAAATTAATTAGAAATTAAATGGCAATGAATATTTGATTTTTTTTTAATTAAAATATTTACTTCGTGTGTAATTGTTTATTTTTCAATAATTTTAGATAATAAAGTTAACATAATTTTAATCCCATCTATATTAAAGAAACAGAGAGAGGAAACTTTTTGTTAAAATACATGGAGTATTCATTTAACACGCACTGGCCTTATTTCGAGACATTGCGTGTAAAGTGGCGCAACACATCACCGCGCTTTATCACATAGAGCGAAATTTTTTTATTAAAGTGAGTGGAGATCGAACTTACAACCGTCGCCTCTATTGTCTAGTTGAATTGTCTAGAAGTTGAATGCCAGCCGTTCGGGACCGATAGGAAGAATATATGATTTAAAAAAAAAAAATTATTTTAAGAAGATTAAAATATATATTTTTGTTTTTTTTTTTAATTATAATCTGATAACTCTACAAATGTAAGTTTCGATCATTTTTTAATACCATTAAAAACAAAAACTGTACATAAGACTATGACTGTAAATGAAAATTATATTTAAAATTATATCAAATAATAAATTACATTTCAGATGGTAGTGGACACTCTTTTCCTATGTATTTGCGAAGATCGTAACAGAAATGAAGATGGCCGATGGAAAAGTTCAAAATTGGCTGAACTTGGTGACGCCAAACATAACAGAGATGGTGTTGAACTACGTGATGTGCAAGAGAAGTACTGAATATGTTCTTTCCTTCTTACTTCCTTTTTATGTGCAATGATATTAGAATTTCAACCAAAAAGACACAAGTTTACGTTTTAACTATTAAAAAAACCCATTTGTTATGTCGTCAGTCTTCCAAAATAATCCCATTATAGCCGCGCCTAGTATCAGCACATTGGACCTTAGTATTTCAAAGTTAGCATCAAAGAAACTGGGGGTCATCTGCAGAGCGAGACAGTACTTCACACCAAAACATCGATTGACCCTTTGTAGGGCCCAGGTTCGGCCTCATATGAAATACTGTGCTTATCTCTGGGCTGGTGCACCCTGGAATCACAGATGAATTTTTGTTTAGCTACTAGATCGAAAAAATGGAAATATTAAATAATTAATTTCAATGAGTGGAATTCGAATCCACAACCACCCTTACAACACACCGACACTGCGCCACGATGGTGTATTCGAATTTATATGGATTATATTGAATGTTTAAATTTAATAACAATATTAATTTTTGTTTCAGTTAATGATATATGAATGAAGATATTTTACCGACGATTTTATAAGTTTTAAATTTTTGGAAATTTTAATCACAACTTTGAAATGATTGCATTTGCTTGTGATGTTCTTTATAACAGTAGTTAGTGTGTTTATGCAATTTGAAAAAAAAAAACGATTTACTACATACTCATATTATAAACATGTACCAACCAGAACAAAAATATAAGCATATCAAAAATCTCAAAATGTCTCAACTTCTACAAATAAAATAAATATTTTAAAAAGTCTGATGTCTTCATCAAAATATATCCAAGTATAACTTTAATTTTAACATATCTATAAGTTTTTATGTCTTTATGTGAAGGATTAATAATAGAATCCGGCCCTCAGTTATACGCATTCGCGATTATCCGGACTATCAACCGCCATTATTATTTTATACAACCCACTACAATGAAACCTAACAAAAAATATCCGAATGACTAACGACAACAATTAGTCCGGTTAATCGAGTTTCTAACTTAAATACATCATACAAAATCATGGAAATGTTAACCTGATATATTTTTATAAGTTAAGCATGTTCAAATTAGACATGAACACTCAATATATATTAATTCAAAATGTGTTTTTTATATAATAAAAGTGTTTTTGATATTAGAGGCTTATGATCTGTTCAAATTAGTTTAATCATTGTTTGATTAAATAAATTTATGAATTGTCAAATATAAATATGTAGTTGCATATATGGAGTTATATGATAAGGTATCTGAGATTTAATGTATCTAATAGCACAGGTCTACAACAAAAAAAAAACTGTTTGAATGATATCAACAATTCTTATGTAATTTGGTGTACCGAATTTTTATTTTTTTATTGAATTGAACAAGGCAAACGAGCGTTTGGATCACCTGATGGTAAGTGATCACCGCCATTTTTTGTAGACCTGTGCAATCTTAGCTTATTTTACATAGTGGATATGTGATTTGATTACTTATTATGGAAGACTCAGATGATCATAATTTTAAAAGATGCAATAAGCTACATATAATTTTATATAATTTATACCAAGAAGCTCCATATAATATTAATTCAATTTATTTGAATCTCAATTTTGTTTAATAAGTTGTGCTAACATTGTATTGCTTTAGTACTTTTTTAAAAGAAATATTTTTTATATTTGATTATTCTTTTTAATTTTAAGCAGCTCTATTATAGTTTTAAATTTAAAAAGACTCATTTATAATTTATTTAATAGTAAGCCGACTCAGTCTTGACATGTTAGTAAAAATTTGTATGAAATTATTAATAAATTATTAACTTCCACTACAGTATAATTCTTATATATGAATTTTGTTATTGTATTTATATAATACACCTTAATTTATAGTCTAAAAGTCTGAAATTTTTCAATTACGACATAGTTACAAATATTTTGATAAATTCATATTACGTTTAATAAACATTTTTAGTTCGTCAACATGCTCAAAATATGTAATTGTTGTATGTAGCAAATACTAACATATGTTATAATAATATTTTTTGTATTATCATTTTAATAAATATTAAGACCATAGTGTTTAGTTATACAAATGAGTTTTTAATAGAAATTACATTTAATTTTTTAATAGTGATAATACAGTGCCGTCCTCATATAAAGTACTACGCAAGCTAAGCTAGACAGCTAAGTAAGCAGTTTTATATATTTTTTTACATAATTAGTAATGCTGTGCTGCATTCAAGTTTAATTACAATGCAATTTTTGCATTTAAAATACAATTTTAAGGAATTATATGTGTAAGTTTTAAAAGTAATAATTTTAATTTATTTGCATAATAGCATTTTTTTAATCAATATTTTTACTATTTAGTTTAACACTACACTATTTTATTTACATAATACGTACAAAGTTTTTGCTTTTCTACCTCTGAATATTCTTCCACTATCAGCACAAATGATTACATTAATCACTAGAAATAAATTAATTGTTTCCATATTGTAAATAAAAACTATTAATGCTATATTAAATTGTTAACATTTACTTTTTATTGGAATAAAACAAGTGTGAATATAAAAATGGTTTTATTTATATTTTTATACATTATCATTTTTTACTAAGTTTTTTCTTCTTGAATTGTTTCCGTTTCTTGATTTGGTCAGAAATAGCTTTGCTCTTGGCTCTTAACTGTTTACGTCGTATCGCCATGTCTGGTTTAGGCTTAGGTAATCTCATACTAAATGCTGGCTTGTTTTGTTCTTCATTGTCACTCTCTTCGGGCAATGATTCCTCTTCCTGTTTAATTTCTTCTAAAAAAATAATATAGTAGTGTTTATTTTAGTTTTATAAATACAATCACATTTAAAATTTTGTATTATATATAATATAATTATTGGTAAAAAGTTTTTATTTCCAGGAACTTTTATATATGTCATTTCAGTGAAATAGTAATAGAAAAAATTCTAAATGACAAACCTTCCATCACAACATCCTCAGCTTTCTTTATAGGATTTCCTTTGAAGAAATCAGATCCTTCTATATCTGGGTAACCAGTTTCTGGTCTTGTAGCTTCATTCATGACCTTCTTCTCAATTCGTCTCTCGTATTTGTTTGCAGCTTTTTTAGAGTATGCTTGTCTCAGTTTTGCCGGGCTAACATATTTAGGATTTTCCCATAATGTGACTCCACCAAATGATCCAGAAAATATTTTAACCTACAAAAAAGATTACAAGAATAAAAACTTAAGATATTCATTAGTTCTTCCATGAACATATTGAAAAAGATGTGGTTAAAAAATTACACAACACAATAAACATTTCATAATTATGTTTACTTACAGGATTTAAAACAAATCTTGGTCCTATTTCAGCTAAAGCTCCATCTTCAGATAAAATTTGATAATTTCTAAACCAAATTCTGTTATCCAATATCATAAAGGTATACACATGATCAAAGAATGGTTGACTTTTAGGATGATGTTTTGGTACTCCAAATATTTGGGTTAGTAATTCTTTGAGAAGATTGTAATGTTGATCTTTAGTAAACTGGGGATCAAATGATAGAAGTGGTCTAGACCCTTTCAAACAATTTCCAGTCATTTTCAACTCACCCATAGTATAAACTGAAACCAGCATTTATATAAGTATTTTAAAATTTAATTACATTTAAATGGTAAACAATATTAAAAGTTATGTCATGAAAATAATAAACTTACTGTTTTCAACTAAGAATTTAGCACTTGGTCCATTAGGAATATTCGAAAGCCAAAGGTACAAGTCTCTCATTTTTCTTCCTTCAAAAAGGATGCATTTATTACAATTCTTCATTTCACTTATCTCATTGACAACATATAAATTTTTACTTCGCTCCATCTTAGATTCACTCTTATGATGAGGCATGAGTTTCTTTATATCTTCCATCAAATGCCGATGCCTGTGGTTAATACCGCGTGCGGCAAAAACAAGAACTCTCTGTCTGTTTATCCATTTAACCTAAAAATAGTAAAGTTAAGGTTTTAGAATTATATTTGTAGTTACTTTTAAATGCTTTATTTTATAATCATTAAATGAAATTTAGATTAATGTTTACTTACCTGTTTCGGTGTAGGGTCATCAGACATACGAACAGGTGGTAAAACCACAACATTTTCCTCCTTATTTTCTTCTTTAACTTGACTAATTGCTTTCTTACTGCGTTTCACTTTAATTTTTGCCATATTCTTTTACAATATCACTACTTCTAATTTTAAGCACGTGGTTTACGTCTTTAGCGTAAACATTAAATAGATGGCTCTATCTGTCAATGTCAAATGACTAATGACACATCTCATTCTCATGATCTCACAAATAAACGTCGTATTCCTAATAGATTATATATAATTCAAACATCACAAGTAAAGAAATGGCTATTGGCACACAACAAAAATTGTCAACAAATAAGTGTAATAACAATCATTTGTAACTCACTACACGTCACAGCAAAAAAATATATAATAAATAATGAATAAATAATACAATTTCAAATCGCCTTCGAACAGAAAACGAGTTTGTCTCAAATTAACATTACACGATTTTGATTTCTTTAGTCTTAGAAGTTATGTTATTTCATTCAGTATTGAATGGGATGCTAATAAAAAATGTGCTAGTTAGGTCCAACCTGTAGAATGAAAGGGGGTGCTTTCGAAGGACGGTGAAGTTTTAACTGAACGACACATTTTGCAGCGATGGAAGGAGTTTTATAAGGAGATGTATAAATGTGATGACGCCTCAGACGAGTTGCTGCCGAGAACTTACCGGGTGTAGGTCGTATGGATCAGATGAAGAAGAACTTGCTCAGCCGGTTTGGGCACGTCGAACAAATGAGTGATGAAAGAAGGGTAAATAGACTTATGATGGAAAAGTGAGTAGTAAGAGAGGTAAGGAGAGACTTCAGTTGACCTTCGAAAACACAATATTAAAGACACTGGAGGAAGGTCACGTAAAAAGCATGAGGACCCACCGGAGGGCATGCATGCGGAGGTTGATGACAGTGGACGAGGCGAAAGAGGCATGTAGAGACCGTAGAGTTTGGCGCTCCGTTCTCTCTGACTACCCCGCTAGAGATAAATCGTGAAGTTAAGTTAAAGTTAAGAAGTAACTATAATGACAAAATTTTGCTACTAATTAAAATTTTAATATAATGTATAAAAGTAGTAGATATCATAATATATAATTATTTACTATTTTTTTTAATGTATAGTTATTTACCGAGCATTGAACTTGGACTAGCGTCGAGGCCACAGCTACACGGCATACCGTTACTCTTATATTCATACATAAAATATATATATCTATGTGGATATATATATCTATGGATAGTCGCGGATGAAGTGTCTTAGTATACATAGAATAGATGATAAATACGTTGTTTAGTCTTCATAGAAACGCGGCCGACAGCGTGAGCGTTATGCAATGATAGCGTCATAGTAGATAAGGCGTAATAAATCTGAAAGAAAAAAAGAAACAAACTCTTATCATATATGGTTTTTAGTGAAGGTCTTCACCGAAATGTTTAAACCAGTATCGTTGTTTGTTTTCAATGTTTGTAAGACTAATATTGTATCAAATGGAAAGTATGCCACAACCGTCCTTCCACAGTTTTCGTCAGTAAGTTTTTAATATAAATTGTAATTAACTTATAATTGATTTCTTCTTAAGTAACTTATTTTAAAATATATTTACCGGGCTAAGTGTAAATAAAATTATGATAATAGTATTTTTTTTTTTAATTCAAAAAAAAAAAGGAAAATAGTTACACTATATTGAAATTTTAGGAAAGGTATGCGGTTAAAAAGAAAACCTTTGGGCTTCTAAATCCCACTGATGTCGATTATTTTAAAACAATATTAAGTGAAGACCGAGTGGTGACGGAAGAATCGGACGTTACACCTTTTAATATCGACTGGATTAAAAATTGTAGAGGTCAGGAAGATTAGGAATAAAAGTTTTGGGCAAAAAAATTATTTAATATAACACATTTATAAATGTTACATTCCTTATTATTTTATAGGACAATCGAAAATTGTTTTGAAACCGAAAACAACTGAGGAAGTTTCCCAAATATTATCTTATTGTAACAGCAAGCAACTTGCGGTATGCCCTCAAGGTGGTAACACCGGGCTGGTCGGGGGTTCAGTGCCTGTATTCGACGAAATTATACTGAGCTTAAGCTTAATGAATAAAATCATTAGTCTGGATGAGATATCAGGTATTTTTAAATATTTCACGTCTAAGACAATAATAATATTAAAACACAAAATATATTAGTATGTATATAAATTGTGTTTTTTAACTTCACGGTGTACATTATTAATATAATATTTTTTACAAAACAATTTAACAGGTGCCTTGGTATGTGAAGCAGGTTGTATTTTAGAAAATTTAGATAATTACGTTCGCGAAAAAAATTTAATAATGCCAATAGATTTAGGCGCAAAGGGCTCTTGCCATATTGGGGGCAACGTTAGCACAAATGCTGGAGGTCTCAGGTTGCTCAGATATGGAAATTTGCATGGCTCCGTCTTAGGACTTGAAGCTGTAAGTAACCTGTATGCTTCTATAATAAATATAAATTTAAGAAGAAAATACATGAAAAATATTTTTCTTTATCTCTTTATCGTTTTCTTATTCAAATTATATAATAGAGCACAAATTAATATGGCGAAATCTTCATTTTATTTGTTATCGCGGGTCGCACTCGGGTATCTGCTGTGTCATTATTTGAGTAAACAATGTCATTTGTTAAAAAATATAAAAAGTGTCCAGTGCGAATGATAATATCTTTTTTAATTGTTGCAATTAAAATAAAATTCTGGAAGTAGTAATATGGAACATTGCGGGTTCAAAAGCGGTAACGAATACTGCGTCATTTGCTTAGAATTTTACCTTCAGGTCACCCACTTGAAAGTGGGTGACATTATTCCTATGTCGATGTCTTTTACTTGGACTGTGGAGACGTAAGCATATACGACATAGTGATCAAGATAGCGCGAAAAATTATCAAACAAATAAATAGATAAATATATTTATTGCATATTATTATAAGATGTGAGCGTATGTGGCAAAACTTAGGTACTATTAGGTAATATTGTAGAATCGTCCTCACCCCTCGTCACGACATAAAAATAGATAATACAAATAAGAAATGAATATACTTATATATCAATCACATTTACAGGTTAAAGCAGATGGAACAGTTATAGATAGTCTACAAATCTTAAAGAAGGATAACACAGGGTATCACTTAAAACACCTATTTATAGGTTCGGAAGGCACGTTGGGTGTCATTACTAAAGTTGCTATTCACTGTCCCACTTTACCAAAAGCGGTTTCAGTTGGGTTTTTTGGTGAGTATTTCTTTACTTCCTGATAACTACTGCTAGTTACATATATTATATGCTTTTGTTTCCAAATGCCTTGGTCGATAATAGTTGTCGTTACGAACCTACTATATTTTTAATTAATACACCTCCGATATAAAAAAAGGTTAAAATTTGCTTATCTTAATGCATTTGTTTATTTTATGGTATATTTTTTAAATTTTGTTTTAAGGTGTCGAAAGTTTTGAGAATATTTTAAAGATATACAAAAATGCTAAGTCAGCGTTAGGTGAAATCCTATCAGCATTCGAAATGGCAGACAATTTCTCAATTACATCAACTGTAAAAAATCTGAATTTATCGTGAGTATTCATTGTAACTATATCATTTTATATAAATAATATGTGAATAGCTATATCAAGTATAACTTTTACATGCGCTTCGATAGCTCTATTTAACTTTATGTAGGTACCTACTTATCACTCTAGTCTGTTATCATACAAATATTTTTTATTTAAATTGCATTTAAATGTTGTCGTAGATACGTCGTACGTATAGGTAACATGAATGTCCCCTGTTTCGGAATCATAAGGCTCTTATAATTTTAAATTTCTATTTTAATTTAATTATTAAGCGTTATATGAACTTGAAAATTTTAGTATGTTCTATGTGGATATATTTCCAGTAATTAAATTGTAAACCCTACTTACCCAGTGGTAAGTTTGAACCATACTTCGTGATAAAATTTAGCTTTGGTTTTAAGTTCGTGAACTTGTGGAGTTCGTTTCAGGATAAAAATGATTTTTACGCAACGAGTATTTATAATAAAAAAAAATATGTAAACTATTTAAAAGAATTGTAAGTAAAAAAAACTAGGATGAGATTAGCTTAACGATATAAAGGCTTTTATAATTTACAAACTAAATTAAAATCTTATTATTTGAAGCTATGCCAGTTTAATACTTATTTAGAAAACGTATAAAAATTGAACGTAGTGGACTTTGGAATTTTTAACCCGCGCCTGTTGGAAACCGTCCATGCGCTCTGACAACTAAGCCATACCTTATTATCAAGTAAAATTAATATTCTAGGAGTCCAATAGCAGATTATCCATTCTACGTACTAGTTGAAACACACGGCAGCGACGAAGCTCACGATAATGAGAAACTTTCCCGGTTTCTTACCGATAGCATGGGAAGTGGACTCATTTTGGATGGTACTGTTACTTCAGAAACAGTCAAAATGCGGGTAAGACATAAAAGATTTTACCCATAACTCATGCGTAAAACATTGTAATAAACCTAGAAGCTATTTCGCAATTTAACAATCTTAATTTGGCATCATGCTTGACTTGTCTAGATTTTTAAATAATTATATTATCCTACTCTTATCTGCCTTCGAGCTGCATGTAGGTATACCTACTTATAACAATATACTTACAGTTATATTATATTTATTTAATTAAAAACAAGTAGAATTGTGGCAAAAATGGTAGCTGCGTTCTTACATTGTATTACAATATTAATTGTTTGACTATTAAGAGTTGAGAATGAATTATCAGACTCTATAAAATAATATCAATTAGATATTAAAGACATTTCTCAATAATAGTACACATTATATGTTTAGCTTTTTATATAACCCAAGATCCCAGGGCCCCAGGTTCTACATAATCGTAGCAAAGCTGAAATTTTGAGGACTTTAATATGTAGTTAAGACAGTATGTATACTCACTAACTCGAATGTGGGTCCCTTTCAGAGGTAGCGCCAAATAACATAACGAGTTACATCTCTGTCTGGGAGGATGATTGTGTCATCGGACTGGTCTGGGAGTTTAGAAGGGGTCTTGGATCTGGTCTGGGATCTCAGTGTTATAACTATATTAATCAAAATAGCAAAGAAAAAATCTCAAGTTCGTCTTGATAATTTATGAACCGTAAATATTTAATAGTTCTAAGTTCTTAAAAATTCTTTTTATAATTTTTTGTTTTACATTTATTATTATATACAGCGCATTTGGAATATTCGTGAGAGCATTGCCGGGGCAACTTTGGTTGACGGTTACGCGTTCAAGTACGACGTGTCGCTGCCACTGAAGCATTATTACGATTTGGTACTATTGTTGCGGGAAAAGTTCAATAATCGCGCCGGCGTTTACGGCTACGGACACGTCGGTATGTGTTAGCTGATATCTATGTGCGATCTACTCCTGTAATACACGTGTACTGTATGATCTCTTTCCTTACTCGACGTCATACATTTTACATATCAATGCAACTGCATTCTAACATGATTCTGATACGTGCCGTTCAAACAACTCAACTTTGATACGAACTGTCATTGTTGACAATATCATTATGGTATGAGATATCAATCTTATCTAACATATTGTTCTCGTGTCAACTTTAAATAAGGAAAATATTAATTATTTCAAAATATATAAATTACACATGCTTTGTTTTATAAGTATTATAGTATAATAATATTTTAATAAATTCTATAGGTGATGGCAATATCCATATAAACGTAACAATATCTAAATATAGTCAGGAATTCAAAGCAATGTTAGAACCTTTTATCTTCGAAGAAGTCGCCAAGCTCAGAGGCTCTATTAGCGCGGAACACGGCATCGGGTTTAGAAAACCACAATATTTACATTTCAGCAAACATGAATCCGCAATACAATTAATGAGAGTTCTGAAGGAGTCTATGGACCCAAATGGAATACTTAATCCTTACAAAGTATTGCCAGATCCAGAATAATAAAAAAAAAGTTGAAAATTAATTAGGGAGTATCGAAATAAAACTATAATATATTTAAATGACTTTTATTAAAATATCCATTTATTCATATAACATTCATAATATCACTGCAACAAAAATACAATGGAATATTATAAACATCAGCCTAATCGCTTCAAATAAATAAATCCAGTATTGAATAAACACATTCAAAAATTATTTTATTATGTCTTTCTTGAGATATATGCATTATGCCCCATTTGCCGACAGGCCAGCTCGAGGTTACTCCTTCATTATCATCATTATGCAATGATAACAAACAACAATAATTTGGCATTAGATTGACTCCGCAATAAAATTATAAAACTTTCATAATTGTTGATTTTTTGTTATTTTCAGTATAAAATAAATTTGAGTATCATAATTTAAAAAATCAATTCATGTGATAACACAAAAAAGAATATTAATATAACATAAAAATGCAAGTGTGTATCCATCGGAATGTCTACCCAGTCACTAAAATTGACAAATAAATTACTGAATTTATTGAAATGTTTAAGTTTATTTTATAGTCGTAACGTGTACGTTTGTGCTGCTACAACTAACAACGGGCCGAGTCGCACTGCATTTATTGTCATGAATTAGACAAATAAATGGAAAAATAATGAGATCACTAAATAATTTTATAATATGAGACAAAATGTAAACAAGAATATTGAGGATTTCAAATTGAGAGTGAGGGTAATAACGAAAACAAAATGGTGACCTAAATTTTTGCTTGTATTCATTATAACGGCGACACGTCATCAAACCGCTGTTCGAAATCACAGTTTTATAACTTTTTACGCTTACGCAATCATGTTTGACGCATCGAGTCTTAAATGTACTTAAACCATATTGTAAGTGTGTATAAAGCAAAATGTATAAACATGTACTAGTTATTCAGCTATCCTCCTACAAACAAAAAATGGCTCTCATAGATCTTAACCAATCAATGTATTCTAACTTCTACCAGCACTGAATTAATTAACAGCTCAATTTGTCTAAACTCTAACGCCAAACACCATTCATTGTACATTACTGGAGGGGATATTTCTTATCACACACTATTATAAAGTTCTCAAGCGTTTCAAGTCCCATATTTAAAGATTTTTTTTTAATTCACACTGGTTGATTTTTATATATATCATTGGTAAAATACGTTTTCGTAATGCTGACATTTTAAAAAAATCAGCTTCACGCTGTATCCCGCACACGGCAGGGTAGGTAGAGGGAACGTAATGTTAAGACACTCCGTGCCCCACTATAAAACACATTTTATTTAATTGTAAACATTTAAAATAATTTAAAATTGAAAATAAATTAAATCATCCCTCCTATCAGAAAATTGAATCAGAATCATCAATGCTTATATCGTAACGTACAAATAGCGTCAATAATGTTATCAGATTTCATTAATATGTGATTGTCAACAATAAAAATATAAAGCTTATAACAGAACAAGCCGTTACAAACCTGTCGTTCTAAAATAAACGGAACTTTTAATTGTGCTTGAATTATAAAGATATTCCTATTATGCGAATGGAAGTCACAAATCCCTACTTGTTTACATTTAGTCTAGTTATGGTGTACTTGCATGCTCGATTATAAAATCCTAACATTAAAAAATATTGTCTTACTAAATACTACAGTAGTAACGTAACGCAACGTGAGTCACCGGAGTCACAGACCAAATTGTAGTAAAAACTGTTACAAAAAAATGTAAAATGTTTACTATTCGAGCTACAGTGAACGACGATATCGTTCAACTAGAAGAACAACGTTCAATACTTAATCGTTTCTAAGAGAACGACGCTTCTTATGTATTTTGGACATGTCAAAAGAGACGTTTAACGGGAGGATGCAATAAAGGTTTATTTTACTGTAAAACATTATGAACATTAATGTATTCTATTACAACAGTATACCGAGTTGTAGGCCGAGATAAACTTTTATTTCAATCTCCCGTAAACCTGGTCTTTTGAGACGTCCGCTTACACGTTGGGACAGGGCGTCGACAATATCTAGATATATTTATCTTTACTTAATATGAATTATTGCGTTTAAATGGTACTGATTTTACTATAGTTCTATAAAATATTGCTTAATTTAGGACACGTGTACTATTGTAACGGGGAGTATAGGCAATGTGTTTAAGTAGCGGAGTACGTCATGATCATACTTATAGAGCGATCGAAAAGCGTTCACTGATATCTTTTTATCGTTTTATAAAATTTTATATTTTTTTTGTATAGTTTTTGCTCGTGGAGCCGCGGTTATCGCTTGATCTGGTTGGACATCTTGAGGAACTCGAGGAAACCTGCCTGCATTTCCGCGTCCATGTCCGTCTCCCACGCGTCGTTCTCCAGCTCCTCCCTGTTTATTATATGATTATATTATTTTCTTTTTTTTTTCAGGTTTTACGCCTTGTTCCGCATACAGTGAGAAATATTTATTGGGTTTGAACACTCTATTCTGGATTTCAACGTCTAGAAGGCAAAAGCCTTGTAACCAGACCGAGAAAATGAAAATATTAAATAATTAATTTCACCGAGCGGAAATGGAATCCACAACCGTCTCGTTTATAGTAGTTGGTGCTTATAGTTTATAGTAGTTAGATAGAAAGGTTTGGCATAGTGGTCAGAGGACACGATAGTTCCCAAGAGGTGCGGGTAGTTTATGTATTATAAAACACTATATACTACTATTATAAAATACTATATAATACTATGCCATGTGATTTCTAGAATAGGATCAACCTGGTACTGTCGGTGTCGTAAGAGGCGACTAAAGTACGTGTGGTAGAGTCACGTCGCCATTAATGGCAAAACACATGAGCAGACTCAACCGGATTAATACCACCCCCAGCATTTAAAACCGGCGTAAAGTATTGGCTTTTGCCACTGCGTTTCGCATTAGGTAATGCCGGGCCCTGGCGCCCAACTCTTATATTATATATACAACTCTTATCTTATATATTCTGACATATTGTATATATATATACATACAATATATAAGAATTTATGTATATATACATAACTTTAGTTTTAGTAACTTACATTATATCCTCGTCCAATGCAGCTGGTTTAGCGGGCAGGTTGTTTTGCAAGAAGTCGCACTCCTCCACAGTGAGCGTCTGTCCATCTGCCAGATACCCCACTAGTTCCCCTTCAGCTGGTGGCGGGGGCACGTGGTTTGTCACTGAATAGAAATTTACCATTTCTTAGTTATTAGTTAACGTAAAAAAATTAAGCACGTAATTTATTATATCTAATACAGTTATCTGACTTTGTTAGCTTCACGTTTAATACCGGTTAGTAGAAGGCACCGTCCAATTTTGGAGATATTGTATGTCAAAAATTAAATTACTAACTCCCGTGGGCCTGAAATTATTGCAAGGATTGAACTTATAGTCAAAAAAAAATCCAAAATACAGCTGCACACACTATCCCCAACAATTAAGTTTTCGTTATGTGTATTTACAACTGTTTTTAATTAACGTTCCGTTTACAAGTGATGCTAACTTTTCATAAACTGATAATGACCGAAATATCTTCCTTTTGCCATGTTCACAAGAGCACCACGATAGTGTTAAAAAAAATATTAATATATATTATCAGCATAATTATAGTACAAAATAAAATCATTGCATATTTTATTAGAATCTCAAAACAGCATAACGGAACAAATGGAATCGTCAATGTCAATCTGAAGTTTATGTCGGTAAATCGATGCTTTGCTGCGTTTGAGTCGTTATGCTATTTTTAATGAATAATCTGTTAAGTTGAATAGTTTTTATTACTATTGAAAGTGTCGAAATAGTGACTCTTTATTAGTAAACGTCTGTTGGCGTTCAAGAGGGTTTTTATTACTTGTTAAAAAAGAGAGGCAGTGGTCAGTGTTTCTTTATATTGTGCAGTTCATCTCTTAGGTGTGGTCTAAAACTTATTTCTACATAAATAATGAATAGTATAGTAATCCCAGTAATTAAATACTGATAACAAAACGTGATCAGGCATATTTCAACCATTTTAAATATATAAAAATGCGTTTAAACTATGTTGCGTTTAAACGCATTTTTGGAATGAACAGTTTTATTGACGTAAATTGCTATGTATCGTAACGCAACCATAATGTATATATGATTTCATACAAATGAGTGCATATGCCCATAGATTTAAGCTTAACTATTATTAATTATTCTTAGTATTTTTTTTTATTATTATTTTCAAAAACATCTAATAAGTAAGTGATAATTAAGGAAAAATATGAAAACCCAAAAAACATCAAATACACAGTCTTGAACCTATATTCTGTACCTTCAACCTTAAATTAAATTATTCAACTTCAACCTTAATAGTTCACATCGATCGATGCTACTGACATCAAGTGGCGCTCGAAGGCACTGCACGTGTATGTACGTACCCGTATTGACCCGGCGCCGGTCGCTCAGCACGCGCGTTTCGGGCTCCTGGTCGGCGAGGCCCCAGCGCGCCGCACGTAGTGCCAGCACGTGACGTACGACGGGCATCTGCGCGCGGTACTTGAGGCGTTCGAAGGCCGCCTGCACGCTAGTGGGGCAGTCTGCGTCTAGAGCTATACCTGACAGCTGAGGAATACCAATTATTTGTTTTTTTATTTTCAAGCTGTATCCTACAAACAATAAGGGGACCTATCTCGTTTTAAGACACCATCCCCTACATTTCAAATTATTTAAGAAGCATATGAAAACAGCACTAGCATCTTCCAGTTGTAACGAAAATTTTTTTACCACGATTTTATTGCTTTTAATCCAAAATAGCAAGACAACATTTTTTGTCATTAACCCTTATATTAAAAAATAATGGTGGTCAATAAAAAATCTTAACTTAAATTTTATTTTCACAACATCTATTAATTGAAAATATTGATGAAACTTTCACTGAAAGTAACTAAACATTTTTGCAATTTAAGTCCTAGTTTTTGTTTTTCATTATAATCAAGAAGTTTATGGCATATCATATGTTATTATTTTAAATTACAAAATTTTCCATTGACACAATATATTATACACATAAGAAGAGTCACTATCTATCTGATTGATACAAATATTTTTTTAATTTCTTATCATATAATATATATTTTTGGCTACTCACCTTCAATAACTGGCAGACTGCTTTTACATTAGTTTCCTTGTCAGTATCTAACAAGTGTAAAAGTACCTTGCATAGACTTTCACCCAATGATCTGATTCTTCCACCCTGCAAAACATGTTTCATTCAACTATTTATATTTAACACAGGGATGTTATAGACCTTTGTAAGCTATGATTGCAATGCAAAAACTGATTAAAGAGTCTAAGAATATCAGTGTACAGTACAGTAACAGAGTCACTTGTTATGTCAACATTTGGATTTTGCTTGATCAAAAAACTAATATTTATAACAGAAATAACCCAAAACTAATGGATACTCTAATGTCTGAAACATAACAAATATAGTATTAGCCTTGTATATAAAGATCCAGAATGTTATATACAGTTGTGGCCTTCAATCTGTTTGTGAAATGTGTGTGTATGTGTTTTACATTTTTTATATTTTGTTAAATATTGCAAACATTATTTGAATCCATTCTCAATATCGTATTTTGGTTAATATAACCAAAGGAAAAAATTAAAGCAACTTAAGTACAATGGAAATATATTTAATAATGCAAGACTGTTTCATTAATATGGCAATTGGCACTTGTAACAAGCATCAGACAATGTGGTAATTTATTCCTCAAAATACTATGAATAATAAGTTTGCATATATATGACTCGGTATTGAAAGTGTTGATTTAAGGATTATTTTCAATGTTATTTTTTTAGTATTGCTCTACTGCTACCATACCAATTGCCATTGCATTTTCTAATAACATTAACATTTTCACTTACTTGACTATCTTCTAGCTGTGTATATATTTCAGCTAAAAACATAGCAAATCCACGCATATTCTCTTCAGAGGTCTCTTGGCGGCTAATTATTTTGTTTTCCTCAGCCAGACAACGTTCGAGCAGACACGCTCTGAAAGTGGATTCTTCTGGAGGTGCCACTGAATCGTACATAGAGCATAGTCGAGCCCCATTGTAACGAAAGTTGGCTTCAGCGATTGACTGCAAGATAGAAAATTTATCATATTTTTTTTTTAAACTGAAGGAAGAAATCCACCGCCGCCCACGACCCCATGCGACACCAGAGGACATGACACCACGGGCCGGGGCCCGACATTACCTAATGCGAAACGCCGGTTTTAAATGCCGGGGGTGGTATTAATCCGGTCGAGTCTGCCCATGCGTATTGCCATTACTGGCGACGTGACTCTACCACACATACTTTAGTCGCCTCTTACGACATCGACAGTACCAGAGTGATCATATTCTAGGCCGGGATCACACGGCAAAAGCTTCTGAACTTGGAGATAGCGGTCACATGCTGACCAACAATGGTCATTATATTATACAAGAAAATTAAAAGCTTTTAATTTTCTTTTTGTACTCTATAGCTTATACATCAGAATACTAATTCTGATGTATAAGCTTTATTATTGTAAGATCCATCTAAAGCCCTTTAGTACCTTTTGTGTGAAAGAGGAACAAACATCTATCGTAATAAACATTCACAATTATAATATAAATTAGATGTGATGTGAAAATGGTGTATTTACTTGTTAGTAATAAATAACTTTTGTGTTGTTTGATGAATACTATACATAAATTGAATAATACTAAGCAATTATTATTATATCAGTCTGCCCAGCTATATGTGGGATGATGATATATGAGAAAAATCTATTATTGTATATTATATATTATTGTATTGTAATAGGGGGTATTTGTTTATGTGATAGAATCCAGAACAACGCTTTATATAAATTTTGTCTCATAAGGTACAATAAAAAAAATTATGTTAATAAGAAATTTAAGTGTAATTTTTAAATATATAGTTTTACTATAAGAAGAAATAAGCACCTGATTGACAATAGCTTCAACAAGAGGTCGAGTGTAATTAGCATCACTTAATGTTGAAACAAAAGAATCCACCAATGGGCCACATAAGGTATCAAACTTGCCTGGGTCAAATGTTATCTCACACATAACTGTTATCAAGTTGGCTATATTCTCCTGTTAAATAAAAAAGTTTGTCATTAATTTTACATCAATTTTAGATATTGTTATACAAACATTTTTGATCACAACTTTCCTATTTTTGAGGCAGTTATGGCCTCTGATCTAAATGCAACAGTTGACTCAACACAAAATATCCTAAACCTTGTGCAGAATGAGTGATCACCAGGTTCTCCCTGCCTACCCTACTATATGTAGGATACATTATAAAGGTGAAATAAATACATTGTTATAGTATTGGCAAAGAAAACTTAGTGACAAAAATGATCATTGCATGTATATCATGAAAGTTTATTATAAGCCTATGTAATATGCACATTTTAACATATTTTTGCAACTATACTTATGTTTGTGTGTTGTTATAACATAGAGAAAATATTCTTTTTCAATGTATATGTTTTATAAAGATAGAACATTTTATAAATTCATAATATTAAATTACAATACCCTTAAATTCATATTATTCTCAGATTCTTCAAGGGAATATGACAGGTTTTCAAAATTATAAGGATCTTGTTCTTGTGCCTGCCTTATTCTATCTTGAACAGAAGAACGTTGCACCCTGTAAGGTTCTGGAGCATATACTACAGGGGCGACATAATTACGTGGATACCATTCCTTAGCTTCTGCTGATAGGGTTGATTTGGGTGGTTTCACTGTAATATAAAATATACTTTAACGTAAATGTGTCGTAAATAGCCAATATAAAAATACAAATATGTTATATTTTAGTCAATATAAAAACTTATGAACTTTTTATAAGCAAAATCATAAAATACTTATTACCGGTTCCCTTATGTCAAATAAAGCTGACGTCACCACCAATAAAAATTCTTTTAAAACTTTCACCAGAACATTTAATATGCGCTGCAAATGAGTGACGTAGATAGCTCTACTTAAATTACTACTACCAAATCGAAAAATCTTATTCGATTTATGTTATTTTTCTGTTATAAAAAAACTGTACCTTTTGATTCATCAGCGAGTGATTTAGGCCGGCGAAGCTTGGAAGGTTGGTTGTCGGGATGTTGCCAACCACGGCCTCTGCCTCTGGATCCACCAACCTCTCCGTTATTCATTTCAATACAATTAACACCGTTTTGATCAGTAAATTTGTAAAACAATAACTACGAAGCAATTCCATATACTGTAGCGAAAGATACTTCGAGTAATATCACAAATTTCGTTCGTAGATCTCGACACGTAAACAAAGGCAAACACTTTAACAGCGTTTCATGGCACAACCTCCATGTTATTTGAGCGAGCGGGATAAAAGATATTACATATTCTGAAATTAATAAAAAACGTTCCTTTCAACGTAATATTCCGTTACATAATTATGTAAGAGTGAAAAACAAAATTGAAATAAATATAGAATCAACGTTCAACAAAAATCAGCTTATGTTTAAAATTTTATTTCTTTTATTAAAATATATATACAGAGTATTGTATAATTTATAATAAAATCTTAATAAGAATCCCAAGAATAAAGACCAATAGGTATATCGCGTAGGGTACGGTAAGTATCAATCAAATGGAGTGAATAGAAATAGCTTGTTGAATAAACAATAGATATAAAATCAGGAAAAGCGAGGAAGGACAGGAAAGTTTTTATATCACAGTATCCAATTAATTTTGTTATTAAATCGTAACGTAGTACTTTTAGTAAAAATAATAAATTATTTTTTTTTTGCTTAAAGAAAAATAATATTACATACTCGTGTATGTGTTTAAATTCTATGCAATTATCCTTACATGAAATAACAGAAAAGTACGATAAAATATGTTTAAATGAATATTTTAAGTATTATGTTCAGTGATAAAATACTAATTCCATTTCTCAGTCAATCATGAACTAACATTGCGCATCAGTAAGTACAAATATGATATAAGTTTGTAAATATCATTGAAAATATTTGTATGTAACATTTTAAAATATATGGGTTAAAAAGAGACGCGAAAAAGGTGAATAGGTAGGAGCTGTGGTATAGGTTGATATGCACGCATCATAAATTAAATAAATACTCAATATTGATTGTGGATTCGATCCCCACTTGAGTAAATGAAATATTTATTTAAATTTATATTCCCATTTCTATGTTATGTTGTCAAGGCAGTTCGGCATTGAATTCTGTCACTCAACATACAATGCCCCCAGAATTCGGCGGAAAGTGGAGAATATAGTGTCACTAGTTTCGGCGTATGGGATACAACATGAAGCTAATTTATTTATTTATTCTCAAGATATGAAGTTTAATTTGACAGACCATTATATTCACAAAAATGAAACACAATCTTTATTGATACACGTTTATTTATTTATTTTTATTGCATTAAATTTTATACAAAAATATATAATCGGTAGGTATAACGCTAAATAATGGCTAATATGCTAAGAAACCACAGAACCAGAACATTTTTGTCTATTCAATCCATATGGGGTATCTATTGACCACACATAAAGTCTAAATAGAAATCAATTATATTTTTGTATTTCATGATATAAAAATATAATTATGCCTTAAGTGATACTGTTATTTAAAATGTTATTATATTTAAAGTCCGAAGTAAGTAGAAGTTGTAAAATTAAAGTCGAAGAATATTTCTATTGACCTCAATTTACGATACCTGGTCTACGTCACAAATTTTGGAATTTGTCATTTAAAATTTGTTTATTATCTGTTAATACACTTGAATTTTCGTATTGGAATTCTGTAAAATAAAATGAAAGATATGAATTCTACAATTAAAAATAACATTTCAGAATTAACAAAGTTAGCAAGAAAATTCAATTGCTTCTATTTATCAGGTATGCTTGATGACACTAACATTGTTAGTGTATAATCATTATATTTTTATAGTATTAAGTTTCGATTTGAATGTTTTATTTTTTATTTTAGGATTGCATCAAGGCATATGCAAGCCTTTTCTAGTTGCTGGACATCAAGTGGGTCTTGTTCGTTCTGATGTACTTAAGCATTTGCAGAGATTCCCTGAGGTAAGACTTATGTTATACGCATTGTTTATAAACTTAGTATATACATACATGCATATAGCATAGTTTTTAGGCAATTTCTTATACAGCTCTTTATATCAAGGTTTTCAGAATTACGGGAAAATTTGTAGAGCTTAATCCTGCGTTTAGAGATTACCAAGAAAGGACGTCTAAAGTTGCTGAAGTATTGGAAAATTTGCGTAAGGAAAACGAAATATGCGCTCTTAAGGGTTGGCGAGATGAGGTACGGTAATTTATTTTTTGTATAATAATTGCTTATTCGTATGTCATTCTTCCAAAAGTGGGAATATTGCTAAAGATAAGGGGGATATTGATATAAGAAAATAACTTTTTAAATATACTAGTTACCTAAGTATACTAGTTACCTGGTTTAACTAACCAGACAATTTATATGGTTTGTTATAAATAGCAAGTTTTGGCCATTAAATTTATTTTTTTAAAAGCATTATAGTTTTGCGTTTAAGAGGAAATCAAACAAGTATTTATGGTTTTGTATTTTAGTGTTTTGAAGTGAGTTCTCCAAATCATTATGAAAGCTTCTTGGAAATGGATAGAAGTGCAACATGCCTTTTTGGTATAAGAAATTATGGTGTTAGTGTCAATGGATATTTATTTCATCCTACTAAAGGGCTTTGTATTTGGTTACAACAAAGAAGTTTCACAAAGCAAACATGGCCTGGTAAGATTTTATTTACATTTTTTACAAATGTTATATGAAATATAAATGCTATATAATAAAGCAGCTTCAGACTTTTTCCCTCATAGAAGGGTATACCAAAGGAAACTTGTTTAAAAAAATTCTGTTCTCCACTATCTGTCCAATTTTCTAGACATTGTGTATGGTGGTGGCGCCTTTTTTCTCCAAATGGGAATCAAACAATTAACTGTAATATTTACAATTGGTCTATTGTCCCACTGTGCCATGACAGCCTCATTTATATTAATATAGTCTTTTTATAATTTTAAGGCAAATGGGATTGCTTTGTAAGTGGTGGACTGGCAGTGGGTTATGGTATTCTTGAAACTTGCATAAAGGAAGTTGCTGAAGAAGCATCTGTTATGGGAGAATTGGCAAAGAAGCTTGTGCCAGCTGGATGTGTTAGGTATGTAAAGTGCATTTTTTAACATAAAATATCATGAATTATTCAAACTTCCAACCTGTAGTCGGAGGGTCACATGAAGCCCAACTATGGTCCCCAAATGACTTTAAAGTCAGTAGTTAGTGAGACTTTGGTCAAATGATATACAAGAAGCATGATTTAATTTAGTTTGTTTTTCTTTCTCTTCATCATGGTCCCTGCTAGGAACAATGTTAAAAGTGGTCCCCAGTGCTGAAAAGAGAGACAACCAACTAAATGTATACCATATTAGACATTGTTATGTTTGTTTATTATGAATAACTTTAATTTTAACTAATATACACACAAGAGGCAACTCATATTTAGGTGTTATAAAAAGTTAATAGGTTTACACATTTACATAAATTGTGTTCACATAGGATACAAGTGATTTTCAGTTTATACTTTTTTATTTTAATTATCTAATTGACCTCTCATGACTCACTTTTATATATGTAAAACAATCATGCTAAGAGAGAATTTAGTGTCTATACACTCCATTCTCTCCATTCTGTCTGAATTTAAAAAATTGTACATTGAATGTCAGAATCATCTGATGGATGTGACTCCTATGTCACATGTTGTCTTATCAGGGCAGGGAAAAGATAAACAACCAGATGCTCAAATTGAGATTGAACTTTATCATGTTACAACACTTCAATATAAATTGTAATGCTATTTAATTAATGTTTTTAAATTTTATCGCAATAATTCAACACGCAATGTCCCGAGATCTGAGTGGTGCGTGGGGAACGAAGTGACATATCTATGTTTTCACATAGCTAAAAAGAACAAACTAACAAAATAAAATTATTTTCGTTTTAGTTTTTATTTTGAAAGTGAAAGAGGACTTTTTCCGAACACCGAATATGTATATGATCTTGAGCTTCCATTGGATTTTATGCCAAAAAATGCGGATGGCGAAGTTGAAACTTTTGAACTTTTAACTGCCGAAGAATGTGTAACAAGAGCCTTGTCACCACACTTCAAAACTACCAGTGCACCTGTGTTACTTGACTTTCTTATTCGTCGAGGATATATCAATCCTGAGAATGGTAAGTGTACAGTAGTACAACACACACATACAGTTTTATTAAATAATTCAATAAGTTATAAGTATAAATATTTATTATTACATCTAAAATTTTGACTAACAATATTTTCACTGTAGTAATATTATAATATTCAAAGGGGTAGAATAAGGGTCTTTTATGTACATCAGTTCTATGCTAATGTATAAATTTAAGTGATGCTAATATTCTCATTTTATTGCAATATTTGGGGAATGACTCTGTGAGGGGGATAAAGCTGTCTGTTTTTAACGAAACAAACTATTTAGCTCTATAACATTAGTATAGATAAAAATATAGCAGTTAATAAATAGTATATTTAAAGGTTATTGCGTCATTTCATTTGAATCATGGTTGATAATTGAAAAATGATACTAATAGGAAAAATTGTGTGATATATTATGATAAATACAGTTGTAACCTTATAAAATTGTCCTTAAGTGGACCTAATTGATTTTATGAGGGACACCACTGTAATAAAGTTGTGAAAAGTCCCCATTAATCCCATGTCTGCCAAAAAAAAAACATTTATTACCACCTTTGACAAAAAATGTAGATCATCAGAAATCTGCGCAGCCATCTACAGCTAACTTCAGGGTGGCCACAACTTGTTGACTTGATCACAATAACACGGCGAATATTGTGTCAGGGTGGCGGAATTCAACATTTTAGTTTGTTAAATTACATTTTTCGGAGCATTATTACTAAAAATAATTCCGTGGCCATTTAGTCATACCAGATTAAATAAAACTCCACTACTCTATACACAATGTCCTGATAATTGGGTGAGAGGTGGACAGCAAGGACGTGTAGTATCTTAACAACGAACCCTCTACCGATCCTGCTATATACAGGATACTGCGTGAAGCTTACTTTCGTTTTATGTTTTCAGAACCAAACTACAGATACATAGTGGAGTTGCTTCACGTTCCACTGCAGACAATTTACAATTGTCACGAATCCGATGTGTCCACCAATGGCGATGTACAAAGTTAAATATTTTTAATCTATTTGGGGTGAACTGTTTAGTTATTATTGAATTATTTCCAATTATATAATTTTTTAACATTATAAAAAAATATTTTATTTACACGTACCACTAGTTGTGCAATAGACAATCTATTGGTACGTTTTTAATTAGATATTATTTAATAATATTTTTTGTTTAACAATATTTTTTAGCATTTTCACAGTAAAGTGGCCTAAACGACAACTACAGTAGAAACTCGATTATCCGGCCCCCAGTTATACGGATCCGCGATTATCCGGACCAACAACCGCGCTTTATATTTTATTAAACCTATTTCAATGAAACCTGAGAAAATTTATATATATGTAAATGCGTATGTTATTTTTATGTGAATAAATCGTTTGTTGGAAAATGTTAATAATTTCTTAATTCTTGTTGATTTTTATTGATATTTACTTGTTGCTTTTAATAAACATATAACATTTTGGTGGTTCTTATGCATAAAACACTTAGTCTGGTTAATCGAGTTTCTACTGTAAAATCAATTGTCTCTTCGGTGGACAACAAGTATTGCCTAAGTATTATGAATGGACATAGAAATTTCAACTAGGGATGTTATGGATGGAGTTCCATAAACGGTTACAGAAACGAAACCAGCCGATGATATCCAAAATAAAAAAAATATCCGTAACCGTAACGGCGTTCAATTTGAGATTTCATTAATATGAGATATGGGCGGATAAGTACGGAAAAATTTACTACTACAAAATTTTTAAAAACAAATTATTTATAATCGATTCTTTAGGAAAAATATGTTCAAAAACCTATTTAATATACCTTATTTCGCAAACCAGGTAATTCAATCTGCGTGAACTTTATAGAGGGACACCGAGAGTGTTATGATTTTTTTTTACAGACGACTTAATAAAAAAAAATAGTTGGTAGATAGTATATCTTATCCTACTAATATTATAAATGTGAAAGTTTGTGTTAATGGACGTTTGTTCGGACTACTGAACGGATTTAGATAAAACTTTACAGTACTACTGTAAAGTTCAGCTCATGCATCAGAATAACATATAGGTTACTATTTGTGTAATGGTTTTAATGATATATAAGATATTGATATCCGAACCCGTATTAGTTATTTTTTTGTATTACGTTTTGTCGTATTGTTTGTTACATCCGTGACGTCCCTAGTGTTTTGTATTGTCCGTGTAAGGCGTTGACCAAATTGTGGCCATATTTTATTTTGGTTACGTAGTCGAAGGTAGATGCAGCGTTAGTTTAGCTAGGAATGTTTAATTTCTGTGATACTTTACCATGTTGGGTATAAGGTATGTAATTTTAGTTGGATTGATTACCTCTTAATATACCCTTTGGGAAGTTTTATTTGTGTATAATTCTTATTTACTTATTTTAATTTAAACTATGTTTGATAGTAACAGAGAAACTCATTTTTTGATATTAGCCTTGTATCATTACGTGAATCCATAATCTAGTCATACACGCATCACGTGGCGGGATAATAGTTACATTTTCACTTGATAATATTCTAATTCGTAAATATTTTTTCGAATAAAATTTATCTGAGAGATACAAATAAAAATTGGTTACATAGAATAGAGTTTTTAAAAAGAAAATAGCCCGACAATCCATAGATTTTGTGAAAGAAAAAAAAATGCCACTAATGTATGTAATATATATATATATAATTAATTTTATAAAAATAAAACATCAATAATGTTAAGTCCGTTCAAAATATAGTTATTCAAAAACATGCTTAGTTATTAATTTTATATTGTTCATTTATCGATTTGCTAGTATGTTTTTAATGTATAGATTTTGTGTGAATAGTGTAATGACACATCGGTTTATATGAAACTAAATGCGGTTTAGTCCACCTTTCATTGAAGAACTGTATAATTACGAGCCATAATTAGTTTTTTGAATAAAAGAATAAATATATAAGAAAACAACTCGAAACAGACTACGTGGCGCATAGCCGGATTGGAAATACGGCGGTTGTGGGTACGATTTCCACTCAGGGGACAGAAATATTTTTATTTCTCTGCTCTGGTAACGGACAGTATGTAACGTAAAGCCCGGAATTTAGTTTTGTCACTCAATACGCAATGTCTCGAAAACTGGGAGGCGCGTGGGGCTCGGAGTGTCTTAACACTAGGTTCCCTCTGCCTGCCATGTTATATAATCTACTAAATATGATAAATATAATTTGAAAATTATTAGCTGTTGTTTTCATGATTACCTTTTGTCTTATTTCTGCAGCTGTGTAGAATATTTGTTAATGTGAAAATTTCACATTTTATGTATTTCATTAAAAACCTTTGCATATTTTTATATATTTTTTGTATAATGTTTTTTCATGTAAACCGATGTTAAGGTATTAAAAATATTCGAAACGCTAGTGATTAATAGTTATGTCAACAATTTTATACATTTCTATGAAATAATATTTTAGCGAAAGACTAAAGGTATTTTACCACGTAGATAATTTACTTATTATAATTAATGTAATCGATATTTACCACATTAGGGAATAGTGCTTTCCTAAATGATTAAATAAAAGTTATTGAACAAATTGTTTTTTTTAATTTACCACAGTGAGTCCTTATTTTTATAATAGAATCAGAGTTGTGTAAGGAGAAAAATGAAACAATGTCTATTAATATACAGTAGAAATGCCATAAGCCGGACTAATTATGGTTAAGCATTTGCATAAGGGACTATCTGGAATATCAAATAAATTATGTATATAAGTATGAAATGCATCCAAATTTAAACATTTAGTAGCATTTTAATTTTAAAAATTTTTTGCCTCAAAAATTCAGCGAAAGAAGGGGTATGGAGCCTCCCTCCTGCCCACTCAATTGTGTGCGGGATACAGCGTGAAGTTGATTTTTGTAATTAGGATTTTCAATAATTAGGAAAACTTCAAATTCATGTGTATAATCGAGGTTCGGACCAGCTCCCTTTATGTTAATCTTTTCTATATTTTATTTTATTTTATTTGGCAGCTTTTGTGTAAAAATGTATTATGCTTACAATTTTAAATAAAAAAAAGTATATATGTAAGAAGTTTATTCAAATACCTGATTGCTTAAAGATGTTAGAGTATCAATGTATCTCACATAATTAAGATATTGTTCAGTTAATACAATCTCAACAACTGTTATATAATATTTATTGTTCTGATATTAACAAAACTCAATAGAACCGATATTGGCTCAGTCACTGTTTAAAACAATATTATTATATATTTTTATTATTATATTTGTATTATTTATCAAAACATTTTTGTTTTAAAAAAATATATATACCATTAGAAATGAAGCCCGCACTATATTATGTACTTTGATGTCTAGTTGAAATTCATTATTTTTTTTTAAAACATTAAAGTGAAACATACAAGGTATATGAAATGAAAATTATAAAAACGACATACACAGGAGATAGTTTGTGTAGTACCAACAACCAGCAAACCAGCTCCAACTGCGTGAAATTCATAAGAGATGCTAAAAACGTTATATTTTTCCAGACCACGTATTAGAAAAATTAATTTCCATGGTGTGTTTAAGACAATCATATATTTGCTAATAAGTGGGCTGCAAGAGAAGGGTTCTCCTGTGCAGTGGGCGCTAGTAGTCGTCCCCGCGGGACACGACCTCCTTGCAGGTGGGGCGCAGCAGGATGGTGTGCTCGAACTGGGCGGTGTAGGCGCCGCGCACGTCGCACAGCGGCGGGTACGCGTCCACCACGCCCTTGTCGCACAGGTCCTTGAGTGCCAGCGCGTACCGCGACGCGCCCGCGCGCTCCAGCCAGCGCTTGCAGAACGCCAAAGTGCCGAAGTTCTTGTTTATCGTGTTCAACAGCTGCTTAGACGACTGCAACCTGGTGTTGCAAGGATATGTTTGTATTTGTCCATTGAATTGTACTTAACAACTAAATAATGTATAGATATAGTAATTAATAGTTTAATCTGAAAATAAACCTAACAACAATTTTCTTTCTTTAATATGTCAACAATAAAAAATTTACTAATGTAAACATATCACTGAGGGGCCAGTCATACATTATGTCATGACACTTGCCCCTTTCTTGAAACAGCTAGTCATATAAATGAAACCTTTACCTAGTATCACATCACATATTTTGCAATTTTATACTTAGAATTTTTATTTAGAATTAAAATTCAGTAAAAACATTCAGATATCATAATTAAAAAAATATTAAAACAAAATAAGCTCATTATCAAAATAAACCTTAAAGGCACATATTGCTGATCAAAGTTCTTCATGTAATGCGAGCAGTCCATGTCATCATGGACCTGTCCACGCCCAGTAGAACCAAACGTCTCGATCGCATAGAACTCGTTCTCCTCCATCCGCGTGGTTTCACCACCTTTGACTATTGGTACAGTCTTGCCGGCGTGGATGCCTATAATTGAAAAAAATTATAAGTTAACAAACAATTTTATTTTATTCATTGAATACATGAGGCTAGTCATGCCGCAGTAGCACAAACGTCTGGTTGTGGATTCAACCCTCACTCGAGGAGATGAAATATTTATTTAAATTTATATCTTCATTTCTTCGCTCTGGTGTCGAGGCACAGCGCGTTGTTGAGTTCTATATCCAGAATTCGGCGGGAAGTGGGGCAACACAGTGTCTTAACAATAGATTCCCTCTGCCTACTGGGATGCAGCATGAAACTGATTTAATTTTATTTTTTAATTTAATTATAATACATAAACATTATCACAGTGTAAAAGCAAGTGTAAAAGCGTCTGATCAATAACGCGATGGTTGTGGTTACCCTCTGGTAAGACAAACTGCAGCATTCAGCTCTATCAAACATTTTAATAAATAAATTGTACTTCATTGGCTTAGACTGTAAACTTGTTAACAGCCTATTAAGTAAATTATTGAGAGACAAAAATGTTTTAAAAACTATCAGTATATATGTAATATCACAAGGTTTTTACAATTACAAATATTTATTTGTATTTTCTACTATACGAAATAAAATAATGGTCAATTAGGTATTTATTGTTTATATTTTCATGTGGTCAAAAATGTACATAAGGAGAGAAGACAGATAACAGGCTTACACCTCAATCAACCATTTGTTTACTTGTATTATTTCAAATAGACAACACTTACGATAAGGTCCAATGGAGTGACCATTGAGGTTGCGAATAGGTTTCACTTGATATACCTCACCATCTAGTTCAACTTCATGTGATTCCATTACCTGAAGCCAATAAAAATGTTATAATTTCTTATCATAAATACCCACACAATTGTAATAGTGATTATATCTACAATTACGTATGTATTTATATATATATACATGTATCTATTCTAAAATTTAAATTTAGAATGAACAAACTTATGTATTATAGTATATAAATGTCTAACTATATAATATTTGCAGAAAGATAAAATAAATGAATACTTAAGGAAAAATTACCTCTTGCACAGCTGCACCCACATCGCACAGCCTCACATCTACACCAGAAGCTTTGATTCCAGCCTCTGTAGCTTCTTGTACTCCTTTTACAAGAGGATCATATCGAGGGTTAAAATGCAATGTGAAGGCACAGTCAATGATACGGCCATTTATATGGGTGCCAAAATCTATTTTGACAACATCATCATACTCCAGCACTGTATTGTCACCTATGTAAAATAAATAGATTTTTATTTTTTATTAAATATATTAGTCAGTAATTATAACATTATAATTTGTATAAACTTTTAAAATAACATAAAAAGTACCAGTATTTGGTGTATAATGTGCAGCACAATGATTACGACTGCAGCCAGTAGGAAAAGCTAAACCTGCCTTCAAGCCATCCTCTCCAATAAGACGCCTTGCAGTGGATTCTAGTTCTTCACAGATTTGTATCATAGTCATACCAGGTTTTATCCAGTCACGCATATATTTACGAGTCTGAAAGCAAACAAAAGAGATTACTCTAGAAATCCAATTTACAACAGTGTAAATCTTATGGTTTTAGACTTCTGTAATATAAAATAGTCTGATTTAACAAAAAATATGTGTTTGATTTGTGGGTACTATCACCATACAAAGGAATATATATTTTTCTCTATTCTTATTTATTTTAATACCACAACAGAATTAGAGAATACAGTGTTTTAACACTAGGTTTAAAAAACTAGGTGTAAATAGGCTTAATGTCTGTAACAAAGGGTACATTATGTTTAGCAAGGATAAAAATATGTAATGAATTACTATTTGATGTGCTAATACATAAACTAATAATTATAAGTGAATATTTGCTTGATTATGTCACCTGTCTGTGGGCTTCTGCAGCTTGTCGTATTTCTTGATATATATAATTGTGCATTCTGTCTAAAGCTCTTTTTTCCTCACTGGAAAAGCGGTCTTTTGCTGTTCTCTCGTCGATACCTTCTGCTGGTCCATGTTCCATTATTTGACCCTCGGGGAAATTACCTACATTTCATTTATAGAATCAATTTAGCAAAACTTAAGATTGATTATACTTGACAAAATTTAATGAAATACTGACCATTAGGAAACAGTTCTGCAATTGGGATTGTTGGAGGATTAGTTTGCACTTTGCCTTTGTTTTTATTTTTCTTCTTTTTTTTCTTCTCATCTGCTTCTCTGGTACTTTCATCAGCTTGAGGAGGCTCAGAGATTTCGGGTTCGATAGAATTATTCTCGACATTCACATTTTCAGTTCCCGCTAAAAATAAACATCTTTAATATTTCTAACCTCTTTGTAAATTATATAAAGTAATTTGGTTCAGCCAGGAAATATTTAAAAGTAAAGGAAAATCGTTGACTATGAACACACTCAAACCTAACCTGCCTTCTTCTTCTTCTTCTTCTTTTTTTTCTTCTTAGCGGGATCTTTAGTATCCGTTTCTTCTACACCATCAATTTCCTCGTCTTCGTCGTCATTTTCTATTAGTTTGTTTAATTCTTCAACCTTTTTAAGATCTGCCATTTTGGCTGCTTAAATTTACAAA
The DNA here is from genome assembly GCA_037355905.1 of Heliconius aoede. Lineage (NCBI taxonomy): Eukaryota > Metazoa > Arthropoda > Insecta > Lepidoptera > Nymphalidae > Heliconius > Heliconius aoede. The sequence continues at coordinate 28,577 of JBAIZZ010000219.1, read as the reverse complement.
AATATAAATTTAGATACTGTGCAATGTGCATGCAACTTAAATTTTTTTATAACGCAGTTGGAGTCAACAGACTAAAGAATATGTAATTATGACAGATAAAGGAACGAATTGAATGACATACAGTGAATGCTATGTTATATGACATAGGCTCAGCTTCTAGGGTTTTGGATCACATTTCAAATAAAATTCATTTACTTATTCTTGTTGTCGTATATTATAATATTAAAAAAGGTTTATTGAAAATAAAAGTAAAATTAATTTTAAAAAAAAACCAAAAAGGTGCAGGGGCACAAGATTACGGCTCATTAGACTACATATAGATATTTCCTGAGGGGACTGGACTTTAGTTTTGAACAGTATAAATGTAGTTTTTAAGAACGAATGAACGAACGACTTTTATGAAGCCTTTTTTGAGGTTGGCTAACAAGAAATACAACGATGAGGAATCTCACTTCTGGTATCAATTATAACAATGTTTTTCCTTGTAACTATTACAGTATAATTAAATTTTAAAGTTATTCGTCTATTTGTCGTGCACATATCTAATGCAAATTTAAGACTTATGTGATTTTCTCGTAGATATCATTGTCAGAAATGGACCAAAAAAGGGGACCACACGGGAAGTACTACCTATTTAACAAAAAAATCAGCAAAATCGGTTCACACAGTCAAAATTTATGAGGTAATAAACATAAAAAAACGAGTCGAATTGATAATCTCCTTTTCTTACAGAAGTCGGTTAAAAAACCGTCTGTATAATAATTGTACATTCGGTATATAACAATTGGTATTAATGGTTCTCATAGCTATAAAATAAAATTTAACTATTCATTACTCCTTTTTACCTCCATTTAAATTTGTGAATAAAAGCCCTAAAGTTTTAAAATGTAAATTTTTAAATAAACATTTATTGTAAAAAATTTTACTTCAATAATATTTCTTATTTAGTTCGTGAAAAAAGTAAATAGATACTAGATTTACATGCCGAACTAATTTACAAAAGAGACTTCCCATTTTATGATTGATTTAATTTTAACTGACCCAGACAGCATAACAATGTATCATAGTGGCATAATAAGAAAAGTAAAGTAAGGAAATTATGTAACTGGCTATGATTTCAAAATAAGTGTGTATTAGATGCGAATATAGTTATTTAGTCAATGCGAAAAAAAAGGACGACTTTAGTTTTTATGCCTGTCTGTCTCTTTGTTTGTCTTGCCTAATCATCAGAACTGTGATGTGAAACCGTTTTATGGGATTTAACACTAGAAGATAGAGGAAGTATGGAGCAATATATAGACTACTCATAAACTCGAAATTTTCGGGAGCCAAGATTTGCACAGAGACCATCGCGTTTACAGGTGTATATGAAATAACCAAACATTTAATAAGTCTTTAAGGCAAGGAGAAGTAAATAAAATTAAAAGTTTAAGTTACAATTTATGTAGGTTGGTGTGCGAAACTACGGGCATGCCGTTATTCGTAAATTAAAGCACATCTGCATCTTATTATCACTGTATTAAGTGTCGAAGTGCCAAATTATGATGAATTTTAAAGTATTATATATACTTTAAAATTATTTTTAAAATTAGTTTATTACTTTGATATCACCAAAATATCGTGAAAAATATTTTGTTCACTGTACCGATTACCTAATAGTATATTATATACACAGAATAATTATCGCCTACCACACGACGATCGTGCGTTTGTAAAAATTATTATTGCTTTCTACAATAGTCAAATCAAATCAGTTACACGCTGTATCCTGCACGCGGTAGGAGGCTAAGTAGAGAATCTAGGGAACCTAGGGAGTTCTGTTTTAGTTTGAATAAGCAGTTTTGATACCTTATTAAATAAAGATATAAAAATTTCAAATTTTATCAACTTACAATTTGTTTTTCTATATAAGATAATATTTACATTTCAAATTTTAATAGTAACATATCAGGTTACTATTAAAATTTAAGATTTACTTATAATGTTTGAATTATAAGTAATTTATACGTTTGTTTTATAATACATCTCAACTCTTTAAATGTCCTATAAGCTATTACAGGTCAATATAAGTTTGGTTAGCGAAATAAACAACTGAATGTGACATATATTTAAAAGCATATTTATTATCACATATATGAAATGAATTAAAAAGACCAGTCAAGTGCGAATCCGCCTCGCCGAGTGTTCCGTATCCGTAAAACTTATAAAAGTTATTAAACTTAAGATTGCCTTGTTTAACTACAATTATAAGTTTGTAATAGTTTTTGTTAGAGATATAACACCAGAAGTTTATCGGAACCGAAGCCCGAATCGGAGTTTTTGAATTTAGTATATCGGAGTCTAAATCCAAGTTGGATTGAAATAATTTTTTTTCATAATTTATGTTTCTAGAAACTATAATATATAAATTTTGCTATATTTACACAAATTTCACTGAAATATTTCCATCGCCCACGAGATGTAAAAAGAAGTGAAGAGTTTTGGTTACGCGGCAATTTTCATACAAAACGCGGTAATAAGTATGCGATAGTATCTTTTCATCTAAAAGTCTATTTTTATCTAAAAGTCTGTTTTTTCTGTGCTCTAAAGGACTCTAGACGTAAATTTAATAAATTTTGTAACTAACGTGATTTCTCAATCTTAAAGTTGCTGCAGAATGCGATATTACGTCCCGTCACCGGCCACATAAAAACAAAAAAACTTATGATGTTAACTAAAAGAGTAAACACACGTATTAACACATTTCGGCTGACATCATCAAAACTATTTTACTTAACCTATACATAGAAGACACTCGTTGGCAATATAAAATTTGTTTCTATAACTAAAGATACGTATCTATGCGATCAGAGATCGCGTGATAAGCGGGCGCCACGGCGCGGTGGTCGTGTTTACAAAGGCACGAACGATAGGTAGGAAGGCTGTATTACATAGATATATACTAGCGTCTACGGTATGGAGGTGTTTTCAGGCGATTTTCCAAATCAGTCGCACGCCGCGTGCCCGGTCGCTAGTACGCCCTTTCCACGAGTTCGCTACGAGCTACGACGTAGCGTGATCCGATTTTGTCAACATAACAACAAAAATATTATAAACAATAAATGATCAGACTCTAAAAAAATTTTTAATAAATTAATTTAACAAATTACGTTAAAAAGTGAGTTGGATTATTATCTATCTGATATATGTTTGTAATTTAATTCATGGAATAATAGTTAATGGTTGAATAAGTGCTTCAAAGCAGTGACAAATGTAAACCCGATTTTTAGTGATTAAAATTGTTTAATTACATAGTTCATACTAATTTTCCATGGTGAGTTGATTTTTCATATAATTAATAGTTCATACGTGAAAGAAATAGTGTTCTTGGTTCTTAGATGTAGAAATATAATAGATTAACTAAAAAATATAATTAAGTTCAATTGAGAAACATATTGTTTAATCTTGCTCGCTTGTCAGTAGTGGTCTGTGAAGTTTTGCTTCTGTTTATGACTAGCGTTAACTCGTCTAAGGATCCTATAATTTTATGAAGAAGGAAATATATTACACCAAATTCAATTTAGTTTCGTTCTTTCTTAACTTTTATTATTTCTTAGCATGCTATCTAAATTTAACAAATTTTTATAGGTTAGTTTTTTTTGGGTTTTTTTCGTACAGATTTCGTAAAGATCGTCTTTTTTTATAACATATAATAAAGTCTTGACCTTTATCGATATCATATATATTAACGGTCAATAATTCAAATGTAATGTAAACTTATATTTATCGTTTCTTGATAGTAATCTAAAAAGATATTAAAATAATATCCCCAGGTAAGAAACTGTTTACTTTTAAAACAAAAGAAACCATCCATTATTGTTGATGAGAAAGTCAAACATGAAGTAGGGCTCTACATATAATAAGTGAAGGCCTGTTTCTGTTTTATAAAAGGTTTCGATTTTAGATTTTTACTATATGTATTTAAATGTAAATGAAGCTCTTATGTAGGTTATTAACATTAACAATGGTTTTAATTTAGTCCACGTGTACACGTTGTGGATGTTATTTTTGCTAGTTTCTTTCTGTTGAAATCTAATACGTCACATTATTATACTGAATTAATTGATAAATTTGTAATTATGTAAGTAATATTTTTAACTGCTGCCGCCACCGTGCCGCTCTCCATGAATGTAAGCTTAAAAATAGTATTGCAGAGTTTGATTGTTAAATTATGATCACGAAACCTAAATATATTAATAATTTTAATCTGCCATTTGCTCTACGTTTTTTGGAATCGAACGATGGTTGTAGAGCCATCGCTTGTGCCTCGCGTCGCTTCTACGTATTATTTGCTATGTAAATATCAGTTTCAGTACTTTAAAAACTTTTGTAAGTATGTTCATATATTGATAACGGCAATGTTTGTGTAATATTTAATTATAATACTTGTATGCGGACGTGTAGATTAAGTAAGCAATGAATTTATTATGTATATATTAGTCTGAGTTCATTTAGTAAGCTAATAACTTTTACTTACTGAATATTTTATTAATCTTTCAGGTCATCGTGCCTCAGGGACTTAAATGTGTGACTGTAAATGTGGCGGTTTTGGGTTTGTTTCCCTTAAGGCTCCCTCACTTGGAGAAGTCCAGGTAAGGGAGCCTCCTTTTGCTTACCATGGTTTGTGGGAAATAGCGTAAAGATAAAAAAAAATATTTACTCAACATACGAGAATGTAGATTCTACATATACCAACTCCAATATATATTGTAATATTTGTTTTAGAATATATAATAAAAGTAATAATACACAGAGTAATGGCTTTCGCGAACATGAGAGGTAAACAAATTACTCGAAAAATTTTATGATTCTCGAAATAACCAAAAGACTTCAAAGGCCAAATATCGGAACATTAGGGTATAGTTTGTTTACTATTTACAATGTTTCATACGATATATGAATATATATTTGCTTCGGATCTGATAAACATCTGTAGTGGTACAAAAATGAGGAATTTTTTTAAAATTTCTTATCTATTTCTACATACTTTTGTTGATGTAGTATTAAAATACTGAATAAATATATTAGGCTTTTTAAATATTATAACCGTATTAGTATCATCAATCTAATGCCATGATGGATGAGGAATTTGTGATATAATATATAATTCGACAGTGATGGAAGAAAAAGCCGTGGCTTAATGTACCTAATTTGACAAATAATTCAGACAAACAAGAAAGAGCGTTAACTTCACATTATCTCTTTTTATATATACTATAAAAAATATATAACGTTACTTCATATTATGTACTTATATGCTGTCACATTTATTCCGAGAGCTACTCTGAAGTGATAGACTAAAGATAAGTTACGTCGTTCTTAAATTTCTATAAGAGACATATATACCGTGTTGTGAGTGTGTGGGTTACAGAGTCCAACGCCGCCTGTTGGGTTCGAGTCCAAACTCTTGCATTCAGTCTAGCTTATTATACCTGAAACATGAAGAATATATAAGTAAGATTATATATTATGAGTAGAGATATTTAAATTTCACATTTAATCTACAGTGACTGGGATTGACCACTCAGAGGTCGTAACTTGGCTACTGTTCACAAAAAAAAACCCTTTGAACCGGTATTGTTTTGTTGACACTTTAATACTGAGCAGAAAACTAATATAGTCGGTCCACTTAACACTTTATATTACTTAACTGAGAATATGATTGAGGCCAGTCATGGCCCAGGGGCAAAAAGTATGTGAATGAAATATTTATTTTACATTTATATTTTAATTTCTTCGCTGTGGTGTCGAGGCAAAACGTGGTGCTGAGTCCCACCACTCAACACGCAACGTCAGTAGAATTCAGCGGAAAATGGGCAACGGAGTGTCTTAACACTGGTTCCCGCTGCCTACCTTGCCATGTGCGGGATATATTAGTTAAAACGGGAGAATATAGTAAAATTATTTCTATTGGAAGTTGATGGTTTTGTTTTTTGTTTCTACATAGATATATTAAAGTGAATTATTAACGCACTCAATGTAATATAACATGGAAAGTTCAACATATTTGTTCTAATGTTCAAGAAGTGTGAGTAATTTGCAGATAATTGAGTTATTAATAACGTTTAAGAGTTATATCATAAATTACTGATGGCAATAATATGTTATAAAAAGCAAATTTAATAATTAATGTATATTGGAAAATAACTAATGAGAAATAAATCTTCATCTCTGATTTTTTTTCTTCTTCACGCTGTATCCCGCACACAGCAGGGCAGGGCAGAGGGAACCTCGGTGTTAAGACACTCCCGTTCCCCACTTTATGCCGAATTCTGGAGGCATTGCGTGTTGAGTGGCAGAACTCAACGCCGCGCTTTGCCTCGACACCAGAGCGAAGATAAATGGAAACATGGACGGCCTTCGTACTAGGTTCCCTCTGCCTATCTAGATGTGTGCGGGATACAGCCGGAAGTTGATTTAATTTAATTTTTTTATGAAAAATTATTTGTTTATGAACACCGCAATTCATAATATTCATAAATAAACTGAGATAGCTTATTATAATCAGGTGTTCTAACGCTTGCATAGCTCGCTATGCAAAATTGAAACATTTATCAAACTAACAAGGTTATACTTATTACATATAGCGCAATTTATATTTTGAAATTATTTGATATTTTTGATAATTCGGTATATAGGTACTTTAAATAAAAAAAATTATTACTTAGAATTGGATATATCGAGAGTTGAAATATGTATATTTTATTCATCATAATTTGACGAGATCTTCGATCTCGCTATATCATACAGTTTTGTACTAGTTCTCTAATATCTTATAAACATATATTGAATATGTTTAGAGATTTTTTATTATTAAATTTCCGTGGAAAAGTCGAGAACGGAGTGTCTTAACACTAGGCTACGGAAATATCAGGGTCGACAGTGGAAACTGGAACTTAACATTTGGTTAAATATGATGTATAACATTTGAAATATATATATATATATATTAGGTAAAGCAATAACGAAAGTCGACGAACTATGGAACATGTGTGTCATACGACTTTGTTATAGTAACAGTCAACCATTTAAAAATATAGTCCAGAATTACTGTACATACAGTCCATGTAGCCAGTGTACTGCACGGTGGCGTGCTTTTAAAGTGTTAGTAACCCGGTTTCCATGGTAACCTCTTTACAGTGCATGTTTTTTATGCATGATGCAGTAACGATCCCGTACACGCCTAGTACACGTCATATTGTCAATGTTTATTATATTTAAGTATATTAAGTTGCAATACTAGAATGTTAAATATTGTAATTAAGTCACGTATAATGGGCCAGTTTCTTTATTTATTTATTTTTTGATATAAATAAAAATATGAGAAAACAAATGCTGTATTATATGTATATAAAAAATATTTTAGACTTTTTTTTTATTTGACTCGATAAGAGCTGAGAGTGTTCTAAATCAATCTGGAGTAATTTATAACCATCAATTATAGGATTCGAGGCGCGTTGTTTCCACATTTAATATAAACATTTTTCGATGTGAAAATGTTATTTTCACATATTGTGGATCAAAGTGATCTTTGACCAAAAATATTGAATATTGCTTGACGTCGCCGAGGCTGACGTGATGGGATGTCGTGGCTGATGCTGTCTTGCAGCACGCTCGCCCTATGTAAGCTATGCCTGTATGGCGTTGGTCGTTGACATATTGTATACCACTTCTACGACTTGGTATACGATTAGTTGGTGTGTGATGCTATTTTATGTCCCAGCTTCGGTGTATGTAGTAGTGCCCTTGCTCTTTCTTCCCTTTAGTTCTACTAGTTCGCAGCTATTGTGGAGAGGTAGGAAGCGTTCTTGAATTTTCTTCGGAAGAGTTTCGAGTTATGACAATGTAATTTTGTCGATTGTCCAGTTACCTAAATAACCTTCTGATGGCAAATATATTATTAAAGCGATATTTTTTATTCTAATTGCATAATATAAAATTCTTAATACTGTTACCTATGTCTCTAAAAGATTTTGGGTTATTCACGATCACAACCACAAACGGTTTTAACCACTTAATATATCACGAGCCATGACTATAATTTATTATATAATATTTTTAAAGCTGTTTGGAACATCAGTTGCAAACGTTGTGCGTAGTTAATATTATTCTAAATTATTTGGTACAAACATTGAAAATAATCTTACCTTCATATTTGTGCATATGTGGTTTTATTATATTTTTTTAATTTTTAGTAACATCCGTGCTAGCTATTCAAGGCTCTCTAGAGACATCTATAGCTGGCTCATTAATTCTCGCCAGCGCGGTGTTTCCTAGTTTTAAATAGAAAAGTAAACAAAAGTAATCTGTTTCGTTTAGCGAATTTCATTATAAAAACGGTAACTATTTTAATAGACAATAACGTGACTTGAGTGAAGCAAAGATTTATTAAAAGTAGAACCTAATACAAAAGTCAGTTTACACGAAACAAAGTGGACCTTTTGTCTTTATACACAAATATTTATTATACTTTATATAATATTATTTTGCAGGTCATTCCTGTGATAGAGGTCTGACAGCAGTGATTGCGAAATTGCGTCTAAAAGTGTAGATCTAACAGATTTATAATGCGGTTAACCAAAAAGTCCAATGTTTTCCATTACAAATAATTATCGGAAAATTTTATGAAATAAAAATATACAGTACAGTTCGCAAAAGCACATAAGTTATAGCTAGGAAGTATATACATATAAATTTGGTGAAACAGTTTGTCTTTTTATAGTGACGGTTTGTTTAACTATCTACATGACTGTGAATTTGAAATATATTGAAAATACATGTACGTATACATACATGTACAAAATCCCAACTGTAAACTTCAGCGTAATATTTTTAATTATTTCAGATTTTATGTTTTCATGTATATAAATATGTATATTTAAATCGTTTGCACTTCAATAAGGAACCTATAATATACTAATACATGCCTTTAGCGATTTACTCAAGTATCTTGTAAGAACTTTCTAAGAAGAATTTAAGATTAATAGAACAAACGCCTACTCGAAACTGAATTAAGGAACGTTTTAGATAAACGTTATTTTTCCAACATTCGACGGTTATTCAGTTAACATTTTAAACTGTTCGTATTCGTTCGTGTTCATATTAAATTGTTCGTATTAAAGCAAATAGAATCACACGCCCTTCTTATTATTTTCAAATAAGCTACGAGTGTAAAAACTTGTTATTTTAGAAAAACAAAATATTTTTATATTTTCAAAGTAAAAAGTTATAAATATATAATTTTATTATAATAAGTTTCTAAGTGAAGAGCTATGTTAAATTATGAAATATTGACAGTTTAAGCTCTTGAGATTTTAGTTTTCTTAGTAGATTTTTCATATGTGTGAGTCGTGCATACTACATATGTATCTCTTTGTTTTAATTAAATCCAAAACAGATTAAGAAAATTACTTAAGATTATTACTACTTTACTTAAAAACAACGTTATTAAGCCTTTATTATCAACAAATACGTAAAAATTTTAATTAAATAATTAAATGTGATTTGTGTTAGGGTTATTTTCGTATATGTTTGTATATGTGAATATCAAATCGTAACTATATTTCTGAAATACTTATAGGTACAATTTCTTATAGAAACATGATTTTATTTTCTCATGATAAAGATCTAATATTTCATGGAGTACCACCATTTATCTGCTATTATCTCCTGGAAATCTATTTCCGTTGACGTCTTTATATCTGAAAATTCAATTTTCCACGAGAACAATGGTCTGACAACTCATTGACACTTGTCGATGTTCAACCGTTATTATCCGAGTTCAATATCGTTATAATTTACTAAGTAGATTAATTGAAAACAGATATTGTATTTATATAATTGGTGTATCACTAAAATTTAAATTGATAAAATTTTAAAAAGAAATTTCAATTAATATAAAATAAAGAAAAATTACATGTCGTCTTCTGTTTGTTCTTTCTTTTTCTTTTTTCCTGCAATATAGAAAAAGAAAGGGTTAAGAACACGGAATGAAATAAGGGGAAAGTGGGCAGCGGAGTGTCTTAACACTAGGCTCCCTTTGCCTACTTCGTTGAGTGCTGGATAATGCGTGGGAGATTCAGGGAGGCAGTAAGCAAAATAAATAAAATACGAAATTAAATTAGACATAACGCGCTTAGCCCAAAAACATTGTTGACGTTAACTAATTCCTAGTTGCACAAAGATAAGATAGAAACGGTGTTTTATCTCAACTTCAGCAACGATTGTGATTAACATAAGTGAACATACATAGATAGAGAGCCTTAAAACCCCAATTAATTTTATATTTCTACGTGAATTGACATATAACAAATAATACAATTTTTATTATTTCTTTGTGTTTTTATATAATATGGCACCAAGGCAAAAAGCCTGCCTGGCGTTGAGTTCGCTATGCATCGAAAATTCGTCGGGGAGTGGGGAACAGAGTGTCTTAGCACTTGTCCCTTTGCCTACCTTGCCGTGAAGTTAATTTTTTTGGTGTATATGTATATTCATTTGTCAACTGCGAACGTATTTTAGGTAAACGTTCCGTGTTCCGTACATGTTTTTATTCAAAGGTAATATATAGATGGACTATTTATTATCCACCGACATTATGGCGCAGCTGGCAACACCTTCCCACCCTTGTGAGGTAATGTGTTGTTTATTGAAATTTCTCTTGTATCAAATTATAATACACATCATCTAGTATTATTTACATTATAAAGTTGATATATTTTTTTAAAGCATCGTGGCACAGTGGCACAGAGCTCGAATGATAGATAGCGCTACGGTTGTGGGTTCGATTCCCATTTCCCTTAATACTTGGTTTCCTCTGCCTTGACTTATATTTGCAAGATAAAGCGTGACCAAAAAATGTTATAACCAATCAACTAATGCAAATGTGAAGAATTAAATTTTAAGAATTATTTGCATGATTTATGTACTATTTATGTATTTATGTACATACTTCTGTTATAAAATAAAGCAGCCCCTATGTATTTAACAACAAAAATAACGTTTTAGAGTATAAATTGTAGTTCATATTCAACTATCAATATGCTGTTTTAATAAAGCCAGAATAAAATAATTTATTAATATACTAACTCCTCTCATCTTATCTAATAAAATAAAAGACAAACATGAAGTTAAACTTGTTCAACATTTTTTGAATTTACAAGGTCTTACGATGATATTGAAATCTGGCTTAGAAGATTATAACGCCTATTGGTAAGCCGCAAGTAAATCCATTGAGTTTGAGCTCGTTAGATTCGACTTAGTAAATTCTATTTCATTTCTTTTGGGGACCAAGACTTAACTTTAAAAATTTTAATTTTACTTATACTAACTTTAAAAAAAAATTAACAAGTACGTACATTGTATAACGTCAATACGTACCAATTCACTCTTATCGTTATTAACCATTTTTGATTAAAAACAAAAAAATATAAACTAGCTAGAGCCTTAAAAATGTCTGATAAAGATATAAAATAGCGAAAGTATGTAACGTGCAGAGGAAACGCATGATTTTCAATATTGAATTACTGGGACACAATGGGTTGAAAATAATAAAATAAATATTAAATGACAGTTTTTTTAATGCATTTTTTGAAATACCATAACATGTTTAGGTTAATAATACCTTTTTTTTACTATACTTTGTACTATATATATATATATATATATAAATTATACTTTAGCCTAAACTAATTTACTTTAATACTTCCAGCCTGTTTTACTAAGTTTGCAGTCACATGCATATGCCACTGCGCCACGACGGCCTCTATTATAATATTGGTCTAAATTGTCTAAGAAAAATCTGAAAAGCCCAAATCAACCCGTATCATAAAGGAAATCCTAACACAGATCTGGTAATTAAGTTACAGAATGAGGTCCCACAAAACCCTCATCCGTCATTCCTTATTATAATTCAAATCGTGACACGAGTTCTGTAGAAATTGATAGTCCAGAATGTAATTGGGCCATTGAAGTATAGAGATGGCAATGTACAAAGGCACAGGGGCGCACAATCGACGAACTATCCTTTGAAATTACATGAAATATAACAATATCTTGTCAGCGCCTAATTTTTCATATAAGCTTCGTCATTTATAAAAAAAATGAAAGGCTTTTCACATAATACTACGAAATGTCATCACATTAGCAATCGAGTTTAATTTGATTTCGTTTCTACGTATATATATATAATTTAGTTATTGTATGAATGAAAATGGAGGTCTATATAAAGTTATTTTTCACATTTCTATTACGTAGCTTATTATTTACTTAGTGGATATATGATTTGTATCTTAAAATCCTTTAGTACTGGTATTAAAGTTAGTATTTTATATCTATACCAATTATATAGGTAACTACTCTTTCTTATAATAACTTGTGCATCGTTTCAAATAACTTTTTTACACCTACTTTTAATTAAATCCTTTGAAGAAGAATATATATAGATAATCTATTTTAAACAAAAGATAAAACCGAACATAATTAAATGTACTCGTATATAAGTAGTAGTAGTAGCGTAGTGCTAAATTAAATTATTATATAGCCATAAATAAAAAATAATTAAAAAAAAATAATTATAGTACATAAAAAAATTATATTACATTGTAATTTATAATAAGCAATTGTCATTAAAAGTTAATTTCTTTTCTAGGATCCATTTTCATAAGACTCAATATATACCATAATATTTTTGGTTAAATTTGGTAAAATACCTTTACCTTCTTGAATATTTATTTAATGAAATTTTTGAATATAGAAAATTATATTTCTACAATCTCATAATCAGTATACTTCTATTTAATAAAAAAGTATAATATTTCTTTGATGTCAAAAAGAACAATATTAAGGATATTCAACCTCTACATAAGCCGCAACCACATTCTATTAAAGTTCTATCTACAACATAATACCACTAGAGAATATGTAGATCTGTATTACGTATACGTTGACTCGAGCTACGGCGACACGTGTAAGTACTGTCATAGTCCGTAAGTAAATAATATTTTTTTTTTGCATCGAGTTTTATCTTTAATCTACAACTATTACAACATTGTAGATAATTTGAAGTTTATACAAAATTTATGTCATTTTATCTCTTTCGTATTGTGCACACATATTTTGTCGAAACATTATTAGAAATCTTAAACCATCTATGTTATTAATAAAAATGAATAGAAAAAAATTGTTAAATATTTAAATTGAATTGAGGCCAGTCGTGGGATAGTTATGGGACAAGTTGTGGATTCGATTCGATATAAGGATATCATATAAGGAAATGTGTGAGATACAGCGTGAAACAAAAAAACATAAATAAGTGAAAGATTTTACTACTATATAAAATACCTTAATGAATCGTTCCATTTCGTTAACTTTTTTTATGGATAAAGACAAGGCAAACGAGCGTTCGGGTCACCTCATGGTAAGTGATCACCGCCGCCCACGACCCCGTGTAACACCAGAGGAGGTACAGGTGCGTGGCCGGCCTTTAAGGGGGAGTGAGACGCGCTTTTTGAAAGTAGATAGTTCGTATCGACCTGGAAACATTGCCGCAAGTAGGCCATTTCACCATCTCTTGATTGTGTTGGTTTAGAAGTTTGATTTTTTTACAGCGCGATAGAACAGTATATGATATAAATTTCAGCTTCATTGATAAAAAGGTTCTTGACAAACTGTAAGGCTTCCGTTTTTTCGTTTCGAAGTACGGATCCCTAATAATGAGTACGCCTTGATGGGAACGGAATGTCTTAACACTAGGTTCCGAAGTTCTCTTTGCCTGGCTTGCTACGTACAGAATACAAATTTTTTGTACGAAAATTTTATATTTATAATCATTTTTAATGAAAGTAACGCTGAATACTGTATAAATAATAATTACCACTTACAAATAATAAACAGTACTTAAGTATAAATTGCACAAATTGTATTTAAATATTATTCAATATAAATTGATATGTACACTTACGTGCTTATAAGTTTGTCAGGTGACGTATGTGTTCTTATAAACCTTTATTAAACTTTCCAACTTACATGTAGATTTAATTAACTTTAAGTAATTTATATCTTGCGTGACAAGGAATGAGCTTCAAACGGGCTTAATTAAATTACTACTAATTAATACACATATGGTTAGTCGATATCTATGTACCAATTTCTACAATAGAACAATTGGGAGGACCATAACAGACACAGCCTATAATTAACCTATGTATATAACCTATGAACATAACTATGTATATAACCTATGTATAATAAGTTTCATAATCGTGTACGTTCTTATTTTGAGGTTTAGACGTACCTCTTTCATTGCATTGAGGTAAATGCTACCTGCCATACACACACAAATATTGCTAAAAATATTTCACAGAATTCGAAGTCAATTACGCATATTCAGTCAGTATATATATAGCCTTTTCATAATTTAAATATTGCCTGCAGGCTTAAAATATGTAATTACCTTTAGAAGTAGAGTAAATTTATTGTAAAATTTATAACTATGAATATATATGTAGTTAAACCGTGATAGATTACCCATTGGAATTCCACTTCTAAAAATTTTATTTTCAAAAAATAACTACGCCCCCACTTTTTTGACACACTAGTGTACTGTAGAACAGACTTTTATGAGCTAATATATTTGCAGCGGACGTTAAAAACGCTTGAAAGTAAAAATTGTAGATATTCATTGTTTCCAACAACAACAACAATCATTAACGACAAATAAGAGTGATTTAGGAAATAGGATTAATAGAAAAATATAAATAGATCTTTTGAACAAATAACTATTACCTCCATATAAAATATTGCAATATTAATTAATACCAATAAAAATGCGGAACAGTTTTTGTTCTTTATTGGAAATAGTCGCATTGTTTTCTGCAAAAGAAATATTGAGTTCGTATGAAGAGCTTGTATTGTTCGCGGCTCATATTCTTTAATATAATATACAAAATATAATAAAATTATAAAAATAAATAATAGATTTGTATAGATATGAAAGTTATAAAAATCTTTACATTTTTAACACAAATCCTAATATTTAGAGAAACTGCATGAAGTTGAACACTGGTTGTATGATTTTACCATGTAAATAAATAGTTAATTAAATGAATAGTGAATATAAACTATGCTATTATTATATATTTGCATTGTAATGTTGTATTTACAATTGATGCTTGTATTTACATTTGTAAACGTATCAACTAACGCTCAATCGCTAAGCCGCTCCTGGTCAGCTATTATACCGAAGATATTCATGTCGAGGATATTCAGAAATTATTTGGTAACAATGGAAATTCAATGTGCTTTCAAGGGTGTATCATATGTTTGACCGTTCATTAGAATTAAGATTGTATACAGTAATTTTTTACCTTGAATAAGTTATTTTAAATTCAGTCTTTCAATTTATTCGCTGTATGGTAGGCAGAGAGAATCTGGAGAGACTGTTGAGACACTTCATTTCTATTAGATTCCGTTCGTTACTTTAATGCATAATTTGTAGATTGTCTATAATAATAAACAAATTATATGCTACAAAATAAGACTTTTTGAACACAATAGTTTTTTTTTCAACATTTATAACAATGTTTCCATATAAACGATACACATATATGTATGTAGTCTATAGTATATAATATGTATGTGATGTATAAATATGTAGACATAAAGAAAATTACGAAGTTATTCGAATTAAGATATATCACAATTTAAGGAAACAATCATAATAAAACAAGTATAACGCAAGTACTAGCATATATAAAAATATCCTATTATGTAAAGAATATATGATTATATAAACCTATCGATGTGATTTCTCTACACAGATTCAACCTGGGGTCAGAGGCTTGAACAGAGTAATTAATTTCCCCAAATACTACGAGTAGGTTATGTCGATGGTTGTCCTCTTAGCGGCGATTACGTCGAGAGAGTTAATAGACTTCACAATGCCAATATTGACTACTTCAACATAGGATTATATTTGTCTAATGTGGTTAACGAATAATGAACTCCATTATTCAATAATATTTCATTCATAAGGCTTAACTTTTCCTATATTAAGTTTATGACCATTAAAAATTATGATATCAAATATAAAAACTTAATAAATATTCTTTACCGTTTGGCATTCCATATATATAACATCAAGAATCTATTTACCATATTTTCTCTATCATGTCACGAATCAAATCACTTCTGGTAGATAAAATAAAAATTAGACAATAAAAAGCAATAGGAATTATTAAAATATGTATAAAAAGTATTTAAGTCTATTTATATGAGACGTACTCATAGACAGGAAACTTCAAATAGCTGGTGGAAAAACCCTCAAAAAGTTTATTTTCAAACGATGAATATCTTATATGAAAAAAGAATATCTCAAAAATGGTAAAATTCCGGATAGTGATATATGGGTATAATAGTTGGAAACGACCTTGGCTATCACCTGTTTTGATTTATTCATCAATCTGCCATGAGTCATTCTTTATATTTCACGATGTGTTTATATGATTGATGACACATAACTTGTAAAAAAGTCAGCTCACAATATAGTTCTGTTACAGTAAGAGCTTCTAAAATCCATTTAATAAATACCTGTAGTTGTATTAGATGCTTAATTTCTGTGCTCCAAGGAACAGTAAATCTGAATATCCGATATTAATTTAAGATTGATAGCTTAACGCAATCTCAAGTGAAATAGTCACTATATCTATTTCACATAAACCTTAACTACGCGCAAACTGTAAACTCGATCTGTTCCTGTCCGTTTCGCGTGGAACGTCTCATATAAGTATTTCTTCTAATCATCTATCTATACATATAAAAAAATTGAAAGATTTTCCGTGATTTAATAATAACCGCGTTTTTAAGTGCATAAAGTTATTTACACGATACTAAAACATAAACAATTTTAAAATGTTTGTCTGTTTGTCTATTCGTCTGTCGTTCTTCCTTTATACTAGAATTAATCTCCAAAACAGCTGAATTGTTTTTTATGGTCTTTTTACTGAAAGGCAGAGGGGGTTGTGTTGTTTTCTTTTTATCCTAGAACTCCTAAGAAGTCAGGATTACGCGGGATACGCGGGAAATAACGTGTTTGCCGTGCTTACGTACCTACCTATGGCTAACTTATATAAAGATTTAAAATATCGAAATATTTTTCTATTAAATATATATATTTAGTTTTGAATGGCGGAACTCAACACCGCGCTTTGTCTCGACATTAAGCTAAGAAATGAAAATATAAACAAGTAAATATTTCCTTTTCTCGAGAGAGGTTCCTGCGATAAGACGACGACGACGACAAAAGATTTAAGCGAAGTGAAAGTGAAATCACTATACTAAAATAATCTCCCAAGTTTCCCTAAATATGTTTAAATAAATATTCGTATAAGTAAGTGCGCAAAGCAAAGATGCGCGAGGTTCGTAGTTATTATAACACTTTGTTATTGATATAATTACTATTTGGCTAATTCCTGTGAACTCCGTATCTCAAAAGGAAAGAAACGGAACTCTCCAGGATCACTTTGTTGTCCATCTGTCATTTGTCACCATTGATCTCGAGATCATGTGGAGATATTGAGTTGAAATTAATGTCAAATAATTAATGAAAAATTACTGAAAAATCAAAACAAATATTTAGGTATGTTTAGTGATGTTCATAATCAAATCCTATAGAGTACTTTTGAGTAATGAAACAGTTATAAAACTTGGCATAAGAATTTACTATAAAATATAAGAAAACTACAAAAGGTGAAAATTTATGCTCTGCTCCATAAAACACGCAAGAAGTCGAAAAAAAAACATTGTAAAATAATGTAACAAAATTAGAGGTAATTAGATTTAGTCTTATTTACGAGAAGGAGAAAATCTTTCTGTCTGACGCTTGAAATGGCGTTGCTGAAATTATTAATGTTATTTTATGCTTAATATAAATTGAGATCAAAAACATGTAATCATTTGTTACTTTTAACATTTTCAAAGCATGAATTTTAAAATTTATATTTTGTGATATCATTTAGAGAACATTTATCCAGGTAAAGCTTCGAAGAGACAGTTTTCTTACTCAAATTTCATATCATATGTATTATAGATAATGAATTATTATTTTTGAATCGTATTTTATACTATTTTCCGACTTCATTGTATTATTTATAAAAGGTTTATTTGCCACTTAGACGGACTGTACTGTCTCTGAAGCGATATTGATCCACTTACATGTTAACGCCACGACACAATTATTTAAGTCATTTCTATTTCTAGTGTGTTATTAATGTCCTTGTCCTTTCAAATGTTAACTTTATATTTGAAAAGAATTTCATTAAAATTGACCCAGATTTGTATTTTTATAATATAATATTAGCAGTGATGATAATTCATAATGTACACGAGACTAATTGTGGTGCAGAGGTTACAAGCAACTCCAGGAAATGAAATATAGTAATATTTTCATATGTTTCTTCGCAACCCAATACACAATGCCTCCAGTAAGCGGCGGTAAACAAGTAAGTGGGGAACAGAAGTGTCTTTTAAGGAATGGAGCAATAACAAGCAATGGGACCGGAAGGTTAACACTAGGTTCCCGGGTTCCCTCTGCCTGCCTTGCTAGGTGTGATAATAGTACTAGATTGGACAAAATAAAAAAACAAATATATATTTGTAATTTTATACATCAAGCATATAATTAGATAAAAAGATAATATATTTATAATGCAATTATTATTAATGTCAGAAAGGTCTTCTGGAGGCAATAGATGCTCTTATGATTAAAGAACGGAAAACAATTTATATATATTTTATATGAAATAGATAGGCGAGTGCCTAATTGGATTATAGTTTACAATTTTTTACATTTAAGGTTTTACGTAATATGTTTGTTTTGAGAAATAATATTGTCATATGCATTGGCGCAAAACTGTACTCGACGATTTTTGGTGCCACTAGGATTCCCACTAGGGGAACAGAAAATTAAATATTTTCGTTTCCCCATTTTGACGCAAAGCGCTGCATTAAAGTGCGCTACTCCTTGGCTTTGGCCATTAAGACGTTTCCGCTCTCAACTTTCTGTGGGGAAAGTGGGGAATGGAATCGTCTTAATAGATAACGTAGCGTCTCATCACTACATTCCTAGATCCCCTCTGTCATCCTTCTGTGTGCGTAATACAGCGTAAAGCGTTTTTGAAAGAAGTCATATCGACTTGGAAACACTGCCGCAGGTGGGCCATTCCGCAGTTGCGTGGCGCGTGGAAGGTAGTTCTTACAAACGAAACCGCGCAGTATTTGAATTTGTGACGTACTGTGCAGTTAAAAAGTCCAGCGGCGGTAAAACAGGATTATCAGTTCACCAGAACACATTCTATGATAAATGAGGTAGGGAACGCACAGCGAGGAGACGTCTCTACTCTAAGACAGTGTCGAGCCAATTACAGATCATTGGACCCCCAACTCTACGTTGTATGCGATGAAATAGGTCAAGTTGATACTGGAGTGATGAGACCAACCCAGAGGTGAGAACAGCGCCTACTCCTTATGAGGCCGATACCGGTTTTTTCAACATGGGTTTTCATACTATGTATTAATTTTAAAAATGTGTTTTATTTCTTCTGGCTTTTTGCTTCTATTTTTTGTTTATTATGTTTTAATTCATTGACGTCTATTTTAATATAATATAAATTGCTATTTAGTAATAAATGTTAGTTCTTGACGTTGTTGTAATTTCTTAAGACTTATATATTATTCTTAATTATTAAAACGATTAACATAATCCCAAATATATTTTTTAAATAAGCTTCTAAACGAAGGATCCTACCGATCCTTAATTAAATATACCTTTAGTCCAGAGAAATGAAATCAGAGAAAAAATATATTCATATATGACTTTTACCAAATAGCAAATAAATTTCTGAAGAGGTGCTTAAGGATTCAACTTAATATGTTACCTATTGTAGTGAGCCCTACAAAAATATAGAATGTCCAAAATATATTTTGTTATTTTTTGTAGAGTAAATAAGTTATAGAATCACATCTCGTGGCCTCTTTTTTCCTACAAAAATAGAGTATACTTAAATCCTGCAAAAAGAGTTTTTTAAAATGCTTCATAATATTAGTCATAAATTACAAATACACTTACATACACGGTTATTATACAAATACACGGTTATTAATTAGGGTTCCGTCTCTAATATATTAAGGAAAAAAGGAACCCTTATAAGATTACTTTGTTGTACGTCTGTCTATGTGTCTGTCTGCCTGTCTATCAAGAGCCTTTCTCTCAAGAATGCTTCGAGATATCGAGATGAATTTCAAATTACGTTTGGATTATCAATGTAATGTTTTTGTATATAATGTTACATAAGTTTTCGGTAATATTGTAATCCTGAAATCCCACAACTATTATCAATAACGCTTGTGCCAGATCCACGACGGCCTCTAGTAATAAAATTATGAACAAAAGAAAATTAAATAAGTATAACGATATGGAAAAATAATATTTTTCTGTCATATTTTACGTTGATCAATTGTAAGCTGTAGGAAGGTAAAGAAATATTCCCATCGAATTCTAGCGGTAATTTCGGAAGTGTGCCGTGGTATCGAGCGACGCGCGTCGCGACGGTCGGTGCCCCCGTACCTGCACTTACGAGTACATCTGCATTTCTACCCTTGTTTGTAAATTTTATAACTGTTTCGTTTTATGCGTAGATCTCATATACTATTATTATTAATATTTATTTTTTTATATGTTGTTAACTATTCTGATAAATGCTTAGTAATAAATGTATTATTCTGAATGCTATAGTGAGTGAACTAAAACTTTGTTTATTTAACTTAATTACTGTCTACTCTAGTTTAAAACTTAATAAGGGAGGCGTTGACACTTTATTTTTATTTCTTCTGTGGCCTTATCAGACCAATTTAAGTGCAGTTTTCAGTTCCCTTAACGTTTAATGTTTATTTTATTTGAATTAGTTATAAGGATAATGGAAAAGCTTTTTTTTCTGTAAATGTATGAGAAAATAAGAATAAGGACATAATTACATATTTAGTAAAAAAATACCTATGGTCCTCTTTAATATTCTTTTATATAAGAGAAATACATCAAAATTTAATTACTGAAGCGTTATATTTCTTGAGGTTTTGTTACATGGTAGGGAAAAACATGCGAATACCACATTTATTCCCTCTTCAAAGGCAGAAGTGGTGAAGTATAAAAATATTTCCGCAAAATTCAATATCATGAATTTAATATGAGCTTTCATCGAAGTTTTATAAAATTATTCTAAAGTATGGTCGAACGTGTTTCAATGTTTGATACAATAGATTTTATATTGAATCTTACCCATATTTACCCATATTACATTTGCTCTTGTTATTACAAGAGGCCGTCGTGGCGCAGTGACACAAGGTGTGACTGTAACGCGACGGTTGTGGGTTCGATCCCCCCTCGTGGATGTGAAATATTTATTTACGTTTATATTTCCATTTCTTCGCTCTGGTGTCGAGGCAAAGCGCGGCGTTGAGCTTTTTTTTGATCTTTTTGAGCCAAATATCAACTGGAGTAGCGACAGTAATAAATAATTAGTGTGATAGGCTTTATTTCCAGCATTAGGAAACTGACTGACATATTAATATATTTATAGTATTTAGATATGTCTTTGACGACCAAAAAATTTTGATCTTTCTGCTTAAATTTTTAAATAATTTGAATACACATTTGTAGAGTAATTTAAACATCTAATTAAACATCTATTAAGTTTCATCCATGGGAAGGCTGTTGGGGAAATACGGGTACAGGATGGGAAATGTGAAGTGCATTTGCTCGGAAACAATAACAACTGTATACTGAGAACTAACAGCTTTCTATTATTAGTAGTCCTTAACGGCACTTAATTACTTATGTTTCTGTAGCGAGCATAGTTATAGATACTGTAAATACAAACGTTAGAAATCTAAAAGACCGCATTATATGCCGTCTTCTATCTTTTAAGATAGATGTGTTATATATTTAATGAACGTTATGTATAGTCATAAGAAATAAATAAGTCTTGACTTTCATCCTTGACATATTTAAAGGTTGAATATATTATACCCGTCAGGTCCGATTAAATTGATAAATAAGCTCGCTTGTACTTCCTTTGTTTCCCAGTACACTCCCGATGCTTTTAAAAACCAGGGCCACCTTTCAATATTAATTCTGTTAGAGGTCTAGCGTGTTCCATATTTCAAAATAAACAATTAATTTATAGGTTTAAATTTAACACCGCTGTAATTGTGTAGTAAAATAACAAGCTGACAACCAAGACTAACAAGTTATTTTTTATGACACGTATTAACTCGTTTTACATACTACCTCACATTTATTAATATATAACATGATGAACCATATATTGTGTTAAATAAATAAGTAAATATATATATTTTTAAAATTTTTATAATTTTTATTGAAATATAGTCCTTAAATTGAAATGCTTAAATAAGCTCACCGCTTGGACACTTTCTGAAAACGGTCAGAGTTTATGTCGATTGACATGTTTAATGGGGAGTTGCGCTCCCCCCGGATTATTTTATTAAAGTAATGGAGTTTCAGCCAACGCTGTTATGGCGATCGATATTCTGTCCAGGGAAGGTGTGAAAATATTTAACTAGTTCGGTCAAGTCGACCTTTACATTGCCTATATATTGCCATAGTAAATATTATGTGGTTATAATATATCATAGAGTGACATCAATTTGTATGTAATAATAAAGAAAAATGTTTAGTTTTTGTTCATTCTCCTGTATGTTTTATTATATTTTTTTAGCTTTACACTTTATAAAACACTTTATCACTAGCCATAGTTAACCAGAAAGAAGGGAGCGTCCATCAAAATACGTTCTCTGCATACTTCTTTCGCCTCTTCCACAGCCTTCAATCTCTTCCTACGAGACCCTAGGGAGCTCCATATGATTTTCACATAACCTTCCCTCAGTATCAATTATACTGTGGTTAAAAGAGATCTCCCATGCCTCTCTTACCACTCTCTTTTCGCTTCATAAATCCATTTTGTCATTAATTCATCACTCAGTCTCTCGAAACAGCCAAATTTACTGAGATTTTTTTCATTATCACTGTCATATCCTCGTTAATATCTGCCAATATGCGTATCTCTTCATTGCGGAATCGGTCAGCTTAACTGACTCTGCATATTCTTACGTAGATCGATAGTTACGCATTTCCAAATTGTAGTGTTGAATAAAAGAGACATTTCATTTATAAATATAAATAATAAATAGCCAACTTTTGTAATTTGTCTTGTTATCTATATTATAAAAGCTCAAACCAATTGTTTTGTACATTAACATTTTCTTACGTTGAAACATTAAATGTAAGCACTAGTTTAGTTATATTTACTGCTGAAATAACAAACATCTGTCTTTGTCATCAGCTATATTGTACAATTTGTAAAATAGTTGTTAAAACAATGTTGAGTAAAGATTACTTACTGCAACTAGCCGTCAATAAAATGGATCTAGATGCACTAAAGATTTCGTGCAAGCAACTTATGTACTTATTGCATTTGACTTGAGCTTCCAAAAATGGCACGAGGATGGATTTTATTATTTGAAAAAGAATGATATAAATAATATGCAAATAGTTTCTTTTATAAATAATAATAATATGTAATTTATTTTAAAACATTATAAAATACATTACTTACAAAACATTATTTCATGACAATTATATAGTAAGTACCTACGTAGTAATGTAATGTATACAATCCTAATCTATTTATGTGATATTTACATAGATATAAAGTAAAAATTTTATTTGCACAAAGTGATACTACTTATATATGATGAAATTTTTCCTTAAGCTTTAATTACGTACAAAATATCACGCCAAGCTACGAAGAAGATAAAAAGATAAAGAGTGTGTTCCTGGCTCTGATTAAGTTAATTAAACTTTTATCCGGTACATTGTCTGTCTTTAAATTGACGACGCTTACTACAGTGTATTTTTGATAACCTACCATTAATAGTTCTAACGAGGTTTATTTACTTTACTGGTACTTTCCGTGGACCGACTGTCATGAACTTGCAATAAAATATAGGATAAAATCTGAAAAATTAAAATTATAAATATTTCTAGATCATTTATTATAAGCCATTGTATTTTGTATAAACAAAAAATGGCCTTAAAAACGTAAAGTAACGTATAAGTTGTACTTTCCGTGTTTGACCTACAATTCTGAAAATGGTACAGAAGCTTGCGTGCGAGTCTGACTCGCACTTAATCAGTTTTTTTATTAATGAACATAAAAAAATGATATAAACAGAAATTATAAAAAATTGTAAATACACCTACTTGAAGTACTAATATTCACAAAAAGTAATTGACGATATTTTTCTTAAGGATCTCTTATAAACACACATCTATTTGTTTCAGGTTTACGCTGAGGGCGATCCATAGTAAGTGTAGATATTAAATTGTGACATTTATATCCCGTGATAAAGTGGTCGATAACGGATTACATAGTAATTTATTGGCTCGCTTGTTCAAGTGTGTGTAACGTAAAAGGTGAAAGTAGTGATGTCCGCGTGTGTGCTGGAGGAGGGCCGGGACGAGGGTGGCGGTTGCGTGGTGGAGAGTGGCAGTTCGAGAGACAATGAAGTTCAGGAGCGCCCTCGTCGCGAGGTGCTGTTAAGCGCCCGCGGGCGGCGCGCCTGCTCCGAGCAGGGCCCACATCAATCACACTATAACACGCGTAAGTGTAGAATAGCTCATTTTTTACATTAGCAGGCATTATACACATAATTAATTTATATGATGTCGAAAGAATACTTGATTTATCAGTTGTGAAAATTGCACAGAGAAAGGTGGAAAACTTAGTTGACAAGTCAAATACGGAGTATTATATTTTTTTCTTTTCATTTCTAAATTCAATGCCACTACGACAATAAATCGTATATAATAATCGAAATTTGTAATATAAACTTAATAATATGTTAATGTTATGACATATAGTTTAAACACAAGCCTAAAATTATATATAAAATTTTGTAATTTTTTAAATTATAAATAAAAAATACCGGACAGCGCGAGTCGGGCTCGTGCTCTCACTGGGGAACTTTAAATTAAAAATATAGGAGTTTTTCCAAGCTTGTTGGAAACAAACTATGGCGTTGGCTGTGCTATATATAATTAGAATAATTTCAATGGTTTGTTAATCTCCAAAAATATTTAAGACGCAAAGATAACAATAAAACACTTATTCTATTGAAATTGTCAAACATCTACTGAAAGTGTTTGATAATTTTTTCTCAAATTTCTTCGGAATTTTGCACCTTCTGTGTTGAGTGGTGGTTTTTCCAAATATACCATTACATAGTGACTGTGTTGCGATTTCGTAAAACATGTTTTTGAATCAGCTTCACGCGGATCCCATATATAGAAGGGTAGGCAGAGGGAACTTAGTGTTAAGACATTACGTGAAAAGAAAGTGGGGACACTTCCCGTCGATTTTATGGAGGTATAGCGTGTTGAGTAGCGCAATTCGCTTTGTTAACAGAGCAAATAAATAAAAATATTAATAAATAATAATTGATTCCCCCGAGTGGGAAGCGAACTCACATCATCCGTCACGTTTACTGTCACACCCTTGTGCCTCTTTACCACGACGGTCTCAAACAAATGTTTAAATAGTAAATATTTAAAAACGTACATGAAGAAATATTTCTTGGACACTTTCTACTCAATCAAAATTTTTTCTATATTTTTATAAGTGACATCGTCCTTTGTAAATAAGTAACTGGAATAACAAAGGGTCTTTGAAAGAAAAAACCAAAAATACAAAATAAAGTCACTGTTGTATATTGTATTAACATTTCTTTCTCAGCTAGATATTGAAATAACTGATTCTCTGAATAAATTTAAAATAAAATAATCAGTAATAATAATAATTTTAACCGGTGTACATTATAAAGAAGTCGTCGTGGTGCAGTAGCAGTACGTGAAACCGTGCACGCGAGAGTTGTGGGTTCGATTCCTCGATCGATCGGGCAGATAAATTATTCAATACTTACATTAAATGTCTTAAAACTTTGGAGGAAAGTGAACAACGAAGTATTAACACTAGATTCCTCCTGTTTTCTTTGTTATGTGACCCCTCACAACAATGATATATATTTAACAACTGATTAGAGGTATATACATAAAAAAATGTGAGAATAATCGTGACGCAGAGGCACAAAGTGTGACTGTAAATGCGGTTTTCGGTTCGATTCCCACTCGAGGAAATGAAATATTTAATATATTCATTTCTTCTCTCCGGTGTCGAGGCAAAATACGGCGTTGAGTTCTACCAATGACTCCAGAATTCGACAGAAGACGGAGAACGGAGCGTCTTAACTCAATTTTCCTTCTGCCTACTGTGCTGTGTTCGGGATACAGCGTTCTAAGTAAGACTAGATGAAGTTTCAAAATATATTTTATATAATTTAAGTAGGTAATTGGAGATTAATGTAATTGACATAAATCTAAATATTTTTATATATATTTTTTTCATATGAAATTCGATTGTACTTACATTGATTATAGTAAGAACTGGTACTATTAAGACTTCAGGTTATTCTCGATTGAATGCCCGATTACTTAGTAATAAGTAATAGTTCAATGATTTCAAACCATTATTAAATTTTCTATTTATGATAAAAACTTGAAAAATTAGAATAATTTCTGTTGTATTTCTTATATATTATATATAATGGTAATACTGCTTTATGTCAAAGCGACGCAATTTACATGTAAAAAGGCGATAAAAGCCCACCACAATGGGTTCAAAAGATTGTAAATGAGTTTGTGTTTTGATTGGCACAATGAAACTTTTCGGTACATAAAAGTTTAATATTGTATCCAAACTGATATCAACTTCATTTAATTTTGAATATAATAATAAGGAAATTGTTATTATTCAACACGTCTTAATTCTTAAATAAAATCTTTTAAACTTTTCGAATGCTTCAAGTTCTTTCAAACCATGACAATAATTATAAAAAATATTATAAAAAAAATAATTATATAGTTTTTCAACGAATGGAATATTAATTAGATTATTTTTTAATAAATCGATCTATGCACATAAAGTATTACTTTACATTACAGGTAGGTACGGACGTAGCACGCGCTCGCTCGAGTATGTTAGTATAATCGGCTTAAAGCTTATTTTAAATTCTGTTTTGTGAACAGGTTGTCCTAAAGGCTCCTTGATTAATATGATCAGATAAATTTCTTTTTATTCTATATATATATATATATAAATATATATATATATATATAAATCAATTGCTGTTCGTTAATCTCACTCAAACTTGAGAAGAGCTGAACCGATTTGGCTAACGTTGGTTTTGAATATAATATGAACTGTTCTACCTACTTTCCTGTCAAACATTTGTCATTCGTCCCTCCGGAACGGTAGACACGGGTCCACTCGCAAATGAAGTACGTATTAATTTAAGGGTAACATACTGGGTATATTGCCGATTACTTGGAATATGGCGAATATTTTGTATGATTGACAAATAATGTTTTGTAATATTGACATATGACAAAATATCTAATGTAAGTTGTCTGTCGAATGTTTATATTTCAACGAGTGGCATCCCACTACGTTCCTGTGAATTCCAGTTCCAGACAAATCTGTGAATATTGGGGAAATAATACTCATTTGACAAATCAACTAAATAATGTAGTGCTGATTGTATAGTAAATTGTCACAGTTACCATTAGATCAATTACGCTCTTAAATTCTGGAAATGACTAAATCTTTTTTGACGATCGATCTATATTACAATTACAATGTAATGCTTATGTGGTTATTTGCTATTTGTTATTATTTTAAAAAGTAAGAAGTATTATTTTTAAAATTAAGAATTTCCCTTAATAACGCTTTTATTTACTTTGTTTTTGTTCATTTTAATTAGTCTGTTATTTTTTTTGATACAAAGATTTTTTTCCCTTACTTATGTCTAATTATTATTATTTGTCAGTTTGTTTAAATCATTTAGGTTTATATCCTATTGACAATAAATTCACAAATATATTAAATTCGTATAGATCTATATGACACATACAAATGAGTTGATGCAAGAGACAAAAGATTTTGGGCCAAAGTAGGAAAAATATATATTGTATATCAAAATATATACGCAAGCTGCCCTCATATAATAGTAGAAACTCCTCTTTTTTTGTTTGTCACAAGTCTAGCTGACATGATAATGATTACAGCGTGCAGCTTCAGATTTTAACGTGCGGTGTTTTGTGTTAAAACACTGCGGTGTCCACTCTCTATCCAATTTTTGAGACGTGAGTGGCGGAAACCGACCACCACCGCCATTTATAGTCAGACGCTGTCCCACATTCAGCTGTTCCATGGGTCCAGCAAAATATTATTGTAAATGGACATCGGTTATAACTAAATAATTTGTTTTTGTAATCGGTTTTAAAATAGTTTTTAAGTATACTCATTTAAAGTATAATTTTAAATAAGTTAGTAACACCAAGTCGGTTAATC